>BQKN01067376.1:576139-642770 GCA_022839385.1 Asparagus kiusianus
ATATATATATATATATATATATATATACACGATGAATGTGATTTTCTATGTTTAAGAACCCATCAGATGTTTCTATGTGAGAGGAATCGAGTCTTATGTCCAGCATGTAAATTTTCGAGCAGAAGGCATTATTTGGGCTGCGCGGTCGACTGCAGCGGTCGACCGCATCGGTCGACCGCACAGCGGTCAGAGAGTTTTCTCAGGTTTGGGTCTTATCGGGTTTCGGGTCGGGTTATGGGTTTTGTATATATATTAATCAACCCAAAAGAGCCTCTCTTCACCTGAGATCCAAAACCCTAGCCCCCTTCTATCTCCTCTCTAAACCCTAGCAGCGGTTGGCGTTTTTGGGAATTTTCGAAGAGGTTTACAGTGGGATTTCACAGTTCAGGTTGAAGGAGATCATCTACAGGAGATTCGACAGCACCTGAGGCGAGTATCATCTCGCCTAATCCCTCACCCATATTTTCTATGACTTTCTTTTGATTTTTTATGAGTTTTGATAAGCCCAAAAGGTATTTTCGTATGAAATTGAGTTCTCTATGATATGGATTACAAGAATCAAAGGTTTCAGTTTATAAAAGTTCACAAATTTTCTGTTTAACGAAGATCTAGATCTGAAATTGCTTAAACAAAGAGTTAGATCATTTTACTGTTATCAAAACGTTTTTGACTTATTTCCCTTATATTTAGAAATTTGGGTATATGGTTTACATGCTTAAAAATGCATTGTTCTTCTACTGTATGATTTTAGAGAAGTTAGAACTTTTATTTGTCATAACAAATCAAATTTTGTTTTAGGTTTCGAGCAGATAGAAACCCAGATTTTGGCTTCTGTGAGCTCTGCGATCGACTGCGGCAGTCGACCGTTGGGCGCGCAGAAGGGCAGTGCACGTCTGCCCTCTGCACGGTCGACCGCGGCGGTCGACCGTGATGCCTGGGCGGTCGACCGCAATGCCTCGGTGGTTGACTGGGAGATTATCTGCGGAGCAGTGGAGTTCTACTCCGTGTGCGGTCGACCGATGCGGTCGACCGCCGCACAGTTTTGTGCACTGTTGGTGTCTGTTGTGTGTTTCATGTGTTCGAGGGATTCCCTCGGCTGTCTGATACTAGTGTTTACTGTTGCCATAAATCTAAGCATGATAGATGACCTGAGGGCACTAAATTTAGAATTTATACGCCGAGACGCGTGTGAAACTTGTATAAACATATCTCTTCATATATCTCATTGATGATTACTATTTGGCCCATGTGTTAGGGAAATTATGCCATTTCAGTCCTCGTGTTGGACTATAATCCATTAAAGTCCTCGTGTTGGACTATAATCAATTTCAGTCCTCGTGTTGGACATTTGCCTATTATACCACATGTTAGTCTCTGTTAAACTATGAGTATGACACTTATCTTAATCAGGACATGACACTTATGAAATTTTAGACCTTTGGCACTTATTTGGTTATGACATAACACAGTATCTAAATTTTGAGATGGGTTGCATTCCTCTTTATTATTATTTCTGTATTAGACTTTGGGTTTGGTATTTAGGGATTTACAATTTGAGATATAAGGTATATACATGATGGTTTCCTTGTCTGGATTATTTCCCTCGACGTACCTATACTCGTGTTGTAAATTTCTAAATACTAAAATTCTTTTTTAGTTAAGATTTATGATTTGAGACTTATTATGTATTAACTGTATTTTCTTATACAACGAGCCCTATTCACTTAGGGTTGGTTGTGATGTTACTCGCTAGCGCTTTGACGCTCGTTGTCCCTCCCCATTTCAGGTAACGAGCCAGGAGCCCGGAGAGTCGCAGGTTGTGGGCGACACACTTTAGTGTCCAATTGCTTATTTTTAGCTATGTTTTATTTGGAGCTCCACTTTAGACTTTTGTTAGTCATTTGATGACTATATCATAGATGTTGTAAAGGCGGTGTGCCTTATTTTCCTTGGCTCAGACTTTCTGTATTTGAATATTGTGAGAATTCTAGTTTATTTATTCAGACATTGACTATGTATTTCCATTTGTTGGATGATGAGATATTAATATGGTCACTATCATTTCTTCAGTCATTCCTTGTATTATCTCCTACTTGCTTTTGTACCTACACCTATTGTTGTCTCTACTAGATAGATGTTAATTATGATGGTGAAACATGTTATTACACGGTGTGGTGCAAGGCAGGTTTAACATTCTTGGTTTCACCTTGGACTGCAGCCTTGTGTGAACCCAGGGGCGTCACACTGAGCCACCAAATGGTGGCCGACAAGGTGGCCGAGCAACCAAATGGTGGCTAAGCCACCAAATGGTGGCCGATAGGGTGGCCGAGCCACCAAAGGTGGTTAACCACCAAATGGTAGCCAACATGGTGGCCGGGCCACCAAATGGTGGCTAGCATGGTGGTCCACACTTGTGCGAGCCACCAAATGGTGGCCCGTACCGCTACGAGCCACCAAATGGTGGCTCGTTCAGTTTTGGACCACCGCGGATAGTCTCGATCATTCGAAATTCCTAAAAATATGTTTTTTGATATTTTATCGGAGTTCTTTTGTTCCAGGACTTCTTCAATCAGTTTGAAGCTCCCCCAAACATATCTGAATCGTTATCAACTACAGAAGACATCACAATACCTATCTTATCAGAAAACATGACAACAGAAGCCTATAAGTAGAAGCCCAGAGTCTTCATTTGAGAGGATCTAAAAATCAGAGGGCGATGTGCTGTTAAATTGAACAGTGAACCGTGAATTTTAGAGGAGAATTAGCGAATCTTGGTAAATTTTTCATAAATAAAAACCCTTCGAAAGCTTCGAGATTCTCTCCCCCTCTTTCCTCCAGATTAAACATTGTTTTAATCTCGAGAAGAGCCATAATCCCGCTTGGTCGTGATTATCGCCGCCACAATTGTTTCCTTCGTGAAACAAGAGCATAGTTATACAGTCAACCAGATTTGATCTACGGTGGTCCACGGACTAACGCATCCCCAACACAGGCAAAGATCCCACGTAAAGCATCAGGAGATAACTACTGTTGTGTTTTGTTGGATAAAGTTATAATTTTTGATTTTTTTATTATAAGAAGATCTTATTAAAAAATTGACTTTTCTTTTAGTTCAGACTTGTAATCGATAAACTGTGTAATAGGTTTGAAAGTAATGGAAAAAGCAACTTTTGATGAAAACAGGGATCTCGCTCGAAGGATCGATTCCTTCTTGCATGAACCCGATAACCAAGTGCCAGAGTCCATTGTGAATGTCGGCGATCATCGTCAGAAGAAGGAAAAGTTTACGCCCAACTGCAAGCTTGACGACCGGAAACAGGTCCTTAATCGGCAGTGCGTTAGAGGGTTAGTATGGCACTATACACTTCTTCAACCAGATAGCCAAGTACCCCACTAAGAGAGTTGTTGGCTGAATTTTCTTCTGAGAGTGCCATAAGAACATCTCAAACTTAGTTCCTCGAGTAAACTTACCTTTAGCTGTATGAGTAGTTTACGACTGAGCACCTATCTTCTCAATCAATTGATTGATCTCTGATAGGGTTAGATGGGCCAACTCATAGATCTCATTACCTGAATGAACTTTGAGATGATTAAATAGGTAATCAGCAAACTACTTCAAACTAAGCTGGGGAGACTTCTTCTTTGCCTTTATATCTACACCTGCCATCGTGGTCGGATAGTGACACGTCAGCTCCCACAATGTGTCATATCGGACGGAGCCAGCCATCCTCATCTAACTCAACTGTCGGTTGGAGGGAAAATTCTCCTGGTAGAGTATATCCCTCATCGGCAGCCCCGATACCTTTATCATTTCATGGAGAGGTAGCCCTAACTCTCTGTTCTTGGTGAGGAAAGTATTGGTGTTTGGATAGGGAAAATTTTCCGTTTCATGGAGAAGTGGTTCATGCTGAATGGGAGACCATACATGCTGGCACGGATAGGGATATACAGTCTCTTCTCAATCAGTTCCATGCATCATTGCCCGAGTATGTAACTCGTCATCCTTGTCCACCACTTATCCGTCGACGAGTGCGCCCAACCATAACACATGAACCCCTTGATAGGCAATTCCCTGTTTAATCTTGCAAGGCGATTGCTGACGGTGTTAGCCCTTATAAACAGCTCGTTCTGTGGCACCTCATCTTGTCCTAATATGTCGAGATGAAGTCCTCGAATAGAAGTTCGATCACTGGAGCCCAGAGTCTTACTCTGGGTAACAAAACCACAGTGAACCCACTCCTGATCTCCATTAGATGCCATGACATCTCTCATGTCATAGCCTGCTTCCTCAAGTAAGTCAAGGCATAGTGATGAGGAATTGGTGAAAGGAACCTAAAAACCCTATCGTACACATTCAGCCATTGTTCGGCGCCGCAATTAAGAATTTCGGGATGCTCTACAAAATCACCAAATATGTAGCTGGTCTGATTTAGAGGTTGAGTAGTGTCCAGATCCTTTGTGAGTGGCATGTCCATGATTAGTCTCTGCAGCGTACGATGACTTCCCTCACGCATGAACTTAGGAATCTCCTCAGGCCCGTTCACATCAAACTAGGGGCCTCATCAATAAGTGGCATCTCATCAGAGGAGGCACAAGCTCTGCCACTTAAACCACTCACCGCACGGGGAGAAAACACCGTTGGCAGAAAATCAACTATAATGAACAAAAGGGGATTTGTCAGATGTAGTTGAAGAACAATTTTAAGATAAAAGGAGTTAAAACTAATCTCGCGACATTTATGAGACAAAGTTACTGCCTCATAGTTTCCAAGACAGTTATAGCTATCTCACATGCGAGACAACAACCACTATCTCGAAAATTACGAGACAGTGCACTCTGTCTCATGAGTCATGAGATGGTGTAAAACACGCTTTTTTTTCCTTAGAACGTGTTTTGGCCGAGAAAAAAATGTCTATTAAGCATCGATCCCCGCAAAGGAGGATACCGACTCTTCCCAAATGCCTTGTGAATAAGAACAAACAAGGATACATGTTCAAAATTCTAACTTTTGAATCAATAAAACAAGTAAAAGTTCACCTTTGAAAGATGCAGTGGTGGCCTCCTCTCTCTCAGATGGTTGGGTAGCCGATCTACTCCTCGGGACACGATATCCCTTAGGAGACATGGTAAAAGATGAGATTTTGACCAAAAATCCTAAAAGAAAGTTAGGGTTTTGTGAGGAAATCTTGAAAAAAAGATCAAAACAACTCGAGACCTAAGCCTTAGACTCACCTTGATCACGGATCGAAAAAAATCAATGCACGAGGGAGAAAACACGAAGGGCACAAGATCAAACCTTGAAGAACAACTTCGAAACCCTAGGTTAAGATCTCTTTTCAGCCAAAGATGAAGAATTTAAGGAAGAAAAGGGTTTGGAAAGTATTTTATAGTAGATTTGAGGAAGATTCGAACTTGGGGAGGCGGGCAAAGATGGCCCAAAGACTGCTAAGTCCAGACGTAAAAAGCCCAGACTCGGTTTTTTTGCCTTCATGCGAGACAGTCTAAGCAGTCTCACACGGTGAGATAGTTCAAACTATCTTGCACGTATGTGAGGTTGCAAAGACCATCTTGCACATATGTGAGGTTGCAAAGACCATCTTGCACATATGTGAGGTTGCAAAGACCATCTTGCACGAAGAGCTTCTTTCGGCATGCATCCGAAGCGTATTTTGATGCATTTTTGACTCAATTCTAGTATATTTATGATGAGTATACGAGTATAAACTGCTTCTCTATGATCCTACGACTGGTATACAAGGTTAAACAGCTCCCTAAACTCTAATGAGTACATGAATATAAATCGCTTCTCCATGCTCTAATACCTTAAGAGCTTAAACTATATAGACTCCAGCTATGTATGAGTATAAACTGTGTTTACACAGAAACAGAAGACAACGTCCTACTATACACCAGAATTACACTAAGATTTGACTCAAGATAGTTCTATTCCTAAGTTACCCCTAGGAGTTCAACTTCAACTCAGCTACAAACTCTTGATGAAGATGATCAGTTCAATGTCAACTCAACGACACAAGTTCAAATATCAACACATTAACTTCAGTTACAGATTTTGATAATGGCCAACGACGTTACAATACCACAACTATGTTAGACTATCCAATAAAATACTGAGGAGGATGAAGGACAATGGTTAATGACGTCGCAATACTAGAAGTATTTCAGACTACCCGATAAAATACCGAGGAACCTAAAGACTAAAGAAGACAAGGAACTAAAACCACCTATGGGTATTTCTACAAAGTCTTCTCGATAAAATACTAAAGAGACAGAAAGCATAGCCCAACTTGTCAAAAGTATTTCACACTCCTTGATAAAATACTAAGGATGCTAAAAACATTGGAGGGGGTATATGTAGGCGTCAAAAATCACCTATAGGTCCTAAACACAACTCAAAACAAAGAGAAGATAAAGAACATCATTATCTAAGTCAAAGGAGATCATCCGATGCGTAAGGAAGCAAAGGAGATAGGAAAACAACACTCGAAAAAGACTGGGAACTGTCTCATGTTTGTGAGGGAGTTTACACTGTCTCTCATGTGAGACAATGTATGCAAGACAGTGTATACTATCTCGCACCGTGAGATGGCATAGGTTGTCTCGCCAATAGTGAGATAGTTACCCCGATTTTCTGATGGTTTTGTAACTTTTGGTGGGGTTAACTTGGCTATAACTACTACGAAACGTGCATAGACGGTTATAGATAGGCGATACGTCCACTATCCTCAAAAAACATAGCAATTAACACAATTTAAGAGAGTGGATTGCGGTTACAAAACTAACTAGAACCACCTCTTTGGCCGAGACAGTAAACACTGTCTTGCTTAAAAGGGATGATGATCACCAATTGTTTTAACTCCCTTTGAACGGTTATGGCTTCCAAAGGGTATAAATACCTCCCTTATGCACTTGTGAACAACAGGGGACAAATATCTAAAGCAAAGATGAGCTTTTGGCAAACTTTGAGCATAAAAGAGAGAGTTCTTCACCACTTTCAAGCAATTTCAAGAACCCTTTGGTGTTTCCTCAATTTCAAACTTAGATTTGATTTTGAGAAGAATATTTATCTTACTTTGCTAACATATTTACTTCTATTCCTATTTCCACATCAAAACATCAATGTCAAACCTTCTTCACGTCCAACTTGGATCGTTGAATCAGTGGTCCGCGGATTACACATCCCCACACAGGTAAAGATCCTACACAAGCATAGGTTACCGTGTAGGAGTTTCTGCATGTGTTTCTAGGGAGAACCAATTTTGTTTTTATTGTAAAGAGAAGTTTTACGTGTGTAAGGCTCACTCTTTTGTTTTTGTTAAAACATTTGTAATAAAAACTGTAATGAAAATTGTTCCCAACGCAAACAGTTGCTAGAGTGGCTTGGAGTCCTGCTAAGAGGGCTTCATTGTCAGATTTATTATTTGAGGCTAGAACTCAAAGGCGATAGAGTATTCATGTACGAGTCCTTTAGGGTTGCATATAACTACTCTAGCTCCACTATTTCCTTCTTCTAAAGATCCATCTACCTTAAGCAGTATATATAAGGAGAGCTCAATTGAATCGTGTCCAGGGGCACTATATTTGTAGTGGAGGATTTTCTTGACCATCTTCTGATTCAAAGCATCTGAAGAAGGAGAAAATCCAAGAGGTAATGGATCAGTATCCGATTCAGATGACTCGATTAGGGAGTCAGCTAATGCTTGAGCTTTTAAGGTCATTTAGGGCTAAATTTGTATGTCATACTCGCTGAGTTCGACCAACCAATTGATCATCCATTCAGAGGTGGTAGAGCTATCAAGTGCTTTATTCAAAGGCAAGTTTTTTTGCACCACTATAGTGTGAGCCTAGATATAAGGGCGGAGCCTCCTAGCAATAGTTTTAAGAGTGAAGGAGACTTTCTTGATAAGATTGTAATTATGCTTAGCGGCCTTCAAAATACGACTGGTGTAGTAGACTATCATCTAAATATTCTACTCTTCTCGAATCAGATCTAAACTCATAGCCTCCTGTGAAATAATCGAGGTAACGGGTTTCTCCCTCCATGGGTCAGCACCCCAGGGACTTGGTGCTTAGGAATCTTGTAAGCTTTGTGAATGCATTGCTACATTCCACTATCTAGCCGAGACTTTCTTTGGGTTCCTTATTTCCTTTTAGGATTTTGATAAAAGGGAGACTTCTTTCAGCTGACTTAGAGAGGAAGCAGCTCAAAGGAGAAATTTTACTGTTTAGCTTCTGAATATCCTTCACTACGAGTCTCAGACATTTGCTTGATGAAGGCTATCTTCTTTGAGTTGATTTGAATACACCATTGAGCACTCATAAAGCCAAGGGGTTGGTCTGATTGTACCCTAAAAGCAAACTTGTCTAGGTTGAGCTTCATGTGAAGGTGTCGAAGGACGGAAAAAGTTTCTTCAAGATCTGACACATGAGAGATTGCTTGTTTGGATTTCACCATGATATCACCCAAATATACTTTCACATTGTGGCCGACGTGATGTTTAAAGATATTGTTCACCAATCTTTGATAGATAGATCCAGTATTTTTGAGACCGAAGGACATTACTTTATAGCAATAGGCCCCTTTGTATGTAATGAAGGAAGTTTTCTCTTTGTCATATTTGGCCAACATAATCTGCTTGTATCTAGAGAAAGCATCTATAAAACTAAGCACTTCATGACCTATGCTTTTGTTGACCAAAATGATCAATCCTCAAGAGAGGATAGTTGTCCTTTGGGCAAGCTTTTTTTAAGTCTATGAAGTCCACACATATTCTCTGCTTGCCAGTAGACTTCTTGACTAGCACCACATTAACAACCACTTTGGGTACTAGACTTCTTGGATAAAACTAGCACATGATAGCTCCTCATTGTGGCTCAGCGAGTTGTGACCTAATTTTGACCTTCTTGGCTTACCACTTCTCCGGGGATCCCTGGCATATCCCTAGGCCCCTAAGATAAAACATCCACATTTCTATGCAAGAGAGCAATGATAGCTCCTCATTGTGGCTCAGCGAGTTGTGACCTAATTTTAACCTTCTTGGTTTCATTGAGGCCTGTCAATATCTCTTGTAGTTCTATAAGAATTCTTCACTCCCTGCTCTTCATCTTTTTGTAGTTGACACTGTGCCATCTTGATTGGCAAGTCTCTAAAACCTCTTTTCCCTTCATCTAGAGTAGATAGTAAAATCTGGCCTCTCTCTAATTGTCATGCACAGAACCGATCCTTCTGGCGTCGGGAACTTCATCATCTAGTGATAAGTGGATAAAACGACCTATACTTCAATGAGGTTCTTTCAAGAATAACATCATGGAAAATTTCACATTTATTATAATGAATAGGATTTTAATCATGGACTAGTGAGGGTGATTGCTAATTACCAGGGCAGAGTGACCAATCCCTTGGGTTGGACCGAGTTCCCTAAGAATCCAATGAGGGGTGATGAGTGTTGCTCCTTCTGAATCAGGTACATCACTTGTGAAAGAGAGGCATTAAGGGGAGTGAGTGTTGATTTCTTTGTGGCTTCATTCTTCTGATCCATCCTATCGATCTGATCAGGTTTAGAGTCTTACTTGGTAGGATCATCATCAACTTTCTTCCTTCTAGAGGATGCAACTTCAACTACCTCTAGTCAGGCTGCCTTCTTGTGGGCTCAACTGTCTTTACCAGCCATGTCTGATTGAGCTCTGGCCATCAGTTGGTTGAAATCAGTCACACTGTTCATCATGATTGAGTTGGATAGCTTTTCATTTCCTAGCCTTGCAATAATTGCAACTATGGTGACCATATTTCTAGGGTCCTCAACCTCTAGCCTTTTGGCCTAAATTCTTTTAAATAATCTGTTAGGCTCTCACCACGTCTTCGTTTTATTTGCAACAAGATGGAGGGAGCCTTCAGCTTTGTGTTGGTCAAAACGTGGTGCATAGACTTTTCGCTGAGCAACTCAAAGCTATGAATAAATTTATTGTCTAGTATGACCACATATTCGAACTACCTGTTAGGGTGATTAGCAAGGCTCTATAGATGATCAGGTTGCTCACTTATTGTGTGTGCATTAACTCATATAAAATTTGTTCATGTTCAGCTGGATCTCCTTCACCCTTGTATTTCTTAATGTGTGGCATCTTGAACTAGGCCATGGAGTATTCATGATCTAGTTGGCAAGAGGATGAGATTCACAATTGTGTTGAAGGTTCTATTATAACTAAATGCAAAGTTAGTGGTAAAAGGATCTATTCTACTCACTGGGCCTAGAGCAGTATGGTGATATTTGGTATAGCGTGACATCATTCAAGTGTCATAATTAGGAACAAGACTCCAACTTTCACCAGTTGCCTCCATGAAATACAGGAGACGGGTGGTTGAGGATGAGAAGAAAGAATTAGGCTAAGGGGTTCGTCCATGAAAGAAGCAAACTATAGCTAAAGGGAAGAGGCTATTCTTTGGGTGAATTCATCTAATTAGGCCTGATGACATAGCCTATCTTGGCTGCCTCTCTGAGTTTGGGAATTGATGATGAGTCTGGTCGATCGAAATTAGCCATCTTGCTTAAAGAAGAAAGAGAGCCCCACGGTGGGCGCCAAATTTTAAATATCAGAAACTTAATTATGGGGGTTTGTATGGATTTGAAAAAAAACTTAGGGTCTCTCAATCTCCTTCGATGGATGACCACTTTGAGTAGAAGAAGATTCTTGCATACATATGAAAAATTAGAGGGTCAGAGTTGTGTTCTCTAGTGATTCCTCTGATGATCAAGTTAGTGATGATTTTAAGGGGGAAAAGTATGTGAAAGAAGTCATTTTAAGGGGTTTTTCATGGATAATAACATACTTTAATGTAGAAGACAATCTTTATAGTGAATTGATAAGAGTATTTGAGAAATTTCGGCTAGGTCCATGAGTCGACTTAGCCATCCAATACTTACATATGTCAACAATGGGTGATCTGGGTCATCCTTGCATTTAATACGATGGTGACAGAATAGTTAAGGTGCTGATCTAGTTTAAGGATTCACTATGACTTCGGTAGAGGAATAATGATATGGGTTCATCCCGATCTCCTCTGAGATGAGCATTAGACGTCTCAAAAGTCAACGGTCCATACAAAGGCTAAACACAAGATGAAATCTTACAATGCCATCTCCGCAATTATAGGTGAAGAATCACTACAAGTCTCTTCACTTACAGATTCAGAAGAGGTGAAAATTGTCATGGCAGTCTGTCCACATTAGAATCCACTCATAGGGACGAGATCTGGCAAGGATTGTGGAGAATTATGATCAACTAGGCCACTCCAAACAACCAGAACCTATCAAACAAAAGGACGTATGATTTGAGAAAGCATTGCAATGACTGTTTGCTGGTTCCAAGGTACCCTTTTAGTCCGACATCATGGCTCAATTTATCAACATCCCAGGTTGTATAATCTTATCTGAACTTCTATGTTTGTCTAAGGGTACAAAAGAAGTTTTTGAAAAAAGCTTTAAATGATAGTGAGGTGTTTCTCGCTCACATACCTAAGCCTACCCAAAATGATGAGCTAATGCAATACTACCAATGTCATAATCTAGAGCCTTGTCTCACTTTCACACTGAATGACATGCTCATCAATGAGCATCATCATAACTGACCCCTCTATTATATTGGGTATGGCGGTTTAATAAAAATTATGCCAGTTCATAATGATCTAGGTTTATCCCTGAGCGTCATCCCACAAAGGCACCTCAGCTTCTTGGGCATTCCCCTTTATAAGCTCTCAAAGACAACTACTATCATCCTTAGATTCAACACCAGTAGTAGCCGATCACTAAAAAAAATCTAACTGAAGTCTCAGATTGGCGATCCGAAGACTGATGTAACATGCTATGTCATAGATGTTGAAACTCCTTACAACCTACTCCTTGGGCAACCTTCGATTCACTCTAATATGATCGTCCCCTTGACACTTAATTAATATTTTAAATATATAAATGAACAAGGGGTTCTACAAAAGGTCTATGCTGAAAAGCATCCACTCTAGGGAGTTGAAAATTACTTCACTGACTCTCTTTTGTATGATGAAAAGCATACAATTAAGATTATCATTCTCGAACACACAGATTGCGGTGATGAAGTGGATAATGAATCCAATCTTATCTGGGAGATGGAGCTTCTTGGAATTACCTTAGAGGATCTTTATATAGACCAGTTAGCTAAAAATTAGGGTGACTGGGTTTAATATTTATATAGAACTTGTTTACAACTGTTCTTCAGACTTTGAGCATAAAAACTCAAAGACTAGCTTTAATCTCTTGGTTAGATTCAGAATAAATATTATATATATACTTATAAGTGAGTCTTATGTGATTCATCAACCGATGGACCACTCAGAAGATACTACCTTCATGGTTCATGGTAAAAGGAGCACTCATGATCATATCATCTTCGAAAAGGTCAAGTCACAACCACATCTACCAATCTCATAAGATGAAGCTGAAGGAGTGCCTGAGTTCACTCACTATAGTTAGCAATCTAACATATGATGGCAAAAAATGAGCTACGTACGACTTCACCCTAAAGCAAGGGTTGAACTTCGACCAAGGTCCATAAGTTCTCCTAACCCCCTTCATACTAGAAGGAGAGTCTATCAATTATTATATTAAACTAAACATGGACTCGTATACATTTCTCCAGAAGGAAACTTACAAATAGGACTAACGTTTGACGATTTTCTTATGCAACTCTCCAGACATGCCTGTCTGAGATTTTGATGTTAGTATTGGTGCCATGTCTGGAGAACTCACAGCGAACATGGTTTCATATATTTTAATAATGGATCATAATGAATCTAAAGTATTTGAGGATCCTAAGAATAATCAGTGGGCAAAATACGTACCTTGGAGCACAATGGAAATCACATTTTGAACATAATGAGCCACTCACCAAGGATAAGGTGGTCTAAGTCAATGTAGGTGAGAAAACTAACTTTAAGCCCATCTTCATCTGTGAAAACTTTTTGCCTGTTGAAATGGAAGAGCTTATATCTCTTATCCGAGAGTATATTAGCGTCTTTGCTTGTAGCTACAAAGACATGTCTAGGTTGGATCCAGAGGTAGTTGTACATCGCCTCAATATTGATCCGAGTGACAGGCCAGTCAAACAGCAACAAAGTCGCTTTTGTCCGAAGTTGATGGAACAAATTGAAAATTAAATATGTAAACTCATTGAATATAGATTTATCCATGAATAACAACATCCAGATTGGTTGGCCAATGTTTTCATAGTGATGAAAAATAATGGAAAGGTCTAGATCTATACAATTTCAGAGATATCAACCTTGCCTGTCCGAAAGATAAAATCCCTCTCCCTGTCATAGATGTTATGGTTGATAAGACATATAAATTTGAGAGTATATCATTTATGGATGGCTTTTTTTTGGATATAACCAAATCAAAATACATCTGGATGATCAAAATCATACAGCCTTTAGAACACCTATGGGAGTATGCTATTATCCAGTAATGCCTTTTGGCGTGAAGAATGTTGAATCCACCTAGCAATGTAAGATGAACATGATATTTCATGAGAATTTGTGCAAAATGATTGAATGCTATATTGATAATATTGCAATCAAAAGTCATCGCAAAAGAAGATATCCTCAACTACTTGAGAACAATGTTCAAAATAATGCAAAAACACAAGCTCAAGATGAATCTAACCAAATATTTTATGGGGGTATCATCAGGCAAATTCTTAGGATTCATTATAACATCTAAAGGGATATATGTCCAATTAGAAAAAGTAAAGGCTATATAAGAAATGCCACCTCTAGGAAATCTCAAATAACTTATAGGCTTACAACGAATGGCTAACATCTGTAGACTCATATCTAATCTATTCAAAAAATGTCAACCGTTCCAAAGATTGATAAAGAAGGGCATTTTATTAGCACATGATGAAGCTTATCAAAGAGCTTTTGATGGATAAAGAATATCTCATGAAGCCACCTGTCCTAAAGGCACCACTATCTAGAAAGCCATTCCTGATATACATCGGTCTATGGACCATTCTCTGAGATCATTTCTTGCCCAGAAAAATGACATTAGTCATAAACAAGCTATGTATCACCTATATCAGACTATGATTGGAGCCGAGCATTGCTACAATCTCGTTGAAAAAGAGTGTATAGCATTGGTGTTTGCAGTCTAAAAGATGAGGCACTACTTAACTAGCTAATCCATCCATGTAATCTCGAGAGTCAATCCTCTACAGATACTCATGACAAAATCAAGATCTTTAAATTCCAAGCTTGATAAAAGGGACATATTACTTTCTCAACACGACATGATATTTGTACCAGAAAAAGTAGTTAGAGGCCAAGCAATAGCTGACTTCTTAGCAGATCACTCCATCCTTGAGTCTTCTAAGCTCTATGAAGACATTCCAGGTGAAGTATTTGAATAAAATGCTATTTTTGACCACTAAATGTGGCAACTATACTTTGATGGTGCATCACGGTGTAATTATAAAGAGATGATCATTGTAAGAACGGGGGTTGTACTCATTGATTCCCACGGTCATGTTCTTCCCTGACTTATTAACTGAGCCATACTCCAACAATGTGACCTAATATAATGCCCTCATAATTGGATTGCAACTCGATCAAGACTTAGGGTTGAAAAATCTTGAGGCTTATGGCGATTCTAAATTGATCATCAATCAGATAAAGGGAGAATACGAGTTTCGACAAAGTGACCTCATACCCTATCATGAAGCTGCTATGAAACTCATTTAATCATTTGAAGGTTTCTATGTTGATTATGTAGCTCTCCTTAAAAATACTCATGCAGATGCTTTGGCATCACTTGCAACTACTCTTGCCTTGACTTCTGAGTTCATTAGGTAGATTATAATAGCTAGCCATCAACTATGATCTCAAAAATAAAAATTAGAAGCTAATGAGATTCGTGTGCTGCCTGGCCCCTTCGAACCTAATAACTAGTGCTATCCCAACATCTTACATGATATATTTCTAGACGATGCAAAGGGAGCAATTTCTATTCAAAGAAGAACCTCACGATTTCTTTTATGATTCTACTACACAAACATTGTACCATAGATTGTTTGATGGCATATTGCTCCGATGTTTGTCATCAAATGAAGCCCAAAATGTGCTCAAAGAGGTCAATGATGGTAGATGTGGAGCTCATTTACATAAACTCTAAGACCGACTTTGTCGTTTAGGTTATTATTGGCCAACGGTGATTGTGGACATGATAGTCTACACTAAGCAGTCCTGCACATGCTAATTTCATGATGATTTCCTACATCAACCTATAGAAGAATTACATGCAGCTATCACCTTATGTCTATTCAAAATGTTAGGAGCCCATCCTAGGATAAAGATCATCGCTTCATCCTGGCTATTACTAACTACTTTTCCAAGTGTGCAGAAGCCATTCTACCCAAAGAAGTCAAAACATCTAATGTGGTTATGTTTTCAAAACAAAATGTTATAAATCGATTTGGTGTCCCAAGGAGGATTCTACACGATAATAATTCATAGTTCATCAGTAAACCGTTATTTAAATTTTGTGACAAGTTTCAAATCCAAGATATAGCCTCTGCACTATACAACTCAGCCACCAATGGTCAAGCTGAAACATTCAATAGAACCATACTTAAGCTTTAAAAGTTCATCTCTTCCAACAAGCATGATTGAGATGAGAAGCTAGAAGAGTATTTACAGGAATATCAAACAATAGTCCATCCTCCCACAGGCGCTACGCTTTTCTCTTTGGTATCTGGATACGAAGATGTAGTACCATTGGAGATCCAAATTCCATCATTATGAGCTGCTCTTGCAGAAAAGATAACAATAGAAGAACATCATCAAAGGCGTTCCTAACTTTAGAGGCGCTGGATGAGTTGAGGTTCAGAGCTTAGCAGCAAAATGAGATCTATCAGTCTTGGATCCTGAAAGCCTTCAATAGGAGAGTCAGAGAATGATCTTTTAAGAAGTCAACCTGATCTTAGTTGTTCGTCGACCCATAGTTATTGACGCACAAGACTAAAGGAAAATTCTAACCCAAGTGGGAAGGCCAATTTGCAGTAGAGACTGTCTACTCAAATAGAGCGTACCGCATGATTGTAGGCATCGAAAATTGCCGATAGGTTCCCACTCACAGCTCGGTGTTAACGATCGACGATCGAACGACGCTACCCAGTTCACAAGAGCTCAAATGACGCCGGTGAGCGACTGAAGCAAACCGACGGATTACGTGAGCCGACAGAATGTCAGAATCACGGGGATACGGATTGACCGAAAACCCCGCAATCATTGCAATTGGGCCAACGCCCGCCATGCCCCGATCACCCCACTGATAATCCAACCATCGGGGCCTACAGAGCTCGCCGTCACGATTCCAACGCATCCGAAATCACTCAAATCCGAGTTCGGACGAAAAGTCAACGGCGAGTCAACGGCGGGACAACGGCACAGCCTCGGACTGCGTTGAGACACCCAAATGGGCCTCGGCAGGCCCGAGACACCCGAGGGGTGTCTTGGCAAAGCCAAGACACCCTAGGGGTGTCTCGGCCAAGAGCCGAGACACCCCCTAGGGGGTGTCCTCAAGGCAGCCCCCTACCCCCTCTCATTTGCCTATAAATAGAGGCCCTTAGCCTCCATTCTCGGGGCTCCGAATTCAAGGCTGAATTATCTTAGCCAAGGATTCCTCTTGTGTGAAGCGGCGAAGCCCTGCCGGAGCGAGGAGTCAGAGTTTTCAAGAGAGCGGCGAAGCCCTGCCGGATTAAGGAGCAAGAGATCTTCATCAACAGTCTCCTTCATTCACCCCCCCCTCTGATCCTTAGTGTTGCTCCTTAGCGGTGACACTAAGAAGAGCTATTATCTCGTTTTAGCCGAGATATACGCTTATAACCTCTAGATCTTGCGCGGATCGACGAGGTTCTGTTTCTATATCCTACGCGGATAGACGAAACTCTGCCGGATCTTACCGGCAAGGATCTTGAAGAGTCGGCGGTCCACGGACATCGACGTCCCCGTCACAGGCCAACAACCCACGCAAGCGAGACCGTACCAAACCGGGCTCTCGTGTTTATTTTCGTTTAAGTTGTAATCTTTTGTTTTCATTTAAACTCTGTTGTAACGCTCAAAGTTGTAACAGATCTCAAAAAAAGAGAACATCAATGAAAACAGCAACTTTTACCGGAAACAATGATGATGGAAATAACAACAAACTTATGGCACCAATCAATGGGAAATTGTTTAAGAAATATTGCATGTTGTATCATAGAATTGAATAAGTGTTAATCCTACTTCATGATACGACACGTGTCTAGCATTAACTATACACCAAAATGAGTCGGCCCTATGAAGGATGAGCTAAATGCCGCCATCACTCGACCCTTCCCAAGAGGAATCAAGTTGAAAAGTGTTCTCACTCTGACCTTACTTTTAAGTCAACTCTACACCTTTTCTTTTTGTAAGATCGATTTGAAAAGCTCTCAATCCAAAGTGGCCCATGCGAAAGGCATCTTTTCTCATCCCTCTTGCAAAGCCGAGATGAAAGGTGGTCATTCTCCCCTCAATGATAGCCAGTGATCACAACATTAAAAGAGAAGTCAAAGTCATCATTACATCTCCCCTAAAGTCATAATGACTCATTAGAGCGCATTGGTGCCACAGCCTCTCTGTCGCCGCCATAATAAATATGGGGATCACTCGCATCATCCGATGTTGACACCTGTATGGTACTAGCTGACTAAGCTAACTACATGGACTTGACCAGGATCAAAGGAATGTCCTTCATATTCTACTACAAATAGGAATATCGCCTATGTATGAAGGTACACAATTTCTACCCTAAAGCCTATAATACTCGTATTACTTCCACTTAAGATCAATATGTTAGTTCTCATGTTTATAAGCTTATTATCTAATCTAGTTTAGATGATTAACAAATAATTCCTAATATTATTTGTCGAGTGTTTACATTTGATAGTTAGGTATCCTAGACAAAGATCCTAGGTTAGAGGTTGGATGGACTTGTGCCTACACAATCACATTCGAAAGGAGGTTGGAAGAAAATTAGAATGAAGTCGTCGCAATTCAAGTCAAGATTCATCATCGCTTCATTCGTAACCAAGATGAGCTTATTTGAAAATCTATTTCTTGGGTATAGTGTTTTTAGGTTTATACTCAAAATTCATACACACACGTATTTGTTTTGATTTATTATTATTTTGGATTATAGACTTAATGACACGATCTTATATCTTTTCTGAAGTCTATTAATCTATTGAAAAGTATTTCAAAACTTGTTTCATCAAAATCAAGTTTTAACGAGTTCTTATTTTTGAATGTATTCACAAAATAATGAGTTTTCATAAATGGCACATGATATTTTAAAATTTTCTTTTCTAACATGTCTATCTTCTTGTGTATAAATGTTCCCAAAAATTTTACTATTTTTGGAGTTGATTTGTTATTTTTAATTAATTTTATAAAATCAAGTTTTCTATAAAATTCAGTGTCTCGAATGTCAGCTTATTAGTTGACTGGTTGCAAGCAATCAGTCAATCGATAACCTCTCATCAGTCAACCGATTGGCCTTCACCAGTCGACTGACTAGTGTGAGATTTCAGCTAATTTTTTAGGCTTATCATATGATCGATTTGTTAAATCAGTTGACCGATTACATATTATCAGTCGACTGATTTTGTTCATCAATCGACTGACAGAGTGCTAATTTTTCTAGTTCTAGCCAACGGTCAAACGATCGGCCGACTGATTCCTTCGACCAATCGACCGATCAACAGGCAGATTGCTAGTAACGGCTAGTTTTTAGGTTGTTTTGTTAGAGAGGCTATATATATGCCTCATAACTCATTTTGTTTGATTAAGAAAGTTTACAAAAGAGTTTTGGTAGTTTGTTTTTGGAAAAAATCAAGTTTGTTTATGTGAAGAGAGTTTTACAAAGAGAAAGATCTTGAGTTTCATTTTTGAGGTGTTCATCCTTAAATCATCTATCTCTTTTTGTTTAGAGAAGTTTTTCTAAACTCATTTATCTAGCTTGTTTTTATTTTGATTCTTATATATATTTTCTAGATTAATTTAAGTTTAATTTTGTTATTACTCATTATTTTCACACACAACCACTTGAGCTTGAGTATCTCACATTTAGTATATTTTGGTTGTGAGAGTGATTCATTGAGTGAGCTTATAATTTGTTCTCATCCTTTTTAGATCCTTTTTATTTGCACTTAATTATGATAACACGTTGTAATACACAAGGATACTTAGAGGAGTTGTTAGGAGAAACCGGAGTCAATTCCAAGAGAAGTGCCTTGGTTGTAAAAGCCTAGGGAGTGATAGTAATTCAAAACACTTGAGGAAGGTGACACATGTAGGCCAACACTTAGAGGAATGTATTGTGCGATTGTCAATGTGTGGATTGAAAAAAATTTTGGTGAGCTTTGGAAACCGAATTGTGTAGTTATTTGTTGTGATAGTGGAGAATCTCCTCGAGGTGAGGAGCAGAGACATATATCGAGGGTTGATTGAACTCCGTGATCATTTTATTTGGATTTGTGATTGTCTTGGCGCACTATTATCATTGTTATATCTTGTGCATGTTTATATCGTTTATTGTGTTATATTGTTTATCCTTGCATACAGCTCTTTGTATATCATCTTTGCTAGGATATTAATTAAGAAGTTTTTAACTTGGCATCAATATCAAATTAGATTAGCGTATACCCTATTCATCCCCCTCTAGGGTACTTTCATAATATTGACTTGATCATCGG
This sequence comes from Asparagus kiusianus, assembly GCA_022839385.1. Lineage (NCBI taxonomy): Eukaryota > Viridiplantae > Streptophyta > Magnoliopsida > Asparagales > Asparagaceae > Asparagus > Asparagus kiusianus. Next base: position 595,961 of record BQKN01067376.1, read on the forward strand.
AGGAACATTCAGAGAACCCAACTCTGACACTCTTATGCATTGTTCGCATGCATGATCAGGTCCTTTGCTCAATAATTAGCTAGAAAATAAGACCGAGGGACCCTAAATACTCTATAACCTACCTAAGACCCTGCTATTAAGTATCTGACATCAATTGTTTAGCATCCACTGTGAGACCATTTTTTCCTTCTTCAGACAAGATGACTGGTTCTGACCATCAAGACCATTCACCAATTCCTCCCATTGGAAAAAAAATAATGTGGGCTACATCACTCAAGCCTAATTGGAAGAATCCACCTGAAAAATTTCTCATTCCCTTCAGCAGCAATTCACTTCCTTCACAAATGAACTTCTTTACCGGATTCCTCCCTAGCAACCTTCTCTATCATTCATCGCTCCTTCCCCTAGAGACCAATCTGAACAATGAATGCAGGAGGAATAAACTAAATATATCTTTCCTCACCCTCGCCAATAGATTTGTTTCCGCTCATCTCAAATGACCATCGCAGCACATGGAAGCAACTAGTGGGAGTCCTAGTTTTGGCTATTAGCCCACAACATGGACGTTATCTCCCAGTTCTAGATGTCCTCACATTGCTCCAGGTCCCTTCCACAACCAACTTTGCATCTAGTTATGATTGGATGTTTAACACCATTATAGATATCACTGGAGGGAACACTCTGCTTGCTGACTAGATCATGAATGCTCTATGTGCCACGTTTAAAATGCCACAATTGAGAAGACAAATAACTACACAATTCGGTTTCCAAAGCTCATCAATTTTTTTTACAATCCCACATTAAGTGTTGACCTACTCGTGTTACCTCTAAGTGTTGGCCTACCTATGTCACCTTCCTCAAGTGCTTAGAATTACTATCTCTCCCTAGGCTTTTACAACCAAGCCACTCCTCTTAGAATTGACCATTGTCTCTCCCAACAACTCCTCTATGTATCCTCATGTGTTACAACTTGTTATCACAATTAAGTGTAAATAAAAAGGATTAATTCTCTAAACAAGGATGTGAATGAATTGTAAGCTCGCTTAATGAATCACTCTCACAACCAAAATATACTAAATGTGAGATACTCAAGCTTAAGTGGTTGTGTGTGAAAACAATGAGTAATAACAAAATTAAACTCAAATCAATCTAGCAAATATATATGAGAATCAAAATTAATACAAGCTAGATAAATGAGTTTAGAAAAACTTCTCTAAACAAAGAGAGATAGATGATTTGAGGATGAACGCCTCAAAAAAAATTGAAGATCTTTCTCTTTGTGAAACTCTCTTCACATTAACAAACTTGATTTTTCTCAAAACCCCTTTAAACAAACTGCCAACACTCTTTTCTAAACTTTCTTAATTAAACAAAATGAGTTTTGAGGCATATATATAGCCTCTTTAACAAAACAACCTAAAAACTAGTCGTTACTAGCAATCTGCTTATTCATCGGTCGACTGGTCGAAGGAATTAGTCGAGCGGTCATTCAACCATTGGCTAGAACTTGAAAAATTAGCACTCTGTAGGTCGACTGATGAACAAAATCAGTTGACTGATAAACAAAATCAGTCGACTGATAGTATGTAATCGATCGACTGATTCAACGAATCGGTCGACTGATAAGCCTAAAAAATCAGCTAAAATCTCATACTGGTCAGTCGACTGGTGAAGGCTAATTGGTCTACTGATGAGAGGTTATCGGTCGACTGATTTCTTGTAATCGTTCAACTGATAAGCTAACATTCTAGACACTGATTTTTACAGAAAACTTGATTTTGTAAAATCTAATAAAAATAACAAATTAGCTCCAAAAATAGTAAACTTTTGTGGAACGTTTATACACATGAAGATAAAAATATTAGAGAAGAAAATTTTAAAATATCTTTTCCCATTTTCAAAACTCTTTATTTTGCGAATACGTTCAAAAATACGAACTCGTTAAAATTTGATTTTGGTGAAACAAGTTTTGAAACACTTTTTAATAGATTAATAGACTTGAGAAAAGATATAAGATCGTGTTGTTAAGTCTATAATCCAAAATGATGATAAATCAAAATAAACAATAAATCAAAACAAATGTGTGTGTGTATGAACTTTGAGCTCTAAGTATAAACACACAAAGTGCAAAGGCGAGGGAGATCCAGTAGAGTGTGTGCAAAACTTCTATAATCTAATGCACCTACAACAAGTGAGTGATCTGATCATTTGTACAACTTTTCCGATCACCTTAATGAGAAGCGCTAAAATATGGTGGAACTCATTAGATAAGAAGTCCATTCACAGCTTTGAACAACTCAATTAAAAAATTATACATCAAAATTTGACCGACTCTAAGGAAAAGGCACCCTCTTCTGTCTTACTATAGATTAGATAGAAACCCAGGGAGAGTCTCAGAGACTATTTCAAGAGATTCCAAGCCAAAACACTGGAAGTTGAAGACCTTAGCAACATGATAGCCATGACCATGATCTCTACAAAGTTGGAAGATGATAAGTTGTCTGACTCAATCATTATAGACCACATAACTAACTTTGACTATGTTCGCGGGAAAAATCAAACTCTTCTTCATTGACGAACTCATTGCACTCAATATTAAAAACTTTTTGCGTTTACAAAGATCCGGTCTTTTTATAAGAGCCGGTTACAACGAAATTCAAAACACAAATAAAGAAAAATTACAACTTGTTTCCTTCTTTGTCGAACGAATTGCGAGCTCCTGTTTTGCGGTCACTCGCTTTGTGGGTTCTTTGCCTGCGCCGGGGTTGTTTGCCGTGGACCACCGCGAGATCTAGATCCGGTCGGATTTACGCAGTATAACGGGTATTATCCCACCAAGGAGATAATAGCCGAGAGGGATTGTTTCACCAAGGAAACAACCGCTCGAATCTCGGGATCTAAGAACCAAGCTTAGATCCGGAGTGTACCTGCGTAGATCTGAGGGTTTGAGATCCGGTTCTCTCGAACACTTGCCTTATTTGGCGTTGATGATCGCCGAGCACCAGATCTGAATGAGGGAGTCCCTGAAGTCCTAAAGTTTGAGTCTTTTTAGATCTGAATCTCCAATCCAGCAGGGCTTCGCCTCCTCCAAAATCCAACCTCTGAACCAAATGAGCACAAGGCCTATTTATAGGCACTTAGAACTGTGCATTTGCACAGTTCTGTGCCTAGCCACCCCTGGGTGGCTCGGCCTTGGCCGAGCCACCTTGGGGTGGCTCGGTTTCGGCCGAGTTCCCCGGGTGTTGTCCGTTTTGTCCGTCGTTCGGGTTCCGTCGTTCGGGTTCCGATTCGTTGTTGATTTGGACTTTGATTCGGTTTTGTGGTTGTCTTGGTTTGGAATCGATTCGTTGACTTGATTCCAGATATGGCAGTTAATCCGCTTCTGAGTTCGAGTCCGAAACCGATCTTGATTCGATCGTGGTTCATCCAAGTTCGCTCTTGTTTAGATGACTCGTTGACTCCTCGAACCGTTGGATTGATTCCGCACGCGATTGACATTGTTTGCGTGCAATTTGTTGACCTCGTCGCTTCGTCACTCGATGGTTCGTTCATTTGTCGAATCACCGTGTCGAGCTGTGTTGTGGGACTTATAGGCAATTTTATACGCCTACAGACTAGCTAATGGCCGGAACTAGAGGACACATGAATGCAGAATATAGCTGAGCCCACAAGAAAGTGGTTAGAAAAGCGATTGCTGAAGCAGAGTCCTCTCAAGGATAGAAGATAGAGAAGGATTCCCAAAAACCGACTCCAAGACAAACTAGGCCGATAGGAGAGATCACAGGAAAGAGGCTACAAAAAATGGCCCTTACTTCCCTCAACACCTCTCTCTCACAAGCTCTTTACTTAATTCAAAAAGAAGGACATCTTACCACTACTCCTCCGCACATGAAGTCGGACCCTCGATCCAGAGATCCCAAGCAATATTATCGGTATCACAGAGATTGGAGTCATCACACCGATGACTGTAGAGTCATCCAAAGATACATTGAAGACTTGATATAGAAGGACTACTAAAAAAGCTCATATCTCGATGAGAAAAAGGGGAACCAACTCCGGAGAAGTCAGAGAGAAGAATGTTTAGATCAAGATCACCCCATCACCAACAACAACAAGATGACCAACCCAGAGATACTGGCAGTTGAGGCATTATCAGCACCATTAGTGGTGGTCTTAGTACGAGGAATGTCAAATAACGCTCGAAAGAAGTATGCTCAATGAGCATTGGAAACAAACCTTTGTAAGAAGAAGCTAAGGACAAATCAACCTATTTCCTTTATGCAGATCTAAGAGGCAAAGAGACCCCCCATGATGACCCCATCTTTTTATCAACTGAGATTAATGGCTTTCAAGTCAAAAGAATATTAATGGGTACCGGGAGCTCCGCTGACATCTTGTTTACGGATGCCTTCAGCCAAATAGGAGTCAACAAGTCAGATTTACGACATTGCCCGAGTCCCTTCATTGGTTTCTTTGGGCACTCGGCTTAACCAAAGGTACTAATCACTCTTCCCTTAGTAGTCGGCAAATATGCTCACCAGTCTATAGTCAAACCCAATTCATTGTGATGGATGTAAAATCCTCATACAACATTATTGTTAGTGGAATTTCCTTGAACAACATACAGGCAGTCTTGTCTACAAATCATTAGATGATGAAGTTCCTAGCCCTAGGAGGAGTCAGTTTCGAAAATCATGCACGAGGCTAGATTGTGTTGTCTACTCTAAATGTAAGAAAAAGAAATTTTAGAAACCATGCCAATTAAGAAGATCCATTTTTAAATGTAGAAAGACCAAAAACAAGAGCAGACAACTGCCATAGAAGAGTTCCAAGAAGTATGAATTGGCCTTGATGTATCAAAGAAGGTCAAAATTGGGCAAGGGTCATTAAGCCCCAATGAGGAGCTATAGCTGTGTTCCTACATGATAACACAGATGTGTTTGTGTCAGGACACGAAGACATGCCAAGAATTTCCCTATAACTGATAAGCCATGACCTCTAGGTTGACTGACATAGCAAGCCTGTTTGATAAAAGAAGAGGCATCTCGGCCCTGAGAGATAGAAGGCGACCACAGAAGAAGTCGACTAACTACTCAAGGTTGGCTTCATCTGAGAAGTTTAACCGGAGTGGTTATCCAATATCGTTCTACTCAAGAAACCTTCTGCCAAGTGTAGAATGTGCGTTGACTTCACAGATCTAAACAAAGCTTGCTCGAAGGACAACTATCCTCTCCTAAGGATCGATCAGTTAGTTGACAAGAGCGCTAGCCATGACCTACTTAGTTTTATGGATGCTTTCTCTGGATATAGCCAGATCAAGATGGCAAAACATGACAAAGAAAGGACTTCTTTCATAACAGACCGTGGGATATTTTTCTATAGAGTAATGCCCTTCGGTATCAAGAATGCAAGGACCACTTATTAGAGACTGGTGAACAAAATATTAAAACCCTAGATTAGTTTCAATATGGAGGCATATATGGATGACATTCTAGTGAAATCAAAACAAGTAATATCCCACGTGCCAGACCTTGAAGAAACTTTCTCCCTCTAGCATTCCTGTATGCCCGAGCAATAGAACCAGTAGGCTCGATCGCTCGACTACCCTCCATTTGCCTAGGAGGTGAAGTTCATTAATAATGATGACTTCTAGCAGACGGGGAGGGGAGGACCCCTGAAGCTAGCTCAGACCGAATCATCATGCGTCTGCTGACCGCTTCACTGGACCCTTTCTCTCTTTGCAGCCTCCTCTATTTATCCAACTTTTCCTTCTTAGCGGTAGCCCCTGGTTCGGCCAACCTAGTTGCGATCTCCACCGCCCTTGACCTTAAGCTACTCAGCTCGTCATGGACTAAATCCCCCCTTAGCCACTTCTGGGACCTCATGGATAATGCTGACTCACCAGGAGTGGGGCCCCCTAAAGGAGTCTTCAGTGGGAGAGCTTGAAGAGCAGCTCAAGCCTATCGACCTCGATAGGGGATACCTTAGACATGCCGGCCGACCAAAATGATGACGTGAAATTACTCTCCTCTCGAGACCCGACATGCGGGGGATACCTAATTTTATCAAGACCACTCAATGTTAAACTATCGAGCCTAGGGTATGGTAAACTATCAAACCTTAATAGCTTGATTAGTGTTTATTGATATTAAACTCATAACCTATAAGATTAAATTGACACTTAATTTATCTTGTTCATCTAGGCTAATAATTTTTGGGCTATAGTTATATCAAACAATCTTATGACATCAATTTCGTATACCGAGGGAGATGAATCCCATCTTGGTATCTCAATATCTACTTATGTCTCCCAACAAGAACCGTTATGTAAAACTTAATGAGAATTGTGGTTAGGTAAAAGTCTAAGTACAACTATACTGACATATAAGATATTGCACCATGCCTCAGGTTAAGAGACTGCTTTGTACTATATCACTTGAGAACTTCTATTTGGCAGTTAAATATATTAGTAACTAGATGTTCTCGATGAGTTGTTCAGTCAACTCATTCACTAATGAGTCACCTGTATACTGTATCTTGATGTCTCACCATTAATGATCTAAGAAATGGATCATCGTCCTTCTAAAAGACAAATAGAGTATACACTAGTCTTTACCAAAGTGATGATGTCCAATCTCAACACTTCATCGACTAGGATTATTTTAGAATATACGTTAGCGACTAATCAGATCTCTTCTTCATTACGATCACTATCAAAATTCTGATAGTCTAGTATCATTCTAAGGAATTTATCTGTATTTAAAATATACCAGATAAATACTAACCAAAATAGCATACTATTATTTTGAACAAGGATGCTATATTTATATAGGTCCTGTTATAATATATAATTAGGGGTTTTTATCTTTGGGCCTAAAGCTTTACCTATCTTTATTTATAAACCCAACTAGTTTCAGATGTACTCATAAACCCATAAAACTATGTGTATTTGCCTCTCAACCCAAAAAGCATTAATACATCCTATATATATACAAAATACACAAAAACAAAATTATAAACCCTAAACTACCCCCTGCCTTACTCCTCCTTTCTGCTAACTTAACTCCTTTTCATCTTCTCCCTCTTCTCCTTGCTTCGTTTCTCTCTCCTCCTCCTCCATCTCTAAGCATTTAATCTCTCTCCCTCTCTCAAGACCCTCCTCCTTCAAGATCCGCTCTCTGCCCTCTTCAAACTTCTCTTTCATTACAGACTCTTCACCCATGGGCTTCCCCTCTCTCAACTCGGAGCCTAACAAGTAAAATCCATCTTAGTACTAGCGTTGCAAAACGGGGGAGAGCAGGTCATCATAGTTTTTCGGGTCATCTAATGTGCTGCAGCCCCTTTAGTTTCATGCCCATTATGTGTTTGATGAAATGCCCACTTGGGATTATTTGTTGTCTTGCTTAATAGTTGACTAACTTTGTTTGGTTTCATGCATACTATGTGTTTGATGAAATGCTCAAACTAGGTGTTTTTTTGGCTTCTTTGTTGATTAGCTTGATTTAGTTTCATGCTTGTTCCTTGTGTGGTGAAATGCCCATTTGGGTTTTTTTTGGTTTGTTTGCTTGCTTGATTAGCTTGAAAGATTGGAATTTCTAGGATTTTTGAAAGGGTTTTCTGAATTTCTAGGGTTTTTGAAAGATTGGAATTTGATTTTGCAAATTTGGTATTTTTGTAGTCTATACATTTGTTGGTTAATTATTTAGCTGCATGAAAATTATGTTTTGATCCTCCCAATTTGATTTGTTGACATTATATGGTGCAAATGGAGTAATTTTCTTCGAGGTAATAGTTCCAAGTTTGTTCATTCTACTGCTATCTCATTCGCTGTATTCTCTTATTATGGTAATGACCACTGTGTTGTTATGGCCCTCATAGCATTTCGCTAAGCTGGACCTGGTTATCTTTTTTTTCTTTCCTTTTCATTTATAGAAGACTTGGAGTTGTAATTCTTCCAAAGCTTGTATGAAATATGTCAACCTATTTCTTGCTTAATTATGCAATAGTATTATGTTGTAAGGTTCCTATATTTGATTGTTCTATTGACCAATTTCAATTGACCAAAAGGATTGCGCAAGACATAGAGCTCGTATCGTTGCTCTATTTCTATCTGAAGGTATATTTTCTATTAGTGTAATGTTCATTGAACCGCTTTTAAACTCAACCTATTGTTCTTTTGATCCACTTATATTTTGCTTTCAGGAAATCAACATGAACCTAAAGACTAATTCTCCGGATGCTAGATGCTAATTGTGATATCAAGCATTTTTTGTGTACATATATATGTTTGGAAAGTGATTTGTAAAGTCATTTGTACGAAACCTATGGGACTGTTGTTGGGATTGGTTATGTAAAGTCATTTTGTGCAATAAGCCACTGTGGTTAAATTACTAGTTATGTAAAGTTTTGTATGCTTCTAAGTCATTGATTGCACGTAAAGTTCTATGGTTGAGCGCACCAGCTACATAAATTAAGTTTTCCCTCAAACAGAACATAATATTCTCTTACAGAGATCAGTGTGGTACACATAACCATAACACAACAAAAGGATGAAAAGAACATCACGCATAACCCGCTACACTTACAGGATAACCCACTAAACTTATAGGATAACCCACTATACTTACAGGATAACCTGCTACACTTACTATGTAACCCGCTACACTTACGGGATAACCCGCTGCACATACAGTGCAACCCACTGCACTTACAGTGTAACCCGCTGCACTTAGAGTGTAACCCGCTGCAATTACAGGATAACCCGCTACACTTACAGTGTAACCCGCTACACTTACATGATAATCGGCTACACTTATAGTGTAACCCGCTACACTTACACTTTAAGTGTAGTGGGTTACACTTACAGTTACAGTGTAACCCGCTATACACTTACACTTACAGTATTACACTATAAGTGTAGCGGGTTATCTTGTATGTGTAGTGGGTTACACTGTAAGTGTAGCGGGTTACACTATAAGTGTAACGGATTATCCTGTAAGTGTAAGGGGTTACACTGTAAGTGTAGCGGGTTACACTATAAGTGTAACGGATTATCCTGTAAGTGTAGCGGGTTACACTATAAGTGTAGCGGGTTATCCTGTAAGTATAGTGGGTTATTCTGTAAGTGTAGTGGGTTATACTGTAAGTGTAGCGGGTTATCTTGTAAGTGTAACAGGTTATCTTGTAAGTGTAGCGGGTTACACTGTAAGTATAGCGAGGGTTACACTGTAAGTGTAGCGGGTTATCCTGTAATTATAAAGGGTTATCCTGTAAGTGTAGCGGGTTATGCTGCAAGTGTAGCGGGTTACACTGCAAGTATAGCGGGTTACACTACAAGTGTAGCGGGTTACACTGTAAGTATAGCGGGTTATCCTGTAAGTATAACGGGTTACACTGTAAGTGTAGCGGGTTATCCTGTAAGTGTAGTGGGTTATCCTATAAGTATAGTGGGTTATCCTGTAAGTGTAGCGGGTTATGCATGATGTTCTTTTCTTCCTTTTGTTGTGTTATGGTTATGTGTACCATGCTGATCTCTGTAAGAGAATATTATGTTCTGTTTGAGGGAAAACTTTATGTAGCTGGTGCTCTCAACCATAGGACTTTACGTGTAATAAACCATCATTTTTAATGACTTAGAAGCTTACAAAACTTTACATAACCAGTAATTTAACCACAGTGGCTAATTGTACAAAATGACTTTACAATTTACTTTACATAACCAATCCCAACAATAGTCCTATAGGTTTCGTACAAATGACTTTACAAATCACTTTCCAAACATATATATGTACACAAAAAATGCTTGATATCACAATTGTCATCTAGCATTCGGGGAATTGGTCTTGAGGATCATGTTGATTTCCTGAAAGCAAAATATAAACGGATCAAAAGAACAATGGGTTGAGTTTAAAAGCGGTTCAATAAAAATTACACTTATAGAAAATATACCTTTAGATAGAAATAGAGCAACGATACGAGCTCTATGTCTTTCACAATCCTTTTGGTCAATTAAAATTGGTCAATAGATTAATCAAATATAGGAACCTTAGAACATAATGTTATTGCATAATTAAGCGAGAAAGAGGTTGCCATATTTCATACAAGCTTTGGAAGAATTACAACTCCAAGTCTCCTATTAATAAAAAGGAAAGAAAAAAAAGATAACCAGGTCCAGCTTAGCGAAATGTTATGAGGGCCATAACAACATAGTGGTCATTACCATAATAAGAGAATATAGCGAATGAGATAGCAGTAGAATGAACAAACTTGGAACTATTAGCTCGAAGCAAATTACTCCATTTGCGCCATAGAATGTCAACAAATCAAATCGGGAGGATCAAAACATAATTTTTATGCAGCTAAATAATTAACCAACAAATGTATAGACTACAAAAATGCCAAATTTGCAAAATCAAATTCCAATCATTCAAAAACCCTAGAAATTCAGAAACCCTTTAAAAAACCCAAGAAATTCCATTCTTTTAAGCTAATCAAGCAAGCAAACAAACCAAAAAAAAAACCCCAAATGAGCTTTTCACGAAACAAGGAACAAGCATGAAACTAAATTAAGCTAATCAACAAAGAAGCCAAGAAAACACCTAGTTTGAGCATTTCATCAAACACATAGTAGGCATGAAACCAAACAAAGTTATTCAACTATTAAGCAAGCCAACAAATAATCCCAAGTGGGCATTTCATCAAACACATAACGGGCATGAAACTAAAGGGGCTACAGTACATTAGATGACCTGAAAAACTATGATGACCTGCTCTCCCCCCTTTAGCAACGCTAGTACTAAGATGAGTCTTACTTGTTAAGCTCCGATTTGAGAGAGGCGAAGCCCATGGGTGAAGAGTCTGTAATGAAAGAGAAGTTTGAAGAGGGCAGAGAGCGGATCTTGAAGGAGGAGGGTCTTGAGAGAGGGAGAGAGATTAAATGCGTAGAGATGGAGGATGAGGAGATCGAAACGAAGCATGGAGAAGAGGGAGAAGATGAAAAGGAGTTAAGTTAGCAGAGAGGAGGAGTACGGCAGAGGGTAGTTTAGGGTTTATAATTTATTTTTGTGTATATTGTATATATATTGGATGTATTAATACTTTTTGCGTTGAGAGGCAAATACACATAGTTCTATGGGTTTATGAGTACATCTGAAACTAGTTGGGTTTATAAATAAAGATAGGTAAAGCTTTGGGCCCAAAGATAAAAACCCTATATAATTATTACCTGCAAGGCACCTATATCTAACAAACTCACAATTGCACTAAGGCCAATCGTTATAGTATCTAATACCCAATAGCTCAACAAGTTTTTCAAATTGTGTATGATCAATTGCCTTTGTGAATGGATCTGCTATATTATCATTTGTGTCTACATTTTTAATCTTGATCTCTTAGCGATCAACTATATCCCTGATCAAGTGATACTTTCTTAGAATGTGTCTGGACTTTTGGTGAGACTGGGGTTCCTTTGTCAGAGCTATTGCAGCATTACTATCACAGTATAAATGTACTTGATCTTTAATGGTAGGAATAACTTCTAACTCTTGTAGGCATTTAAAAATGCCTATAGGTTCCCGTATGTAGCTCGAAATAAAGAGAAGATGATAGACGTCATTATCCAAGTCGAAGAGGATTATCCGAGTCAAAGAGGATCATCTGACGCCGACAAGCGCATGAATTGAATCGGCGAACCATTGATGATGTGGGGATGAACCACCAGAACAGCCAGTTCCAAGTGGCTCGCGTGCTCATTGGTCACCGCCAAGTGGCCCGTACATTCATCGGCCACCAGGACGATAAACCAAGCATCCTGTGTACTCACCGACCACCTCCAATTAGCTCGCGCACTCATCAACCAGCTTCAAGCAGCCCGCGTGCCCACCAACCACCATCAAGCGATCCGAGCATTCATAAAATACATGAAGTGAATCGGGGAATCGTACTAGTCAACGAAATGACAAAATACGTGTAACAACGGAACAAGTCAAAACCTGAAAAACCGAGAAAGCTCCTGGGGGCCAAGTCACGTCAAAACAACTCGGCCAGGCCAGTGGCTCGGCCATGGGCCGAGCCACCAAATAATGGATCGGCGGCCGAGCCACAAAACGATGGTTCGGCCAGTTTCTATCCGAAAACGCGTTCTTTTCGGTTTTAACGGGTTTTCTTAGGATTTATTCGTTCTTGAGTGTCCTAACTGATTGGATATCATCCACAAACATGGTTACACGGTTATTAAATAAAGATAAGGAAGAATCTATCATTCTTATCCGAAAACCCCCAACCGAAGCCTATAAATACAGGCCTAGGGGCTCATTTCAAAAGGCTGAGATCAAGAGGGCGTGGTGCTGTCAAAATTGAGAGTGAAGCCATGAATTTCAGAGAGTTAGCAGATCTTGGTAAAGTTTCTCCATAAACGAAAAGAGAGTTCGAGAGATCTGAAACCCCTTTCCGCCATATTCCTCCGGATTTAAGCTTGATCTTAAATCCAGAGAAGAGTCGTACTCTCGCTTGGTCAGGATTACCACTTCAGTGAATACTTTCTTTGTGAAGTAGGAGCTTTGATTTTCAATCTATCAACCGGATCTGATTCGTGGCGGTCCACGGATATCAACGTCCCCGGCATAGGCAAAGATCGCACGCAAACAGCAGGCGATAAACATATGTTGTGTGTCGTTTGAAGGAATTGTAATGTTATATTTTTATTGTGTAAGAAGATCTTATAAAAAGATCGACTTTTTATTTATTTGAGTTATTGTAATAGCTAAAGTTGTAATAGATTCGATGATAATGAAAATAACAATTTCTGACCCAAACACGCTGGCAATCACAGTGGAAGCTAACAGCTTCACTACTAAAGTTGTCGTGCCGTAACCACGGGTCCAGATCCCGATTGATGAAGAAGTCAAGTACGAATTCGACCAACTAAAGTTCAAGGAGTATTTGTCGTCCTCCTCCTCCAGATCCTCCGCCCCTCGTAAGCGCAAGAAGATCAAGACCTCCGTTGCTGCTACCATGTCGCCTTGCAATGCCCCTTCAGCCTCCAACGAGACCGAATCTACAGATCTGGACTCCTCCTCAATCAAGAAGATAGCCACTATAGCCACGCCAACTTTATCGAAAAGAGCTTGCCAAATGAAACGCTAACGCCTCGCATGTCAATTCACCAAGGCTTTGGAGCCTGTTGACGGGATCTGCTATGAGGCAGATCTAAAATTGATAAGGCACCGAGTGCCCCAACAGCAAACAGATGTCCTCTCCTCCAAACCAACAGTAGATGAATGGATCTAAGTCAAATGGGCCCGCTCAAACCTTGAGGAGCGCATTCAGAAGCGCTGGGCCTTGATTGTGCACGTACAGATTCTCATGCAAGAAGCACAGAAGCCGAGGCAAAAAGAGGTGATCAAGAAGCCACCAGAACCATGCTAAGTCTGGAAACTAAAGTTCGAAACAGCGTCGATAAAAAGTCAAATAGCGCCCGAAACTGCCGGAATGCGCGAACCACCATCTGTCCCACGCACTCATCAACCAGCTTCAAGTGGCCCGTGTACCCACCAGTCATCATCAAGTGATCCGCGCGTTCATGAAACATATGAAGTGAATTGGGGAAGCGTACAAGTCAACAAAACGACGAAATACGCGTAACGACAGAACAAGTCAAAACCCAAAAAACCAAGAAAGCCCCTGGCGACCGAGTCACATCAACGACTCAGCCAGGCCAGCCACTAAATTGTGGCTCAATGGCCTAGCCACCATTTGATGGCCCCGCCAAGGCCGAGCCACAAACGATGGTTCGGTCAGTTTCGATCCGAAAACGCGTTCTTTTCAGTTTTGATGGGTTTTCTGGGGGTTTGTTCGTTCCTAAGTATCCTTACTAGTTGGATATCATCCACAAATGTGGTTACACGGTTATTAACTAAAGATATGGCTAAATCTATCATTCTTATCCAAAACCCCCCAACCGAAGCCTATAAATACAGGTCTAGGGGCTTATTTCAGAAGGCGGAGATCAAGAGTGCGAGGTGCTGTCAAAATTAAGAGTGAAGCCACGAATTTCAAAGGGTTATCAGATCTTAGCGAAGTTTCTCCATAAACAAAAAGAGAGTTTGAGAGATCTGAACCCCCCTTTTCCCCTATATTCCTCCGGATTTAAGCTTGGTCTTAAATCCTGAGAAGAGTCGTAATCTCGTTTGGTCGGGATTTCCACTTTAGCGAATACTTCCTTTGTGAAGTAGGAGCTTTGATTTTTAATCTGTCAACCGGATCTGATCCGTGGCAGTCCACGGATATTAATGTCCCCAGCACAGACAAAGATCCAACGCAAACAACAGGCGATAAATATCTGTTGTGCGTTGTTTGAAGGAATTGTAATCTTATATTTTCATTGTGTAAGAAGATCTTATAAAAAGATCAACTTTTTATTTATTTGAGTTTATTATAACGACTAAAGTTATAATAGATTCGATGATAATAAAAATAGTAATTTCTGACCCAAACAGCCCTGAAAAGAACTTCCTCATCCAGACAGCTTCTTTGGCTGCATCATTTACCGCAATGTATTCGGCTTCCATAGCTGAGTCCGCTACTGTCTCCTGCTTGGAATATTTCTAACTAACAGCCCTTCTATTGAGGGTAAAAATATATCCTGATATAGATTTACTATCATCGATATTGCTCTAAAAGCTTGAGTCGGAAAAAGCCTCTATTTGGAGGTCACTTTTATCGTATATCAAAAATAACTCTTTAATCCTTTTCAGGCACTTAAGTATGTTCTTGACCGCTTTTCAGTGCTCTTCTCCATGATTAGATTGGTACCTACTTACCAAACTGAGTGCATAAGTGATATCTGGTCTAGTAGATAACATGACATACATGATCGATCCTACTGTCATGGCATAAGGAATTTGACTCATGTGTTTTCTCTCTTCATTAGTGTGGGGAGACATTGTTTAGAGAGGGAGATTCCAGGAGATGCAAGTACGAAACCTTTCTTGAAATTTTCTTTGCTAAATCGTTTTAGTACTTTGCCAATGTATCTAGATTGGGATAATCCTAACATCCTTTTACATCTATCTCTATAGATCTGAATAACCGATATACATGATGCTTCACCTAAATCTTTCATACAAAATCTTTTTGATAGCCAAATTTTAACCGCTTGTAATCAGGGTACGTCATTACCAATTAAGAGTATATCATCTGCATACAAAATAAGAAACGATACAATACTCCCAATTATCCTTTTATACACACATGATTGATTTTTGATGAAACTAAACTCTTTGATAGCATCATCAAGATAGATGTTCCATCTCCGTGATGCTTGTTTCAGTCCATAAATAGCTTTAAGCAACCTACACGCTTTTCCACTGCTCCCACTAACTACAAATCCCTCTAGTTGAGTCATATATATGCATTCTTATAAATTACCATTTAGAAATACAGTTTTGACGTCCATTTGCTAGATCTCGTAGTCATAGTGAGCAACTATAACAAGTAGAATCCGAATAGACTTTAGCATAACCACTGGAGAAAAAGTTTCACCGTAGTCCAAACCTAGTCTTTGACGAAAACCTTTAGCTACTAGTCTAGCTTTAAAGTCTCTACTTTTCCATCTACACTTAATTTTTCTTAAACAACCATTTGCTACCAATGGGTATCACCCCTTTAGGAGCATTGTCTAAAATCCAAACTTTGTTGGTGTACATAGAGTCTATTTCAGATTTTATTGCATTATGCCAGGCAACAGAGTCATTATTGAGAAGCTTGCAGATAACTCAAAGGTTTTTCATTATCTATAACATGATCTGCCAGGCAACCTTCAATGAGAAAATCATATTGTTTCTTAGGTGTATGAGATCGCTTTGGATATCTCTGGAGTGGTTGAGGTTCTTCTGGTACAATTGAATTTTTTGGTTCTACAAAGTTATCAGTATTGATTTGTATCTCTAAAATTTCTTTCAGTTCTACCATGCTTCCACTAATTTTTTTTCAAAAAATTCTTTCTCCAAGAAGGTAGCATACCGAGAAACAACTATCTTTTGTTCATCGATGTGGTAGAATTGATATTCATAAGAATTCCTTTGATATCCTACAAATTTACACAATACTGAGCATGCCTCTAACTTTTATGATATTGCTTTTTACATAAGCATGACATCCCCAAATCTTAATATAATTAAGATGTGGTTTCATCTCATACCATATCTCATATGGAGGTTTAGGCACTGCTTTAGTTGGAACCATATTCAGTAAGTGTGCTGCTATTTCCAACACATACCCCTAGAATAAAAAAGGTAACTCAGCGTTATTCATCATGGAACATACCATATATAATAGGGTACGATTCCTCCTTTCTGATATGTCATTAAGCTATGGTGTAAAGGGTGGAGTTACCTGAGAGAGAATTTTATTCTCTTTTAAAAACCCTAAGAATTCTGAGCTCAAGTATTCGCCTCCTCGGTCCGATCGAAGAATTTTAACTTTCTTGCTCGTTTGGTTCTCTACTTTATTTTTATACTCGATAAATTTCTCAAATGCTTCGGACTTGTGTTTCATCAAAAACACATGTCCAAATCTTAAAAAATCATCAGTAAAAGTAATAAAGTAGGAGTAACCACCTCTGGCCATTATAGATATAAGACCACATACATCACTATGTATCAGTCCTAAGAGTTCTGTAACTCTTGCTTCAGGTCCCGTAAATGGAGTTATTCTCATTTTGCCTTTAAGACAAGACTTAAAAGTATCATATGATTCAAAGTCAAATGGATCTAAATATCGATGCTTATGTAGCTCGCCAAGTCTTTCTTTATTAATGTGATCAAGTCTACAATGCCATAAGAAATTATCATTCATAACAGATTGCTTCTTTTATTAGTGTGATGAGTATTTAGAATTGTGTTTTGATTAAGAATATGGATACCATTACATAATGTTCCATAAGCAATCAACTTTTGATTAAATATGATATTCATAATTTTGTTCTCTAACTTGAATATATATCCATCTTTATCTAATAAAGATATGGATATTATATTACACATCATAGTTGGTACAAAATAGCAGCTATTCAAAATCAAAATATTTCATTTGGCAAAGCTAGATGAAAATTCCCTACTACAAGTGCTCTAACTATTGCACCATTAGCAACTTGTAGGGTTATCTCTCCAGCTCTAAGTTTTCTATAATTTCTCAGCCCATGTAATAAATTACAGATGTGAGATCCTGACCCGGTATCTAATAACCAAGATGTGGGATTTACAAAAAATAATTCTGAGTAACAAACACACCTGAAGATGAAGCAACAACTTGCTTCTTGTAGATGAGCCAAGAATTCTGGGTAGTTCCTTTTCAAGTTTCCTAACTTGTGACAATGAAAGCATTCTGCTGTCATCATTTTAGCCTTTCCTTTGTCCTTCTTGATAGCATTATTAACACCTTTCTTTGGTTTAGTAGTTTTCTTCATTCTATTTTTCTTGGCAACCAGTTGCCTAGAAGTGGAAGAAGATTGCCCTATAACCAAGGCTGGTGTTTGTCCCTTTTTTATAGAACTTTTCTCCTGTCTTAACAAATTAAATAGGCAAGGAAGAGTGGGTTCTAAATCCATCATCAAGAACTGTGATATGAATCACGAGTAGGCTGGTGTCAAGGACTGTAGAATGATATATGTATATCTATCTGCATCTAGGCATGTGTTCAAAAGTTCAAGCTCATTGACATAGGCCATCATTTTGAGGACATGATCCCTAACAGAAGATCTCACAGTTATTTTCATCTAGAAAAAATTCCTAGACGTCGCGTACTTTATTTGTCATGGTTGCTCGCCATACAGTTCTTATGTATTACGAAATATGAATCTGACATCCATATTCTCATGCCGTCTCTGATGGAACAAATCCATAGAGGCAATTGTGCTGAACAATCTCTATCCCACTTTATGCAGATTTCATTGTCCGCTACAGTGGGTTTTGGGCCTAGAACGGGTTCTGACGTTGTGAGGACATATGCTACTTTGTTATAAGTTAGGACAATTTTAACATTCCTCAACCAGTCTTTGTATTTAGGGCCACTTAACTTATTTTGTTTTAATATAAATTTTAAGTCAGACATAATGGCCTGATAGAGAGAGAAAAAATATTTTAGTATATGTTCAATGCATAAAATAGATTTGGTTCATTTTTATCTAAGTTATGCCTCCCACTATTTTTCGAGTCCCACAAAACCTTATAAGAGGTGATTAGAAAACAACCCCTTATTTTTAAATAGGATCAAGATCCTTATCATTGAATGCATCAGTCTTAACGAAAGCCAACAAATTAATACACTCAATAATTAGTACACAACTTTTATCCTTTACACTCTTGTAATTCTTGATATGATTTTACCCCTAGTCTTTTATGACCTTGACAATATCCAACAAATCATAAAATGGTAGTCAAGTTTGGACCCATTATTTCTTGACTGGCTTAAATTTAAATTATACAAACTTTTGACGAAAGCCAACAAAGTCGTATAACCAATTTAAGCTATCCTTATATCATATATACAGATGAATACTATTTGGCCATAGAATAGTTATGCCTTGACGAAGGCCAACAAACATAGTATTTATAAGCTAATAGTATTCAACTGAAATGTTGGAGGGCTACGGATGATTTCATAAATCTTTTACCATAATAAAACTTGATATAGTTAAAAGATTTATATATATTTATACTTGTAATAAT
The DNA here is from genome assembly GCA_022839385.1 of Asparagus kiusianus. Taxonomy (NCBI): domain Eukaryota; kingdom Viridiplantae; phylum Streptophyta; class Magnoliopsida; order Asparagales; family Asparagaceae; genus Asparagus; species Asparagus kiusianus. Next base: position 614,686 of record BQKN01067376.1, read on the forward strand.
TAAACTAGCCAGTTAAGCGCAAGATTGGTGGAAAGGTTCCAAGCTATTCACCGGGAATATTCATCGGACCTTAATTAAGAAACCATCAATCTTTTAGACTATAACACAAATGATTGGGAATCACCCCTAATCTTAAGTTAGGCATCATCGCATGAGCTATATCTCATAATCAATTTCTTAGACACTATTTAAAAGTTCGTTCTAAATATATCTCTTTTAACTGCTTCAACTTTATTTATTTTTCACACTAACGCGATGTTAATGTCGGTCTTACCACGCTATGGTAATTAAACTCTTATTGCCATATCTCACAGAGTTTTAAAAAGAGTTTTTATAATAAAAACCATTTCTCTAGTGATATAGAGATATAAACTTTGCAGAATATAACACCAAAATGTATTGAGATCTACAATTGGGACACAACCAACATATCAACATATGTAAAAGCAATATGGAATGTTAGGGATAACTAAAGGAATAAAATGCAACTACACTAATTATATTTTGGCAAGCATGCAACTCCTTACAGTGCTAGCTCCCTCACAAATCCTATATTATTACAATCACATATACAGAGGACGTGCAAGCCTCATTTATTATAGAAAAACCATCTCGTAGGATGGATAATAATATTGCACTAAATATAAAAAAAATCTATAAATGAAAAAACTTAACTAAACAACCATAACTCCCACACCCGAACAAGGGCATATACCTATAAGCATAGCCCATTATCGATGAGAAAGGGCCTAAAACCATAGGCGTAGCCCATACTCGGGGAGGGAAGAGGTCGTAAATTATTATTAAATTTCTAGCTTTATTACATCAATACAAAAAATACAAGAGAATTGTTGTCCACTATCATCCATAAACAAAACATCCACACAAGATGATAAAACATATAACTTAATCAACATTAAGAAATATGCATATATTTAGTTTAGCAACAAATTGAAAAACTAGATAACATAGGGATTATCCTAACTCAAATAGGACTATCATGCTTCTAACATACAACTACACTAGTTGTAATCAAGTGTTTTGTAATTTATAGATGTGTTTTTACTCTAAAAAACTTATGAACCAAAGATCATATTTTTGAATCAACAACTTGTATAACTAATTACAAAACAAATTGAATTAATTAGCTAGTTTCATTAAAGTATCTTTTAATTAAACTAGTAATTAGAAGCAAGTATTAAATCTTCTATGAGTTAGATATGCATGTAAAGATTCAATTATATGAAACCACGGCTCTGATACCATGTTGAAAATTCGTGCTAACTATATGCAAAATATGTAGCAAAATACTATATGTATAAAAATATGTAGAGAGCATGAAAGCCACATCAGGACCATCCTAATTAAATCTAACATGATCCCTATAATAAAGAAAGCATCTAAGAGTTTCGAAATCATACTTTTGAAGCATGATTCGATAGTAGATTGAACTGTAAAACCCCAAAAATTTCTATAATAAATATATATGAATTATTAATAGTAAATAATTCCCTTATGATGAATAATCATATATATATACATATATATGTCAGATGAATGTAATTATCTGTGTTTGAGAACCTAACAAGTGATTATAAGTGAGAGAAATCGAGTGTTATGGCCAGCATGTGAAATGCCCAGCAGCAGGCATTTTCGTGCTGTGCGGTCGACCGACGCGGTCGACCGACGCGGTCGACCGCACAGTGGTCAGAGAAGTTTCCAGGTTTTGGTTTTTACGGGTTTTTGTTTTAGTCTTTTGGGTTTCGGGTCGGGTTAGGGAATTGGTACATATACTATTCCAACCTAGAAGAGCTCCTCTGGATCTCAGACCTAAAACCCTAGCCCCCATCTCCCTTCTCTCAAAAACCCTAGCTGGAGCTGGCAAATTGAGGAGTTCGGAAGAGTTCCAGGGGATTTTCGCAGATTTGATCGAAGGAGGATCATCTCCAGGGCAGTTTGTCAGCATCTAAGGCGAGTATCATCTCGCTCAATCCCTCACCCTGTTTTCTATAGTTTTCTCTTGGATTTGTTTTAGTTTTGATGAGCCCAAAAGGTATTTTTGTATAAAAAAATGAGTTCTTTACAATATGGATTGCAAGAATCAAGTTTTCAGTTTTCAAAAGCTCACCAATGTTCTGTTAATGAAGATCTAGATCTGAAATTTGCCTAAACAACAATTAAATCATTTTTTACAATTATTAAAACGTTTTTGGGAATTGTTATCATGGTTTTAGAATATTAGAAATGTAGATTTAAAGCTTTGGATTTGTTGTTTATCTTCAGTAGGATTTTTTTGAATCATTAAAACTCATGTTATCGTAAAATATAAAGTTTGATTTTAGGTTTAGCAGCTGGCAGAAAACCCAGATTTGGGTTTTTGTCCGCTCGGCGGTCGACCGGTGCGGTCGACCGGTGCGGTCGACCGGTGGGCTCGTTTTAGGACTGCGGTCGACCGTAGAGCCTCATCGGTCGACCGTGACGCTCGGTCGGTCGATCGCGAGGTCGCAGCAGTCGACCGTCAGATGCGTATCAGTGTGCGGTCGACCGGTGCGGTCGACCGCCGAACTCTCTGTTGCCAATTCCTAGTTTTATGTATTTTGAGTATTTTACCCTTGTTCGAGAGTTTGCTTGGATTATATGACCTGGGTTATTAGTCCCACTATGTGTCCATGCATGATAGATGACCTGGGGTATAAATTTAGGACTTGTATACTGATTTGGTTGTGAGATTGATAAGTGGTTTTCACTACATGTTATCATAGCGATCTTTTATCATTTCCACAGTCCTCGTGTTGGACTATAATCCATAGAAGTTCTCATGTTGGACTATAATCCCTCTCAGTCCTCGTGTTGGACAATTGTCACTTATTCCATGAGTTTGGAAAACTACAATAGTTAGTTCTTGTTTCGGACATAGTTCTTAACCCTGCATGTGACTATTATACAGCATTTCACGACATGATAATTATGTAGATTTTGGTATAACACTTATGTAGATTTTGACATGATATTCATGTAAGTAATAACATGATGTTCATGTTGGCTATGTCACCAGCACTGTAATTATACTCTAGTGTTTGTTGTATTTCTTCTATTATTGTTACTGTACTAGAACTTTGGGTTTGGTATTTAGAGGTTTACAAAATTTGAGATATAAGGTATATATATGAGGGTTTCCTTGTTTGGATTATTTCACTCGATGTACCTATTCTCGTGTTGTAAATTTCTAAATACTAACACCCTCTTTCGTAAGATCAATGATTTTAGATCTATTATATATTATCTGTATTTTCATATACAACGAGCCCTTTTCCCTTGGGGTTGGTTGTGATGTTACTCGCTAGCGCTTTGACGCTCGTTGTCCCTCCCCTTTCAGGTAACGAGCCAGGAGCCCGGAGAGTCGCAGGTTGACGGCGAGGCATTTTATCTTCAGCTGTCTACTTAGATATATTTTCTTTTGGAGCTCCACAGTAGACTTTTGTAGGTGTTTTGAGAGTCTTATTCTAGAAGTTGTAAAGACGGTGTTCCTTATTTTCTTCTTGTCAGATATTTGTACTTGAGACTCGTTGACTACTCTAGTTTATTTATTCAGACATTGACTATGTATTTTTTCCATTTGTTGGATGATGAGACATCTATTTGATCATTATTATTTCATCAGTCCTTCGTGTATTATCTTTACTTGCTTTTGTACCTACACCTGTTATTGACTCTACTAGATAGATGTTAACTGTGATGGTGAAACATGTTATTGCACGGTGTGGTACATGGCAGGTTTGACATTCTTGGTTTCACCTTGGACTGCAGCCTTGTGTGAACCCAGGAGCGTCACAGTTGGTATCAGAGCTCTAGTTCCAGTATCCTTAGTATCATCCTGTATCGAGTCGTGGAGCTAGGATAGAGTTTCTTAGGATTCATGTATAGAGTCCGCAAGGATTTCTTAGTATAGGTGAGGACGATATATGCGTATATCTCAAAAATTTGAGAAATTTTTTTTTATGATAACTATTTTTATATAAGTTTAAAGTGTTTGTGCAAATATTATATGTTATGAAAATTGTATTGCGATACGCTATTTATAAAGGTCTATTTTGACTCATGAACTTATATTTTTCTTACCATCAGGGAGAGAGATGGCAGGACGTGGTAGACCTCGTACCAGGAGAGCTAGCCAGGCGGAGTCACAGCAGACTCCATCAGAGCAGCAGCCAGCTTAGTCCGAGCCTCAGCAGGCTCCACCCGAGCCGCAGCAGGCTCCTCAGTATTTGGTGGACATCATGGCTCCTCTCATTGCCCGGATGACGGCCATTGAGGAGTTGGTGACGACTCATATAGCACCACGGACACCACCACCACCGGTAGCTCAGCAGCAGGGGATACCTACCGTTCCTGTCAGAGAGAGACCCCAGAGGTCATGCCCGCAGCCATTCCTTTAGTAGTCCCAGACAGAGCCACAGAGCAGGAGGCTTGGCTCCGTATGGTGGAGAGGTACCAGAAGATGAGGGCACCAGAGTTTTAGGGGTCACCAGACCCTCTTGCAGCCCATAAGTAGAAGGAGGATGTGAGCAATATCCTCGATATACTCAGTGTAGATTCAGTCCAGAAGCAGAGACTGGCATCCTACAGCCTGAAGGGAGATGCCGGGAGGTGGTACCGACTTCAGTTTACACCGGAGCAGAGGATGACCCTCACATGGGAGGACTTCATATACTTCTTCGATAGGCAGTACATTTCTTCTGCAGCACGGACTGGGAAGGAGCTTGAGTTGTCCCGATTGACTCAGGGGGACACATCAGTAGCTGATTTTGAGAGCCGGTTTATGGAGCTGTTGCATTTCACAGGCATGTGGCAGACGGGAGAGCGTCAGGCTCAGATGTTCTTGGTTGGGCTTCGCCCTAATCTCCGACGGTACCTCGTGTCGAGGAGATTTTATTCAGTCAGGGAGGTAGCTGAGGCTGCCACTTCTCAGGAGATTGAGACTTCTATGTTCCAGAAGGACAAGGAAGGGAAGGCCAAGACAGGACAGAGTGGGGATAAGAACAAGAACAAGAGACCTTTTTCTGGACAGCAGCAGCAGCAACATCAAGGCCCTTATAAAAGGGGACCCTAGCAGGATCAGAGAGCGCATCAGCAGCGCAAGTTCCAGGGATCCTGTTTTAACTGTCACAAGGTCGGGCATAAGGCATCGGAGTGCCGTAGCGCACCAGCAGGAGCCCAGCAGGGCAAAGGTCCGAACCAGCAGCAGCAGCAGCGCTAGCAGGGCAGAGGTCAGGGCCAGCAGAACAGGCTTGAGGCACCGCCAGCAGCTCAGAGGACTGAGGGACAGATTCGGGCAGTTCAGGATGTTCCTCAGGGACAAATTATCCCATATTCTCCAGCACTATCAGCAGAGCAGTCTTCAGCCATGGGTAGGGTATATGCCCGTATTCATGGTGCTAGCGGAGCTGTAGTGGAGGGTACATTCTTTGTGAACTCTCTTCCCGCCCGTATTCTTTTCGATTCGGGAGCTTCGCATTCATTCATCTCGCATGCATTTATGACTAGACTCCAGCTCGTAGCTCAGCCTCTAGACACCCCTCTATCTGTTTCCACCCCTTTAGGTGAGGTATCGCTTCTGGAGAGCGTTTGTAGGAGGTGTACCGTCAGTCTAGACGAGTCAGAGTTCATAGTGGATTTGATAGTATTGCATATGTCCGAGTTCGATGTCATCCTTGATATAGATTGGTTGTCTTCCCACCATATTAGTATTGACTGCTTTGCGAAGACAGTCAAGTTGCGAGCGTCCGATGGGTCCGAGATGATTGTAGCTACCTCTCAGGGCAACCGATTTGCGGAGTCATTTCTGGCATACATCGAGGAGGTGATGCGACGGGATCAGGGAGCCGAGTTATTGGAGACTAGATTTGTCTCAGATTATCAGGATGTCTTTCAGGACATACTTGGGTTACCTCCTGTGAGAGAGGTTGAGTTCTGTATTGAGTTGCAGCCAGGCACAGCCCCGATATCCCGCGCACCCTATCGCATGGCACCAGCTGAGATGAGGGAACTTCAGACCTAGTTGGACGAGTTGTTAGCTCAGGGTTTCATTCGCCAGAGTCATTCTCCGTGGGGCGCACCGGTCCTCTTCGTGAAGAAGAAGGATAGTAGTATGAGGTTATGCATAGATTATAGAGAGTTGAACAAGGTCACTATCCGGAATAGGTACCCACTACCTAGGATTGATGACTTGTTTGACCAGTTGCAGGGAGCGCAGTATTTCTCAAAGATTGATCTTCGTTCTGGCTATCATTAGTTGCGGGTTCGGGAGATGGATGTTCCCAAGACCGCCTTTCTTACTCGATATGGATCCTTTGAGTTCCTGGTCATACCATTTGGGTTGACCAATGCACCCGCGGTATTCATGGATTTGATGAACCGGGTTTTCCGTCCCTTCTTAGATCAGTTTGTGATCGTCTTCATCGACGATATTCTCTTTTACTCGAGATCGGAGGCAGATCATGAGGAGCATCTACGGATAGCGTTGAGGACCCTTCAGGAGCACCAGTTGTATGCCAAGTTCAGCAAGTGTGAGTTTTGGCTTTCAGAAGTCAGATTTCTTGGCCATATTATCAGTCGAGAGGGTATAGCGGTGGATCCGGCTAAGGTCACGGCAGTTCTTGATTAGGAGCCATCGAAGATGGTGTCAGAGATCCGCAGCTTTTTAGGTTTAGCTGGATATTACAGGTAGTTCATTCAGGACTTCTCGAAGATTGCGACGCCGATTATACGCCTTATGAAGAAGGGTGTACCGTTCATATGGAGCATGGAGTGCCAGGAGGCCTTTGATATTTTGAAGGCTAAGCTGACTACAGCGCCAGTTCTGACCATTCAAAGCAGCGACAGGACATTCGTTGTGTATACAGATGCGTTGTTGGCAGGCATAGGAGGCGTACTGATGCAGACTCAGAGGGTAGTAGCCTATATCTCACGGCAGTTGAGGGTGCATGAGCAGAACTACCCCACTCACGACTTGGAGTTAGCAGCAGTGGTGTTTGCACTGAAGTCATGGAGGCACTACTTGTATGGAGTGCAGTTTGAGCTATTCACAGACCATCAGAGTCTGAAGTACCTTTTTTCTCAGAAGGAACTCAATCAGAGGCAGAGGAGGTGGATTGAGTTTATCAAGGACTACGAGTTCGCAATTCGGTATCATCCAGGGAAGGCGAACGTCGTAGCAGATGCTTTGAGTAGGAAGCGTCGACATCGGGTTGCGGCTTTGAGGTGTTCTTTGTACAGATATCTTATCACTCTTAGCCAGTTTGATTTTAGACCCGAGATTGGAGGAACCAGTGCATTCTTGCGAGCTATGTCAGTGCAGCCATCTTGGAGTGACAGGGTTGTCAGAGCTCAGTTGGAGGACTCTTGGATTCAAACCCGTAAGGGGGAGATTTCCAAAGAGCCTAAGGCGGACTGCACCATTGGAGCAGATGGAGGATTACAGATGAAGGGTAGATTGGTTATGGCAGCCAGTGCAGAGTTGAAGAGGGAGTTATTTGATGAGGCGCACCGTACTCGGTACACAGTACAACCAGAGACTACCAAGATGTACAAAGACCTGAAGAGGCGTTTCTGGTGGAGTGGTATGCGGAGAGAGATTGTAGACTATGTGGCTAGATTTTTTACCTGTCAGCAGGTGAAGGCAGAGCATCAGAGACCGGCAGGGACACTATAGCCTTTACCCATCCCAGAGTGGAAGTGGGCAGACATCTCTATGGATTTTATTGTGGGGTTGCCGAAGTCGAAGAAGGGGAATGATTCTGTTTGGGTGATAGTGGACCGATTGACGAAGTCAGCATATTTCATTCCGGTGAGGACCACTTTTACAGCCGAGACTTATGCGAGGATCTTCATTCGGGAGATAGTTCGACTTCACGGAGTACCGGACACGATCGTGTCGGATCGAGGATCGGTTTTCACTTCACATTTTTGGAGGAGTTTTCAGGACTCATTTGGCAGCACGCTATCCTATAGCAGTGTATTTCACCCCCAGACGGATGGCCAGACGGAGAGGGTGAATCAGGTGTTGGAGGACATGTTGTGGGCATGTGTCATTAACTTCCAAGGTAGTTGGGAGGATCATATTCCACTGGTAGAGTTCGCTTATAACAATAGTTATCAAGCGACGATCGGTATGGCCCCGTATGAAGCGTTGTATGGGAGACCTTGTAGATCACCGATATGTTAGGCTGAGCCGGAGGACAGCTTGATGCTTGGGCCAGAGCTAGTGAGGCAGACTACTGAGAAGGTAGCCTTGATCAGAGAGCGGATTTTAGCCGCTCAGAGTTGGCAGAAGAGCTATGCAGATAAGAGGCGGAGACCCCTAGAGTTTCAGATTGGAGATTTGGTTATGCTTAAGGTATCGCCTATGAAAGGCGTGCAGCGATTCGGGAGGCGAGGGAAGCTTGCACCAAGATATATTGGGCCTTTTCAGATTCTAGAGCGCATTGGAGCTGTGTCATACAGACTAGATCTTCCAGCATCGATGTCTAGTATACACAATGTATTTCATATTTCTATGCTCAAGAAACACTTGCATGATGAGGAGCAGCAGTGAGTATTGGATGCACCAGAGATTGAGCTTTAGGAGGATCTGACTACTATTGAGATTCCGGTTCGTATTCTTGCCAGAGAGGACAAGAGGCTTAGAAACAAGGTAATTCCCTTGGTGAAAGTTCAGTGGAACCGAGGAGGCATTGAGGAGATTTCTTAGGAGCGCGAGGAGGACATGCGTCGTGACTACCCACATTTGGTTGAGCAGGTAAATGAATTCTTATTATGACTATATATCTTAACTTATATGCATATCGTCGGTTATGTTTGCATTTAACGCTAGAATGAGAATACTTTCTTTTAATTTTTAATCTTTTGGAACACATGGTATATGTATGGGGGTTCCTTGTTTGGATTTTTCGCCCGATGTACTAGTTCCACTAGATTAGGATTTGAGCGAGAATATTATCATTTTAGATCGTTAAGTGTAAATATCTCTATAAGGTTACCTAAGAGTTCATATTTCAAGTTCGCATGATTTCCGAATTTCGAGGACGAAATTCTTTTAAGGGGGGAAGAATGTAAAACCCCAAAAATTTCTATAATAAATATATGTGAATTATTAATAGTAAATAATTCCCTTATGATGAATAATCATATATATATACATATATATGTCAGATGAATGTAATTATCTGTGTTTGAGAACCCAACAAGTGATTATAAGTGAGAGAAATCGAGTGTTATGGCCAGCGTGTGAAATGCCCAGCAGCAGGCATTTTTGTGCTGCGCGGTCGACCGACGCGGTCGACCGCACAGCGGTCAGAGAAGTTTCCAGGTTTGGGTTTTTACGGGTTTTTGTTTTGGTCTTTTGGGTTTCGGGTCGGGTTAGGGAATTGGTACATATACTATTCCAACCCAGGAGAGCTCCTCTGGATCTCAGACCTAAAACCCTAGCCCCCATCTCCCTTCTCTCAAAAACCCTAGCTGGAGCTGGAAAAATTGAGGAGTTCGGAAGAGTTCCAGGGGATTTTCGCAGATTTGATCGAAGGAGGATAATCTCCAGGGCAGTTTGTCAGCATCTAAGGCGAGTATCATCTCGCCCAATCCCTCACCCTGTTTTCTATAGTTTTCTCTTGGATTTGTTTTAGTTTTGATGAGCCCAAAAGGTATTTTTGTATAAAAAATGAGTTCTTTACAATATGGATTGCAAGAATCAAGTTTTCAGTTTTCAAAAGCTCACCAATGTTCTGTTAATGAAGATCTAGATCTAAAATTTGCCTAAACAACAGTTAAATCGTTTTTACAATTATTAAAACATTTTTGGGATTTGTTATCAGGGTTTTAGAATATTAGAAATGTAGATTTCAAGCTTTGGATTTGTTGTTTATCTTCAGTAGGATTTTTTTGTATCATAAAAACTCATGTTATCGTAAAATATAAAGTTTGATTTCAGGTTTAGCAGCTAACAGAAAACCCAGGTTTGGGTTTCTGTCCGCTCGGCGGTCGACCGGTGCGGTCGACCGCTGGGCTTGTTTTAGGACTGCGGTCGACCGCAGAGCCTCATCGGTCGATCGCGACGCTCGGTCGGTCGACCGCGACGCTTGGTCGGTTGACCGCGAGGTCGCAGCGGTCGACCGTCAGATGCGTATCAGTGTGCGGTCGACCGGTTCGGTCGACCGGTGCGGTCGACCGCCGAACTCTCTGTTGCCAATTCCCAGTTTTATGTATTTTGAGTATTTTACCCTTGTTCGAGAGTTTGCCTGGATTATCTGACCTGGGTTATTTGTCCCATTATGTGTCAATGCATGATAGATGACCTGGGGTATAAATTTGGGACTTGTGTACTGATTTGGTTATGAGATTGATAAGTGGTTTTCACTACATGTTATCATAGCGATCTTTTATCATTTCCACAGTCCTCGTGTTGGACTATAATCCATAGAAGTTCTCGTGTTGGACTATAATCCCTCTCAGTCCTCGTGTGGGACAATTGTCACTTATTCCATGAGTTTGGAAAACTGCAATAGTTAGTTCTTGTTTCGGACATAGTTCTTAACCCTGCATGTGACTATTATACAGCATTTCACGACATGATAATTATGTAGATTTTGGTATAACACTTATGTAGATTTTGACATGATATTCATGTAAGTAATAACATGATGTTCATGTTGGCTATGTCACCAGCACTGTAATTATACTCTAGTATTTGTTGTATTTCTTCTATTATTGTTACTGTACTAGAACTTTGGGTTTGGTATTTAGAGGTTTACAAAATTTGAGATATAAGGTATATACATAAGGGTTTCCTTGTTTAGATTATTTCGCTCGACGTACCTATTCTCGTGTTGTAAATTTCTAAATACTAACACCCTCTTTCGTAAGATCAATGATTTTAGATCTATTATATATTATCTGTATTTTCATATACAACGAGCCCTTTTCCCTTGGGGTTGGTTGTGATGTTACTCGCTAGCGCTTTGACGCTCGTTGTCCCTCCCCCTTTTAGGTAACGAGCCAGGAGCTCGGAGAGTCGCAGGTTGACGGCGAGGCATTTTAGCTTCAGCTGTCTACTTAGATATATTTTCTTTTGGAGCTCCACAGTAGACTTTTGTAGGTGTTTTGAGAGTCTTATTCTAGAAGTTGTAAAGGCAGTGTGCCTTATTTTCTTCTTGTCAGATATTTGTACTTGAGACTCGTTGACTACTCAAGTTTATTTATTCAGACATTGACTATGTATTTTTTCTATTTGTTGGATGATGAGACATCTATTTGATCATTATTATTTCATCAGTCCTTCGTGTATTATCTTTACTTGCTTTTGTACCTACACCTGTTATTGACTCTACTAGATAGATGTTAACTGTGATGGTGAAACATGTTATTGCACGGTGTGGTGCATGACAGGTTTGACATTCTTGGCTTCACCTTGGACTGCAGCCTTGTGTTAACCCAGGGGCGTCACATGAACAACCCCTAGCTTGTTCTCTTTGTTGTAGTAAACCTCCTCGTAGCAGATCTCCAAAGCTTCAAGAGAACAAAAATTGGAGGCTTCTTGAGGCACAAGGCAAGATATCCACATTGGGGTTCTCGAATCCTACTACTTCCTCTCACTCAAGATTGCTAGAGATTTGTAAGAGGTAGAACTCTCTTATTTTGTTTATGAAAAACCAATTTTTCATTAATTCTATACAAAGAGAGAGTTCATATTTAGGGCTATTTGTTTTCCTAAAAAAGGAGGGAAATTAAAGATGTAAGGACCATGAATTTTGATACTAGTTAAAATAATTTTTTAGTATTTTAAAATATTTAATTATGATTTTTGAAAGAGTATTTGTATTTTTCTTGAATTTCTACAATTTTCTATGATTTAAAGTCTAAGTATTATATTTATTTTAATAATATCAAAATATATAAATTAATTTTATGTGGTGAAAATTTATGGAATTTATCTATTGTGTTATCGATACTGTTACATGTTATTTTGAATAATACGTTGTATTATTTTTATTATTATGTATATTTTCGTATAATATATTGTATTATTAATTATGTATTATTTGTATAATTTGCTGTATTATTTTTACTGTTACATATTATTTGTCGTATTAGTATAGCTGGTACATTTTACTGTGTATATAATTATCCCATAATTGTTTAATTTTAAATATAATAAAATATATTTTAATTATTAATTATTCTCGTTTAATTGTACAATATGGATATATTTTGACTATTTCATATCAATTATTGTATTAGCACAACATGTACGTTTTTATTTGTAGATAATTATTCTGTAATTAGTTTAATTTTTAAGTATCCGTAATTATTTATTTTAATTATTTTGGTTTAATTCCCAAACCCTAACTAATATTATATACATATATATATTACTGTTTTGTTCTCTCTCTCATCTCTCTTTCTTCCTAAACCCGCCGCCACACCCTCTCTCTCCTCCTCCCGTTCTCTCTCCTGACCTCTCTCCTCACCGCCGCCTACGAACACACCCAAGCCACCACGAACACCGCCCGCAGCTCCTTCTTCTTCCACCGCCGGCCACCCAAACTCCAGCCGTCCCTCATGCTAGCACCCCGCTCCTACCACGTCGCTTTGGCAGCCGCACCTCCACCCCCATGCCCAGGCCGCCGCTGACCCAACGCCGCTCTCCCCCACCCTCAACCGCTCGCTGTGTCCAGATCCGTCGCCCAGACCCGCTCCGCTCTCCTCTTCATCATCCGTAGCCTTCGAGCAACAGCGACGAGCCGCCCAACTCCAGCCACTCAGCCACCCCGCTGCGACCCCCTGTAATCTCCTCCTGAACCGACGCCGACCCACCTCTCCCCGCCGCTCGTCAGACCGACCAAAGCCCTGCCTGCAGCCCCTCCCTCATCCTCTCCTCTCCTCTGCAGCCACCGCCAGAGCCCTCACCAAGCTGACGCCCTCCGTGTCGCTACCCCTCAGTGCCGCCGCCGCCGACCTCAGCCTAACACCTCGACGTCGACAGCCTCGACGCCAACAGCCCCTAGATCCGTTCTGGATCTGCCCCAACATCCGTATTCACCGTCGCCCACCCGTGGATCCATAGTCTCGCACGACGAAGTCGATTCGTTCGACGAAAACCCCAAGGCAAGATCTCGCTTCCCTTGACTTGTATTTTCATTATTTATATCTGTTATTAATTGATTGCATAGAATAGATTGAGATATGTTATAACCTACGTGGGATTGTTGACGAACGATGCTATACAATATTGATTACTGTTGTAGTGATATTCGCGAAGAGGGGTATGATATGTATTTTGAGCCGTATGTGATGAAATGATACTTTGACAATTAGATTATAATTAATTATGAGATGTTTTTGAAAAAAAGAATATTTCTAAAGATTATTTTGAATCATTATAATTATAAATAAGTTAAAAGAGTTATTTTGGAAAAATAATTATTTTTGAATTATTAAGAAATAATTTTAAAAGAATTTATTTTGGTATCAGAATTATTTTTAGATGATTATGCTAATTTAAAAAGAATTTATTTTGAGAATGGAATCATTTTAGATAATTATAGTAATTTAAAGTAATTATCTTGGAAAAGAATCGTTTTAGAATAATTATGAATAAATTAAAGGAATTTATTTTGAAAAGGGGATTATTTTAGATTAATTATAATTAGAAAAGAAATTATTTTGTAAGAGGGAATATTAAAAAGAACATTTAAAGAATGTTTTTAGAATTATTTAAAAGGTGTTATTCTGGAAAATGGGATTATTTTTGGATAATTATAACAAGAAATAAAGAATTTATTTTGGGTAAAGAAATCATTTTGAAGTAAATAAATTTATTATTTTAAAAGATTATTTTTGAAAATCTCGTGATTTGTGATTCTCATTTTAATTATATGATATGTCATTATATCGTTGCACATGATTGGTTGTATTGATTGTTCCTTGTTGTGATTGAGAACCTTAGTAGTTCATGACTTAGTGGCATTGTGCGTCATGAATAAACCTAGCGACATGTGTGGGTGTGTTGACTGAGTTTTAGGTAGTGAACCCGAGTTTCAATGAGGATTATGGTTGATTTAGAAAAATGATAAGAGTGGGGATGGGAAAGTCCATGTTTATGTGATCGGATATAGCTGTTGATGTATCTTCCAGGCTTGCCCCATGATCTAGTGTAGCTTGGGGTTAGTTTGTTAGGTCAAAGTGAAGCCAGTGTAGTCACTTTGGTCCGTGAATTTGGTATTCACCCGGGTTTTTCTTGAGTTCGAACCAGGCTAAAAATGGATTGCGTGTAGCCCTCTAACCGATCCAGTGTAGCGGCGTATTGGGTGCACGTAGAGGATTTGTGACTAGTCAGTTATCCGATGATATGAGCGTTGACTCTAAGTGAGATGTAGACCAGTGAGTTGAGATAGGATGGCTAGTTACATGACCTTGATTCTTGGCTAAGTATGATTCTTGTGAGATGTAGGCCAGTTGTGTTTCCTTTCATACATAGATCGGGGATAATATTTAATCATCTACAATTTGTAACATATGGTATATACATGAGGGTTTCCTTGTTTGGATTATTTCATTCGACGTACTACGTCTCGAGTTGTAGATTTTTGGGTATTAATTTCGTCTATTGCATGCCCCTGTTACTTGGATGATTAGACTGATCGCTAGCTACATGATCTCGTTACCTGATCGATTTTGGATGCTTTATGTTATTATGATTTAGTAGTGTTTTCATGTTGATTTGTGGTTTTCAGTTGTACGTTCTTTTGTTGTTTCTCTTATAGTATCAATTTCCGCTTTGGTTTTCGTTTGTTCTATTTTCTTTTGTGGGGTCTTATCGTGTGCCATGCACCCTGACGTACACCTGTTTTCTCTAGTGTACGTTAGACTTAGAGGAAGAGCAGGTCTAGCTTGGAGATATGCTAGAGCCGAGTATTCTCAGCAGGAGTGCCTAGCGGACAGAGAAGAAGAAGAAGTTGAAGCTTAGTCATTCCTTTTAGTTTTTTTATAGCACTTTCATTTCATTGTGATCAGTGTATTTTTATATTCTCCAGTGTTTCATTTAGATAGTTTTGTATAAGGGTATGTTGACCCGATTATTATGTCTAGGATGAATATTCATTGTGATATGTATTACTTTATTCTGTGTTGTTCATTATATTCTTGCTGATTGTGATCGGGGACCTATGACTTCGTATCGTATTTATTTCCAGACGCTTAGCGTATTAGGTTGAGGAGAAATGATTATTTTATTTATTTCCAGACGCTTAGCGTATTAGGTTGAGGAGAAATGATTATTTTGGGAAGCGGGGCGTGACAAAAGAAAAGGAAACCTATTTCTAAGAAAAATAGGTTTTGGGATTGTTTGGTTGGCTAAAAAAAGAAGGAAATCAAAGAAATAGAGATGAGATGAGATGAGTTGTCACCTTATTATAGGATAATGTGAGTGATTTTTTAAGAAAACTTGTTTTGATGTTGTTTGGTTGGCGGAAAAAATAAGGAAATGAATTATAAGAAACCTATTTCTTGTATTAGGTTGTTTTCTTTTGTTTGGTTATTTCTTAAAAATAAGAAAATAGATGAGATGAGATGAGTTGTCATTATATTATTAGATGATGTGACCCACACTTAAGGAAATTGTTTTCCTAGCTTTTTGGGAGGAAAACAAAGAAATAAAATATTAATGAGATGAGATGAGTTGTCACAATCTTATTGGATGATGTGAGTGATTTTTAAATATGAGATGAGATGAGTTGAGTGATGTTGTGGATGAAAATAATATTTTATTAGATGTGGTGGATGTGATGGATGAGTTGTTGGATGAAAATAATATTTTATTAGATGTGGTGGATGAGTTGTTGGATAAAAATAATATTTTATTAGATGTTGTGGGCGAGTTTTAGGGATGGAAATGTGTGAAATTGTACTTTTTAAGATTTCTCGGTTTTCATTTCTATTTTTTGGTTTTTTAGGAAATAACCAAACAGGCCCTTTATAGAGAGAGATTTGTCATGACATCAATGATAATGATTCAACTTATGAGTCATGCAATGACTCATCTCATGAGTCATGCAAGTCATGAAAAATCAAAACCATGTGCTTAAAACTATATTCCTTAACCATATCACTTAATGACTCATCACATGACTCATTAATCATGGTATAATGAAATATGTATTTCATAAATAAAAATACCACATCATTATTACTAATACGATATTTCATAAATAAGGTATTTGATATTTTTTTCAATCTTTAACTAATAAGCCATCATATGACCATAAAATCAACCAGTTGACCAAAAGTCAACCAGTTGACTAAAAGTTAACTTTGTGGATAAAATACTAGAATTTATTTCTTAAGCACATAGCATTCTGATTTTATGGATATATATATAACCGTTTATGTGTATCCGGTAAAAATCATATATGTGTATTAATCATATGTATTTACTCTATAATTTGTATTTTATGGGATTTAAGTATGCGCTTAGTGTGACTCTAGGGCCCAACTTAAAAACTCGACAATGGATAATATCCACAAGTACAATAGAGTTGCTAGCTACACATGAAGAATCCCATCTTATGACATCAACGCCCTATACTGAGAGAGACGAATCGCATCTTGGCATCTCAATATCTACTTATGTCTCGAGATGCACCCAACAAAACTATTATGCACAACTCAATGAGAATTGTGGTTAGGTAAAAGTCTAAGTACAACTATACTGACATATAAGATATTGCACTATGCCTCAGGTTAAGAGAATACTTTGTACTATTTCACTTGAGAACTTCTATTTGACAGTTAAGTATATTACCTACCAACTAGATGTTCTCGGTGAGTCATTCAATTAACTCAGTCACTAATGAGTCACATGTATAATGTATCTTGATGTCTCAGCATCAATGATCTAAGAGATGAATCATCGTCATTGTAAAGGAAAAATAGAGTATACACTAGTCTTTACCAAAGTGATGATATCCTATCTCAACACTTCATCGGCTAGGAACATTTTAGAATATATGTCAGCGATTAATCAGATCTCTTCTTCATTACGATCACTATCGAAATTCTGATAGTCTAGTATCATTATAAGGACTTTATCTATATTTTAAAAAAATACCACATAAATAATGATACTATCTGTTCGCGGGAAAAATTGTTTTCTCTGATCTCATTGTTTCCATTAGCAACTGTTTATCGGTTACAAGGGATCCGATCTTTTTATAAGATCCGGTTACAACAAAATCAAAGAAAAATCTAAAAAAAGATTACAACTTTCCTTTTTTCTGGAACAAATCGTAAGATCCTGTTTTGCGGTCTCTTGCTTGTGTGGGTTCTTTGCCTGCGTCGGGGTTAATCCGTGGACCACCGCGCGATCTTGATCCGGTCGGATCTACACGGTATGACGGGTGTTATTTCACGAAGGAAATAACAGCCGGGGGGATTATTTCACTAAGGAAATAATAGCCTGAAGTAATCGAAATCGACCAAGCGAAATCGATACTCTTCTCGGGATCAAAAAACCAAGTTTTGATCCGGAGGATGACCGTGTGGATCTCAGATCTGATCTCCCTCGAACTCCTACCTTATTTGGTGTGGACGAACGCCAAGAACCAGATCTGAAAAGTCTAAAACTCTAAGATTCTAAAGCTTCAACCTTTTTTAGTCTTGAGCCTTTAATCCAGCAGAGTTTCGCCTCCAAAAAATCCAACCTCTTAAACAATGAGCCTGGGGTCTATTTATAGGCTCCTCAAACCAGATCTGGGCTCAGATCTGGGCCCAGATCTGGTGGCTCGGCCTAGGTGGCTCGGCCACCGAGCCACCTTTGTGGCTCACCGAGCCACCTAGAGGTGGCTCGGTTACCGAGCCACCTTGGTGGCTCGGCTTTGGCCGAGCCACCAAGTGGTGGCTCGGCCACCGAGCCACCCAAAGGCGGCTCGGTTTTGGCCGAGCCCTCCAAGTGTTTGGTGTTTTACCATTTTTCGGTTTTGCGCTTCGTTTGAACTCGATTTGTTGATCTGGACTCTGCTTTGGCAGTCTGGATCCTGATTTGGCAGTAAATCCATTTTGGTGTTCGAGTTTGAGTCCGCTCCCGATCTTGTTTGATGCGGTGGACCCTACGGTTGGATGACTCGTTGATTCATCGACCCGTTAGCTTGATTGGGCACGCGATTAGATGTATTCTGTTGTTTGCGTGTGGTTCGTTAACCTCGTCGCCTCGTTAATCCTCTTCGTCGCGTCTCACTTGGCTTCGGCGTTGTGGTCTAACGATCATGCTTGGATATATCGCCGGATGGTTCGTTGGTTTGTCGAATCACCTTGCCGAGCTGTGTTAAGGGACCTATAAGCAGTTTTATACGCCTACAGATACCCCCTCCAAAGTATTTCAGCCTCATTCTTTTATAGGAGAGTCTGGAATACTTTGGATATGATTGTCCCAACCTTCAATCGGTGTAACGGGACTTTGGAATGGCTTCTATTCTTGATTCCTTCAATCCTCCAGGCTATTCGGTACTTTGTCGAATGTCTGCAAGGGTTCCGGTGCTACATTTATTGTCTGACCGTTTGTAGGCATCAAAAATTGCCTATAGGTCTCCATGAAAAGCTCAGTGTTAAGGAACAACGATGAACGTCACTATCCGGTTCACAGGAGTTCGATTGATATCGGTGAACGCTTGAAGTGAATCGACAAACTACGTGAACTAACAGAATTTCGGAATAACGAAGGTACAGGCTAATCGAGAGCCCCGCGATGTTTACAAAAGGAACAATGCCCTTCATGTCTCATTCGTTCTACAGATGATCCAACCATCAGAACTGATAGAACTCCTTGTCGGCTTTCCAACGCACTTCGAATCACTCAAATCCGAGTTCGGACGAAGAATTCACAACGGAAGCGGACAAATACACCATAACGGAGTGTCTCGGACCAACGAGACACCCTAAGGTGTCTCGGCTAAGGCCGAGACACCCTAGGGTGTCTCGGCCAAGGCCGAGACACCCAAGGGTGTCTCGGCCCAAACCGAGACACCCTACGGTGTCTCGGCTCAGGTGAAGACACCCTGGGGTGTCTCCAACGCAGAAATGGGCCTTTATGCTATTTTAACCGCCCGCAACCTCCTCAAGCCTATAAATACAAGCCTTAGACCCTCATTTTTTAGAGATCTGGAGTTTTGGAGAATTGGCGAAGCCCTGCCGGACTGAAGAGTGATCGAGTTCTTCAACGCAAGAGATCGAGAGTCGTCAGATCTGCATCACCCGTACCCGATCCTTAGGATTATCCCGTTGTGGTAATTCTAAGAAGAGCAATTATCTCGCTTTTGTCGAGATAGGCGCTTCTGTTTCTAGATCTCCTCGCGGATCGACGAAGCTCTGAACCAGATCTGATCGTCGGTGGTCCACGGATATCAACGTCTCCGTCACAGGCAAAGATCCCACGCAAGCAGCGGGCGATAAACACTCGTTGCGTTTGTTTGAAGAGAATTGTAATCTTTTTATTTTCATTGTGTAAAAGTCTTATAAAAAGACTGATTTTTGTTTTTGTTGTAAACGTCTGAAGTTTGTAATGAATCCTGCAATGAAACAAGCAATTTTCACCGCAAACAAACTGGCGACCACAGTGGGAGCCAACAGCCTCGCTGTCGAGGCTGTCGTGACGCAACCGACATTCAAGATCCGGGTGAATGAAGAGATCGAATACGAGTTCGATCAACAAAAGTTTGAAGAGTACCTCTCTTCCTCCTCCTCCATATCCGCCTCTCCAAACAGGCGCAGGATGGCATCCTCTTCCAGAAATGTTCGCGGGACCTCCGGCTCGAAGATCCAAGATCCCGTTGCCGCTGCTACACCTGCGTCCCGTGACGTCCCTGCAGCGTCCAATGAGGTCAAAGCTGCAGATCTGAACCTCTCATCTACCGTGAAGGTAACTGCTGAAGGTGCTCTAACTTTGTTGAAGAGGGCGCGCCAAAGACGTCGTCAACGCCTCGCTCGACAATTGGCCAAGGCTGCAGAGTCGATGGACGGAGTCCGCTATACTGAGGACCTGAAATCAAGGCAGCGCCAGGAGCAGCAACGGCGAATTGTCAGCCTCTCCTCTAAGGCGGAGACGAATGAATGGGTTCTTGTAAAGAAGACTCGCTCCACTCTCGAAGAGCGAATCAAGAAACGCCGCGCATTGCTCGCGCATGCCCGTAGAAAGCTGCAGAAAGAAGTGGCCAAGAAACAGCCACCAACTTGCTAAGTATGGAAGTCTAAGTCTGAAGCGGCGATTTAGGCTAAGGAGCAACAATTGCAGCCTTTAACAAAGGTTCCACTTCCGGCCAACCAACCTAAATCGCCGGGAGATCCAGCAGGACCATCCCAGAAAAGGAGGTCGGTTTTGGAGCGTCTTGGTCCACTTCCTGAGGAGCGATGCAAAGCGCCAGCTCAAGAACGTTTAGGCCCACTAAAGAAGTCCCGAACGAATCGACATGCTGGGGGTCGCCGCCACTCTCAGCATGATAAGGGGTTTACGACAGATAAGCACACCACTCTGCGCATTGAAGTCCAGGAGCCCGCTGAGAATTCACGCCCACAAAGGCATGTTTCGAGGCGTGTAACTCTCGAAAGCCCGAAGAAGGCAGTTCGCCCTCAGAAGGAAACATTATCGTCTGATGACGATGACGTTATACCTGGGAAATCGTTCCAACACACGATAGGTTACTCCGACCATCAAACTGACGAGTTGTACTATCGTGTTGGGGGTACGAGTAAAACCAGAAAAAGGAGTCCTCGAAAACTAGAAACTCAGTGCCCCTGTTCCAAACTCATTCGGGTAGTATCGTCTGAGTGCAGATGCACCAATACAGTCCCTGAAAGAGTTTCGGTTTTCAAAAGACTCAGTACCAAAACGCCAAAACCAAGGCATAGGCGTTTCCGACGAAGAAGAACGGCGGTTGAAGATGTAGAATTTTCGAGGGTCACCACTAACATGACCAGCAAAAGGACATCGACACAGGGTAATCCCGAGCCGATTCTGAAAATACCTCGGCGTGTAACTCGTCTGCAGTCCGGAGCCATCATACGAGCAACCTATGGTAGGGTTCGGACAAGACTGTCTTCAGAAGACGAAGAATCGGATGTTGGCTCTGCAGTCGCAACAGATAACACAGTGTCTAGCGAAGGACAACCCCACGAGTCATTTATGATAAGTGCGGAACAAGTGGCCAAGATGCTCGAAGAAGCCATGGCCAAACAACAGGAGAGCTTCAGGTTCGAGATGCAGATGGCCATGCAGAATATGAGAGAAATGCAAGACCAACAGATCCAAACACTGATAAACCGGCAAGGCGAGCCAAGTCGTCGTAACCAGGTTATGCAGGAAGATGAGCACACGCATGCAGATGAAGCTCACAATGCCAATAATCCTTCTGTCAATGCAGGGGGTGGTAACGAGAATGCTAATGAAGATACAGGTGAAAGTTTGAAGATCAAAAATCTCGAGAGCAAAATCAATACGTTGATTTTCGCTCAAGAGATAAAGAAGACAGACATTCCTTGTCCATACCCGAGAGAATGAGAATCAATCCCGTATCCGGCAAAGTTCAACTTAATCAACTTCACGCCATTTGATGGGAAGGGTTCACCCACTCAGCATGTGATTTACTTCAAATCACACTTAGGGGTTATTTCTGGTAACGAACCTCTGATGGTACGGTCCTTCGTTGGTACTCTTCGTGGAGCCGCCTTCGATTGGTATCGCCGCCTCAAGCCAGGAAGTGTGAATAGCTGGGATGACATGGAGACTAAATTCCTTACTAATTTCTTCGATGACGATACCGAGATATCCATCGGATCGTTGCTCGACGAGAAACAGAAAGACGGGGAATTAGTGGATACCTTCGTCAAAAGGTTCCGGAACAAGGCGATGAATTGTCGGGACCCGATCACGGAGGAGTTCATTCTCCAGACCTGCCACAGCAACTTCGCATTGGACGTGTTGGAAGTAATGGGGACAGCACCGTCCAACTCTTGGAAAGACTTGAAGGTGCGCGGTGAACAAGCCGAACGCTTCCTCCGAAGGAAGAAGGCCGAGAGGAGACAATCGATGACTAATCCTCCGAACTCGAACTTCGCCTCCCGTGGTAAAGGCAAGACACCTGCAGCGGCTGTTGATGCTAATCAAACGTCGTAACAGCAGCCCCGGAGACAACAAAAGACCTCGGGTCTTAAACTCCAAAAAGAGTATTCCTTCAAGGACGAAGATGTTCCAGCCATCTTCGAATCCCTCCTTGAAAACAACAAGATCAAGCTACCATCTATCGTCAATCAGGAGGATCCTTCATCCCACTAAGGATTGCTTTACTCTCAAGAAGAGCATCCAAACCTTGGTTGAGGCCGGCGTCATAACGCTAGGGTAAGCCAATTGAGAACGGCAAGACTCCGAAGAGTATATGAGTATAAACTGCTTCTCAATCCTCCGACCGGTATAAGAGGTTAAACTGCTCCCTGATACTCTAATAGGTATATGAGTCTAAACTATTTTCTTTCTTCCACGGGAAGTCCGCTTTCAAATCGAGTGATCAAACCTTCCTACAGTTAGGGTCATCTCAAACTCCCGCTTGGTCAAACCTTCCTACAGTTAGGACCAAAACCATGATTCACTCTCGATAAACGAGAAATTCATCTTTAGTTTAGTAATCAAACCTTCCGATAGTTAGGATTATCCGAATCTTTTCGATTCTCGGAGTGGATATCCCACTCTTAGTTTCACCTTTCCGGATTCTGGGGGTGGAGATCCCACCTCGAGTCTCCTTTCCAACTGGGAAAAGAATATAAAATTCTTCCTTCCTTGTATTCGGGTTCGTCCTCACCCTAAAAGAAGACCGGGAAATAGAATATAAAATTCTTTCTTTCCCACACCAATCCTTTTCCAAGAATTTAGGATTCATCCTAGGAAGTTTATCCCGAATCCTAAGCAGGGATAAGTCTGCGCCTAACACGCGCTGTCGGTTTAGTCTTTCTCCGTAGAAGAAGACACCAGAGTTTGATTCTGGGGTATTTTATCCTGAAACCTAAGCAAGGATAAGTCTGCGCCTAACACGCGCCGCCGGTTAGTTCTTAACTGTTAAAAAGAATACTTGCCCACATATTCAATATTGTGGCAGGTTGTTATTAATGACACCAAAATCCATGCCTTACACGCATGGGGAATTTCATCCTGAATCCTAAGAAAGGATATGCCGACGCCTAACACGCGCCGCCGGTTTAGTCTTTCTCCACAGAAAATAACACCAGAGTTCGATTCTGGGGTATCTTATCCTAAAACCTAAGTAAGGATAAGTCAGCGTCTAATACACGTTGCCGGGTAGCCTATTCCCATAACAATGGCGAAGTCTACGTATTCAAAGTCGTAGCAAAGAGTCTAAGGGAGTTCATTCCGTTAGCACAACGTCACATGCAGAACGGATTTAGACAATCCGCATGCTAGCCCGACTCAAACGGTAGTCGGTAAAGGCTAATCAAATTCGTTGAAGGCTGGGGGTTAGCCAAAAATCCTAAAGTCAACGCCTAACACGTGTCGCCGGGTAGCCTATTCCCGTAATAAATGGTAAAGCCTATGTATTCAACATCATAGCATAAAGTCTAAGGGAGTTCATTCCTTTAGCACAACGTCACATTCGGAACGGACTAAAACAATCCGCATGTAAGCCCGATTCAAACGGTAATCGGTAAGAGCACGTCAAATCCGTTGAAGGCTGAGGATTTGCCAAAAATCTTAAGTCAACGTCTTATACACGTCGCTGTTTAGTCTTTTCACAGGAGAAAGACGAAGCCTACGTATTCAATATCATAGCACCAAAAGGGTTAATTCTTTTAGCTTAACGTTACATGCGGAACGGATTTAAACAATCCGCATGCTAGCCCGACTCAAACGGTAGTCGGTAAAGGCTCATCAAACCCGTTGATGGCTGAGAATTTGCTAAAAATTCTATAAATACGAGTCATTGACGCATCAATTCTATGGATTGGTCTCGTGACTTAAGTATCTGCCACGCTCCAATTCCTTAAGAGCTTAAACTGTGTATACTCCAGAAGACGTACGAGTATAAACTGTGTCGAACACCGGACAACGCATCGCAATGAAGCTTGGATGCCGGACAACGCGTCGCAATGAAGCTTGAATGCCGGTCAATGTGTAACCATAAGTCAACGCCAGTCAATGCGTTGCGACCAAAAAGTCAACGATCGACGTTCGAAACCCTAGGGTCAACGCCGGTCAACGTGTAACACTAGGTCAACGCCAATCAACGCGTTACGACCAAAAAGTCAACGATCGACGTTCGAAACCCTAGAATCAACGCCGGTCAACGCGTAACCCTAGGTCAATGCCAATCAACGCGTTTTGATCAAAAAGTCAACTCAATGACACGAGCCAAACTCAACTCATCAGTTTTAGATTTGAGACTTCGACGACGGCCAGGCGATAAACGCAGCGCCGGAAAGATTTCAGCTATTCGTCAAAGCATCGAGTAGACTGAAAATCGAAGAAGTCAAGAATCGAAGCTAACTACAGGTCCTTTACGCCGACTGAAGGTTGGACCAATCACATCCAAATTATTCCAACCTCTTCTATAAAAGAAACGAGTCTAGAACCCTTTGGAGGGGGTATCTGTAGGCATCAAAAATTACCTATAGGTCTCCACGAAAAGCTCAGTGTTAAGGAACGATGATGAACGTCACTATCTGGTTCACAGGAGTTCGATTGATGTCGGTGAATGCTTGAAGTGAATCGACAAACTACGTGAACTAACAGAATTTCGGAATAACGAAGGTACAGGCTAATCGGGAGCCCCGCGATGTTTACAAAAGGAACAACGCCCTTCGTGTCTCATTCGTTCTACAGATGATCCAACCATCGAAACTGATAGAACTCCTTGTCGGCTTTCCAACGCACTTCGAATCACTCAAATCCGAGTTCGGACGAAGAATTCACAGCGGAAGCGGATAAATACACCATAACGGAGTGTCTCGGACCAACGAGACACCCTAAGGTGTCTCGGCTAAGGCCGAGACACCCTTGGGTGTCTCGGCCAAAGCCGAGACACCCTAGGGTGTCTCGGCCAAGGTCCCAAGCCGAGACACCCTAGGGTGTCTCGGCCCAAACCGAGACACCCTAGGGTGTCTCAGCTCAGGTGGAGATACCCTGGGGTGTCTCCAACGCAGAAATGGGCCTTTATGCTATTTTAACCGCCCACAACCTCCTCAAGCCTATAAATACAAGCCTTAGACCCTCATTTTTTAGAGATCTAGAGTTTTGGAGAATTGGCGAAGCCCTGCCGGACTGAAGAGTGATCGAGTTCTTCAACGCAAGAGATCGAGAGTCCTCAGATCTGCATCACCCGTACCCGATCCTTAGGATTATCCCGTTGTGGTAATTCTAAGAAGAGCAATTATCTCGCTTTTGTCGAGATAGGCGCTTCTGTTTCTAGATCTCCTCGCGGATCGACGAAGCTCTGAACCAGATCTGATCGTCGGTGGTCCACGGATATCAACGTCCCCGTCACAGGCAAAGATCCCACGCAAGCAGCGGGCGATAAACACTCGTTGCGTTTGTTTGAAGAGAATTGTAATCTTTTTGTTTTCATTGTGTAAAAGTCTTATAAAAAGACTGATTTTTGTTTTTGTTGTAAACGTCTGAAGTTTGTAATGAATCCCGCAATGAAACAAGCAATTTTCACCGCAAACACCGTTGTCGGAATTTTGAACTTGAAGTCAATTCCTGATTTCCTGATTTTTAGCTCGTGTTTGTTGTTTCAACATAAAACCGACCATCGATTGTTGGCGTTGAGTCTTCATTTGCAACGCGTTGTCCGGCGTTTTGACACAGTTTATACTCGTACGTCTGTTGGAGTCTTGAGAAGCAGTTTATACTCTTATACTTTTCGGAGTGTTGTTGAGTTATCCTTAAGAATATTTTTAGAAAAATACTCTCCAGAAACTTCTCAACAAAAATAGGGAATAGTTTATACTCGTATACCTTATTGGAGTACTTTTCAGGTCCGAATGAGCTGAACCGGCCTGATAATGACCCAAAAAAGGCAGTAATTAGGCTCAAAAAATCTTCCGACCCTTTCGAATGTGTGGGAGAGGCATGAATAAATAAAGGATTGAACCATCGGTCGATTTAAAGTCGTTTCGATATTCGGTTCAGCTCTGGTTCAAATCTGGTTCAAACCGGTTTAGAACTGGTTCAAAATTGGTTCAACCTGGTTCAACTTGGTTCAAGACTGGTTCAGGACTGGTTTAACCTGGTTCAGCTTGGTCTGGTCTGGTTCAGGACTGATCTGGTCTGGTTCAGCCTCATTTGAACTGATTTAGCCTGGTCTGGTCTGGTTCAGGACTGATCTGGTCCGGTTCAGGAGTGGTCTGGTCCGGTTCAAGATTGGTTCACTCTATAAAATAGCTTCTTTTCTCCTTCCTAGGGCCGGCCCCCCCTTCTCCCTTTTTTTTGATTTTTCTCTTCCCTCGTGCATCCTTTCTCCTTCAAACCCTAAAATTCGTCTAAGATATACCTTTCCTTTTGATTTTAGACTGAAAAATCCTTCAAAATCTCCATATATAAAGTTTCTCTCCGGCCCCTCGAGCACGTGGTTCGAGCCTCCTCCAAGATCTGATTTTTGTTGGATTTTCTAGCTTTTCCTCAGGTAAATCCTCCATAATTTTGTGATATTTCATGTTGAATTCAGTATATGAATTTGTGGGATTGTACATGAAGGTTAGGGTTGTGATTTGACGCCTCGAGCTCATATTTCAGGGTGTAGAATTTGGAGATCTGAGGGGTTTAATTGTAATAAAGAGGGGGTAAAATTTTAGGGTTAGAGTTTGTCACCCTAACTAAATTTTTTTTGTATCTGATCCCCTGATTTATTTTACAGATCACCATGTCGCATACCCCGAGAGGTCAATCCCCTACCGCGTCGACTGATGGCGTGCTTCCCTCGTACACTGGTGAGCTCTTTTTTTTGGCGAATTTCGAGATTTGTAGATTAATTCTTTGTCCCCGCTTTGTTCTCCATGGTGAGGCAATTGGGAAGAACCTTGATTCTCCTTGGTGAGGATTGACGCTTTAAAGATAGGTTTTGCTTGGTCAAAACCATATCTCAAAATAAATAAAGGGGGCGTTTTGGCTCTGCATTGTGCCTTATAAGGCAGGGATATATTGTTGATATACCCTATCTTATGGATGCATAATGTGGCCAAATCGTCTCACCCTTTATAAGGCAGTGACTCTATCTTACCCATTCGTAAGATGAGTTCAACTTCCTTTTATAACTGAGACTAACAAACGCTTAATTGCTTGTTTTCAGTGGAATACCCCTCTGGAGCGTTCTCATCTCATGCAGTGGACGGGCGTCGTGATGAGTATTATTCGACCTCTGATGATTTTTCACCTATTCCACTTACTCCTCAGTTTGCTTCGGGCACGTCGACAGAGGTTGCCCAAGTGGTGAAGGAAGGTGGACATCGAGTTCTTCGACAGTTGATTACTGATGCGCCTTTCGTGAAGGATACCAGCTCCATTCAGCCTCTCAGGAAGACTGACTTTTTATTCGGTGATTCTGTTGAAGATCCTGGTGCAGTGCTTATTGATGCCGAGAAGTGGCTTCATAAAGATGATGAGCGTTTTCTATATTTGCCTAAGATTTCTTGTCACCGCTCATTGACTGAGCTCGTGACACGGGAGTGTAGGCGTATAAAATTGCCTATAGGTCCCTTAGCTTAGCTCAGCACGATGATTCGACAAAACAACGGACATTCGAGCGACGAGGCGACGAGGCACGCGAGCAACGGAATAAGTTCGCGTGCGGGACCAAACCAACGGTTCGGAAAGTTAACGAGTCGTCCAACAACAAAACGGACTTGAACTCAAACACCGAAGCGGAGCTACTGCCAAATGAAGATTTGGGGAATCGAATCAAGACCTGAACAAATCAACGAAAGATCGAGGCGACAAGGCACACGAACAATGGAACACGTACGCACGTGGAATCGAACCAACGTTTCGG
>BQKN01067377.1:6084-24509 GCA_022839385.1 Asparagus kiusianus
CTCTCTCTCTCTCTCTCTCTCTCTCTCTCTCTCTCTCTCTCTCTCTCCCCCCCCCCTTATAACATGATATTAGAGCGATAATCTTTTTTGTCAAATCTTGGCCTCGCCGCATTGCGGCCTCTTAGTTGTCACCTCTGTGATTGTCGCATCGTGGCCTTTGTGGCAGTCGTCTCTTGGCCTCACACGAACGACATCGCTGTTTCAAGACCGTCTCTCGCTTTCAAACTAACGACATCGCCATTTTCAAGCCGTCTCTCGGCTTCAAACGAACAACATCGCCGTTTAATAGTCAGTAACGACATCACTGTTTCAATTCATCTCGATGTCTCAACGTCTCAACATCGGCGTTGATCCATCATGGATTTTATTTTTTATGTGTCTCCCTTGCATTGTCACTTAGTGTAGGCCTTCTAACATTGTGTTACACTTAAGTAGACCTTTCCTACACAACATTGTTGTTAATATGGCTCCTTCAGAAAAGATCCCTAAACCACCTCAACCCCTCAATGATCAAAGTGATTGGGCGGGGTGGTTCACCATTGTCACAAATGCCTTGCGTGGTGCTGGTCTACTTTATCATCTCACCAGTCCAATCAGCATCAGAATATGCACGAAGCTCTAAATCGGATGTAGCAGTATACAAAAGAGAGAAAGTGCTAGACACGTTCACTTCGAAGAGGATTCTCTATATTACTCTGGTTTTGATAACTTTAATTTCCTCCACACTACTAATCGTTCTTCACCGTCAGCTACACCATCCACTTCCTTACCTTCTTTCTCCTTTCTAGATCTTCCTGACATCTCTCCATCTACTTCTGTTGAATCTCCCTCACCCGAGTCTTCTCATACACCATCTGCTCCCCTAGCTCCCTCTCCCTCGAACACTATGCCCACAACAGAACATACTATTGACCTCCACGCATTTGTGTCAGTATCTCCCCCGCTTGAGGTTCCTCTTGCTCTTCGTCGAGGCTAACGACCACATGTTATGTCTAAACGGTATGCTTCGGTTATTTCCTATTCACCTATCTTTCATAATTTTTTTGCTGCCATTCATACTACCATTGAGCCAAAGTACTTTCAAGAGATAATTCAAATTTTTGAGTGACGATAGGCTATGTCTGAGGAATTTTAGGTATTTCAGCAAACACACATATGGAATGTTGTTCCTTGTCTTCCTAGCGTCTCACTAGTTGACAGTAAATGGGTTTATAAGGTCAAGTATCATCCTGATGGCACCATTGAACGTCAGAAGGCCTGTTTAGTGGGTTGAGGTTTCACTCAGCAACAAGGTATTGATTATGAGGAGATCTTTACTCTTGTTGCTCAGATGTACACCGTTCATACTCTCCTTGAAGTTGTTGTTGTTCATCGTTAGCCTATATATCAGATGGATGTCAAGAATGCTTTTCTTCATAGTTCTTTATCTGAGACAGTGTATATGCAACCGCCTCTAGGATACAATATTCCTCCAGAATATGCATGTCTCCTTCACAGTGCTGTTTATGGTCTCAAGTAGGCACCATGCGCTTGGTTTAAGTGTTTTCACGATGTCGTGCTCAAGATGGGCTTTATGGAAAGTTATCAAGATGCTTCTCTATTTGTTTACACTATATCACACAATAGGGTTTTGTTACTCCTTTATGTAGATGATATGGTCATTACAGGTGATGATGTTGCTGGTATACAGTACGCAAAATATAATACCCTAGAGGGGGGCGAATAAGGTTATGAGGCAATAAAAGTGCAATTAAAAAAGACAATGCAATACACCACAAAATTTAAATGTTAAAACAATATAAATGAGATAAGTTAGGAAATAGTTAGCCAATTGTGACATACAATATGTTCACGAGGTTCGGTCCTCCGACCTACATCCCTGTTCCCCACTCTCGAGGAGAATTTCATTATCACAACCCGGTTTAGAAGCCGAAACTTCTTCACAATGATCTCCTCTTGAGATCTCACAACTACACAGTAGATCTCCACGAGATCAAGCTCTCTACAAGTTACAAATAAAAGAAAAGAAGCTATCTTACAAGAGCCCTATGGCAAGATGAATAGATTGCAATTGAAGCTTGGGATGTGGGATTTGTAAGTATGAAAACAATTGAAAGTTAAAGCTATTTTTAAACAATGAATACAAACTCAAGAGATTTTAAATGCTTGCTTGGTTACTGAAGTGAATGAGGTTGGTAGGTATTTATAAGCAGTGAAGAGAACAGCCGAATTCTAAAGAAACAGACAAAACAAAAACTGAGAAATCTGGAAACTATCCAAAACTAGCTGTTAAAAGCTTATCAGTCGAGTGACGAGGTTCATCAGTTGACTGATGAGCTAACCATCATAAGCGGTTTGCATCTTGTCGGTCTACTGAAGAGCTCATCAGTCGACTGATGAGCTGACCGTCGTAAGCGGTTGCAACTCATCGGTTGACTGAAGAGCTCATCAGTCGACTGAAGGGTCATTAGTCGACTAATAGAACTTCAGTCATAGAAACAGAAACTTTTGATGATTTTGACCAGTTTCTTCAGTCGACTGATCCTTTGCATCAGTCGATTGATAACAGATTTTTAGCCTGTTTTGATATTTAAAAAAGAATTTCTAGGGCCTTTAAAAAATAGTAAATAAATTCAAAAAATATGAAACTTTGGAAAAAGTTTTAAAATATAATAACAAACTTGTTTGAAAAGAAATTTTGTAAAAAAGACCTTGTATTTGTGAAAAATCAATGTTTAACAAAAATATCAAAATATGAGTTTTGAAAATGTGTGAGTGTGTTATCTCAAGAACTTCAAATGTAATCTATCATACTACTTGCCTATATTAAGCACTAGAGAGAAATAAAAATACAAATATCCCTTACATATAAGTACATAGCTTGAGTCTTGATATTTGCTTCTATGTTGATAAAGTTTCTCCTGTATGTTGTGTTCTTTGAAAGCTTTGTTTCACCAATTTGCCTCCACCTCCTTAGATATCATCGTTGTAGCTTGTTGTTCCATCCAATCCTCTAACAATGGTGCTAACCAGCTAGATAAATTATAATCTACACAATATCATTCAACAAGCAATTAGCACTAATAATGGTATTTGTAAATCATCATCAAAATAAAAAGGCTAACAATCTCCCCCTTTTTGATGATGACAAACAACCATTAATCAAAAACAAATAAAAGTAAATATTTAACTTATAGATAGTTACTCCCCTTATCTGTAAGGCTCTCCCCCCCTTTGGTACCATCAAAAATGGGGAAGATAAAATAAGATACATGTAAAAACCCACAAAATACCCGTCAAGTGTTGGCCTACCCGTGTCACATTCCTCAAGTGTTTGGATTTACGACATCTTCCCAGGCATTACTACCAACCCGCTCCTCCTAGAATTGATCCGGTCTCTCCCAACCACTCACACAAAATATCCTAGTGTGTTTAAACAAGTTATGACAATAAATATAGGGCAAATATTAAGATATAAAAGTGATAGATCAAAAACCAATATCAAACAAAGTCATTAGAACAACCAATCAGAGAATGCACATGCCTGACTCATTTCTTATGTGACAAAAATCTTCTTTAGAAAGAGGCTTGGTAAAGATGTCCGCTAATTATGATTTAGTATCAATATAAAAAAGGGATACATCTTTCCACTCTACATGATCACGTAAGAAATGATGGCGTACATATATCTGTTTGGTTCTAGAATGCAAAACGTAATTTTTTGAAATATTAATAGCACTAGTATTATCACAAAGTATTTTTGTACCATGAAAATGTGAATCAAAATCAACCAAATTTTGTTTCATCCATAAAAATTGTGCACAACACAAGCCAGCGACAATGTATTCTGCTTCTATAGTAGACAAAGCAACATAATTTTATTTCTTGGATGCTAAGACACAAGAGAGTTATCTAAAAATTAACATGTACCACTCGTACTCTTGCGGTCTACTCTACAACTGGTAAAGTCGGCATCACAATATCCACAAAAATCAAAAGATGTGTTTTTAGGATAAAATTAACCAAGTTCTATGGTGCCATTAATATACTTGATAATTCTTTTGACTGCAACCAAATAAGATTTCTTAGGAGAAGCTTGAAAACGTGCACAAGCACAAATACTAAATATTATATCTGCCCTACTAGCGGTAAGATAAAGTAGACTATCAATCATAGCTCGATAAAGCTTTTGTTCTACCTTCTCACCACTCTTATCCGTATCCAACTTGATAGTTGTGCTCATTGGGGTTGGTGCATGTTTAGAATTCTCCAACTCGAATTTCTTGACCAACTCTCTAGCATATTTGCTTTGCGACATGAATATCCTATCTTTTGTTTGTTTGACTTGAAGACCGAGAAAGAATGTAAGCTCTCCCAACATGCTCATCTCAAATTGATCTTGCATAACTTTAAAAAAATCATTGCACAAAGATTCATTGGTGGTACCAAAAATAATATCATCAACATAAATTTGAAATCATTTTTCTTTTTCTAACAAAAAGAGTATTATCAATTTTTCATTTTGAAAAACCATTATCAACAAGAAAACTTGAGAGGCGAGTATATTAAGCTCTAGGAGCTTGTTTTAACCCATATAAAGCATTTTGAACCTAGTAAACATGATTTGGAAATGAAGAATCAATAAATCCAGGGTGTTGCTCAACATATACCTCTTCTTCTATAAAACCATTCAAGAAAGCACTTTTAACATCCATTTAAAATAACTTAAAAAATTTAAAACTAGCAAAGGACAAAAACATCCTAATTGATTCTAGTCTTACAACCGGTACAAAAGTTTTATCATAATCTATGCCCTCCTCTTGACTGTATCATTGGGCAACTAAACAAGCTTTATTCTTAGTCACTATGCCAAATTCATCAAGTTTATTTCTAAAAATCTATTTAGTTCTAATAACATGAGTATCTTTAGGTATATGAACTAGTTTCCAAACATTGTTTCTTTGAAAATTGTTCAAATCATCATGCATAGCTAAAACTCAAAACCCATCTTTTAAAGCATCATCAATATGTTTAGGCTCATTTTGGGATAAGAAGACTACATTACCATATTCGCTCATTGTTTTTGAGTGAATCATGACGCCTTTGGATGGACTCCCTATAATTTGTTCCTTGGGATGATCCGATGTAAATTTCCATGTCCTGGGGAATTCTTCTAGATTTTGTTCGTTATTGCCTTATCCAATATTTGGTGTGTCCGTTGAGGGTTTGTCATGTATTTGCAAAAGCTCCAATCCTCCCTCAATATCATCATCATCCCTAGGCAAACCATCTTGCGAACCATCATTAGTTTCATCAAAAGTAATGTTTATAGATTCTTCAACAATGAGTGTTCGTTTGTTAAAAACCCTATAAGCCTTACTCCTAGATGTATATCCTAAAAATATACCAATATCAATCTTTGAATCAAGCTTAACATGGTGATCTTTAGTGTTTAAGATAAAACGTTACAACCAAAAATACGAAAATATTCAAAAAAAGGGATTTTTCCAAAAGAGAGTTCATAAGGAGTTTTCTTAAATTTAGGTCTAATCAAGATACGATTTAAAATATGGCAAACCGTATTGATGGCTTCCGCCCAAAAATACTTAGGCAAATCAAAAACATTTATCATTGTACGTGACATCTCTTGTATGGTACGATTTTTCTGTTCAACAACATCATTTTATTGAGGTGTTCTAGGAGCGAAAAACATATGAGTTATACCACGATGAGCACAAAATCCATCAAAAAATTATTTTGGAATTCACCACCATGATTACTTCTAATTTTAACAATTTTTAAATCTTTTTTATTTTCAATTCCTTTTACAAAATGAGAAAACTCTTCAAAACATTTTATTTTCAAGAAAAATTACCCATGTAAAATTTAAAAAATCATCAACAATAACAAATACATAATGTTTGTCTCCTATAGAGGTAACACACATAGGACCAAAGAGATCAATATGCAATAATTGTAAAGGTTTAGAAGTGGATACCTTATTTATGAATTTAAAGGAATTCTTAGTTTGTTTACCTTTGGCACATTCCTCACACATAGAGTCT
The DNA here is from genome assembly GCA_022839385.1 of Asparagus kiusianus. Lineage (NCBI taxonomy): Eukaryota > Viridiplantae > Streptophyta > Magnoliopsida > Asparagales > Asparagaceae > Asparagus > Asparagus kiusianus. The sequence continues at coordinate 12,150 of BQKN01067377.1, forward strand.
TTAATATAGATTAGATTTGGTAGCCCTCTTACTAAATTCTTCTTGGATAGCTTAGATATTAACTCCATGTTAGCATGTCCAAGTCTCTTTTGCCAAATCTAAGGATCTTCATCCACCGCGGCAAGGCAATTTACATCTTGATCGATTAGCTCATTTATCTCAAAAGTGTAAACATTAGATCTTCTAAAAGCAACAAAAATAATTTTTTCATTCATACTAACAATATATTTATCCGGTTTAAAAGTAACATCAAAACATTTGTCACTTAATTGACTAATACTAAGAAGATTATGATTTAATCCTTTAACAAAATAAACATTCTCAATTATGGGAGAATGTATCTTACCAACATTATCAATACCTATAATTTTACCTTTCTCGACGCCACCAAAGGAGACATTGCCTCCTTCAATCCTTGATAGGGTTATAAATATTCCTTGTTGCCCGCCATGTGATGTGAACAACTACTATCAAGGTACCACAACTCATTACGTCTTATGCGAGACATTTCCTATATGTAAAAAAGTTATAGAACCTTTAGGTACCCAAACTTTGGGTCTTTGAATGTTTGTATCTTTGGTACCTTTAGGTACTCACATTAACCCATAATAATAAACATTATCTCTAAGTCTACAATGTGTGGAAATATGATCATATTTCATGCAATATGTACACACAAAATTTTCTTGTAAGTGGGTGCATGAGATTTGTGATTCCATTTTCTATTTACATTATTATGACTAGAGTAAGCATGATAAGATTTAATTCTATCATTTTCAATTTCTAGCCTCTCAATTTTAGACCTTAGTTGTTTGTTTTTAAAGTCTAGATCTCCTATCATTTCATCTTTTAGAGCAAGAGAGGATTGTAGTTTCTTAAACTTAGAGTCACAAGAACCATGTAATTTTTTAAAAGAAGAATATTCTTTTGCTAATCTTTTAAATTCAATGTTTAATTCTTCTATAGCAGCTTCTAGTTCACATTGCATATAAAGAGATTCACTTTCAGTTTCGGATTGTACCTCATCTTCATGAGTTATGAAGCAAATGTTTGGGTCATGAAAAGAAATATGGGCGCCCTCGTCATCGCTATCCGAATCACTTGGTTCAGATTCATCTCATCCGGCGTACATAGCCTTCTTCTTCTTGTACTTTAAGTATTTTTTCTTTAGTTTGGGACAATCATTTGCAATGTGTCCCGGTTCATTACATTCGAAACATTTACCTACACGAGAAGAAAACTTGTTGTTAGATCGATTTTTAAAATTTTTATTCATTTTAATTAATCTTGATATTCTTCTAGAGAGGTGTGCCACTTCTCTAGAGACATCAACTTCACTATCCAAGGAGGATGAGTCATCAATTGCTCCTTTGAGCGCAATGGTCTTCAATTTTTGAGATGGCTTCTCGGTTGCCTTTGGGGGCACTTCCTCATTCTCCTTGATCTTCTTCTCATGGACCTTGAGCTTGCCAATGAGACCATCAAGAGAAAGTGTTGTAAGATCATGAGCTTCCTCGATGGCCGTAGCTTTAGGCTCCCAAACCGGCGTCAAAGAACGAAGAATTTTGTAGTTCATCTCTTGGTTCGTCAACACCTTATCAAGGCCATGCAATTCATTTATGATATTAGTAAACCGAGGAAACATAGCATCAATAGATTCATTTGGAAGCATTTTAAGCAATTTATAATCATGCATGAGGCCACTAATTTTAGATTCCTTAACTTGAGGGTTCCTTCATGAGTAATATATAATTTTTCCCAAATTTCGTGTGCGGTTGCACACGTGGAAACCCTATTGTATTCATTAGGGCTAAGTCCACAAATTAATATATTCATGGTTTTTATATTAAGGTTTGCTTGATGCCTCTCACCATCAGTCATACTACTACTACTACTAGGCTTCTCAAATATTTCTTCTTTATAATGTCTAAGATATCAAGGTCAATGCATCGTAGATAAATCCTCATTCTAGCCTTCCAATAAGCAAAGTTACTACCGGTGAAAAGTGAGGGTCTAGTGGTAGATTGTCCCTCAAGCATATGCACATTCAAAGAAGCCTCCATTGGATCTTTCCTCTAAGGTGGTTAAACCTAAAAATGTATAGAGACCTTGCTCTGATACCAATTGTAATACCCTTGGGGGGTGAATAGGGTTATGAGGCAATAAAAGTACAATTAAAAAAGACAATATAATATACCATAAAATTTAAATGCTAAAACAATATAAAGGAGATGAGTTATGGAATAGTTAGCTAATTATGACACGTGATATGTTCACGAGGTTCGGTCTTCTGACCTACGTCCCCGCTCCCCACTCTTGAGAAGAATTTCACTATCACAACCCCGTTTTGAAGCTGTAACTTCTTCACAATGATCTCCTCTTGAGATCTCACAACCACATAGTAGATCTCCACGAGATCAAGCTCTCCACAAGTTACAAACGAAAGAAAAGAAGCTCTCTTACAACAGCCCTATGACAAGATGAATAGGTTGCAATTGAAGCTTGGGATGTGGGATTTATAAGTGTGAAAACAATTGAAAGTTGAAGCTCTTTTTAAACAATAAACAATAAATCAAGAGATTTTAAATGCTTGCTTGGTTACTAAAGTGAATGGGGTTGGTGGGTATTTATAAGCATTCAAGAGAACAGCCAAACCCCAAAGAAACAGACAAAAATGTTTAAAAACTGAGAAATCTAGAAAGTATAGCCGTTGAAAGCTTATCAGTCGACTAACCGGGTTCATCAGTTGACTAATGAGCTAATCGTCGTAAGCAGTTTGCAGCTCGTCGGTCGACTAAAGAGCTCATCAGTCGACTGATGAGCTGACCATTGTAAGCGGTTTGCAGCTTGTCGATCGACTAAATAGGTCATCAGTCGACTGAAGGGTCATTAGTCGACCGATAGAACGTCAGTCATAGAAATAGAAACTTTTGATTATTATGGCCAGTTTTTTCAGTCGACTGATCCTTTGCATCAGTCGATTGATAACAGATTTTCAGCCTATTTTGATTTTTAAAAACGAATTTCCAGGGCCTTTAAAAAATAGTAAATAAATTCTAAAAAATGTGAAACTTTGGATAAAGTTTTCAAATATAATAACAAACTTGTTTGAAAAGAAATTTTGCAAAAAGGACATTGTATTTGTGAAAATTCAACGTTTAGCAAAAATGTCAAAATACGAGTTTTGAAAATGTGTGAGTGTTTTATCCCAAGAATTTTAAATGTAATCTATCATACTACTTGCCTACATTAAGAACTAGAGAGAAATAAAATGTAAATATCTCTCACATATAAGTACATAGCTTGAGTCTTGATATTTGCTTCTATGTTGATGAAAAGTTTCTCTTGTATGTTGTGTTCTTTAAAAGCTTTGCTTCACCAATTTGCCTCCACCTCCTTAGATATTATCGTTGTAGCTTGTTGTTCCATCCAATCCTCCAACAATAATGCTAACAAGCTTGATAAATTATAATCTACATAATATAGCTCAACAAGCAATTAGCACCAGTAATAGTGTTTGTAAATCATTATCAAAACAAAAAGAGTAACAGCAAAATCTAAATTATAATAACAGTTCCACATGAAGGATCTTGGATCACTTTGGTATTTTCTTGATCTAGAATTTTTTTCAGGGCCCGCGGGAAGTACTACTATCTCAACAGAAGTGTCTCTCGGATATTCTAGCTCGTGCTGAGCTAACTAATGATGTAACTGTCGATACTCCACTTTAACAGATTATCAAACTTCGTTCTACTGATGGTGAGCCTCTATCTGATCCTACCCGATACCGACATCTTGTTGGTCAGTTAGTCTATTTGTTCATCTCTCGACCAAATATCTCTCATGTTGTTAGTATCGTCAGTCAATTTGTTAATGTCCCACGTTCTGTTCACTATACTGCATTATTACGGATTCTTCGGTATCTCCGGGGTGCTAAACACTCACTCTCTTCTGTATCCTGGTACATCCGATTTAGAGCTTCGTGCATATTCTGATGTTGATTAGGCTGATGATCTAACTACCAGGAAATCTACCACAGGTTATTGTATATTTATTGGTGATTCCCTTATTTCCTGGTGGAGTAAGAAATAAGATGTTATCATTTCCAGCACCGAGGCAGAGTACCGTGTAATGTCCACAACAGCTAAAGAGATTATTCATTTTCGTCGTCTTCTCAGTGATTTCGGTGTTTCTATTTCGACTCATACTCCTCTCTATTGTGATAATAAGAGTGTCATCCAAATTGTCAATAATCCAGTATTTCATGAGGGGACCAAACACATTAAGATCAACGCTCATTTTGTTCGTCAACAAGTTATCAATGACAAGACAATTCAACTTCCTCATGTCTCATCCGTTGACGAGCTTGCAGATTTCTTTACGAATGCCTTACTTGTTCATCGATTCTAGTTTCTTGTACGCAAACTCATTTTGTTTGATCCAATATGAGTTTGAAGGAGGGTGTTGGTATTATGTTTAGTCTCACCTTAGTTATGAGAGAGCACACCTCACTATTCTCTATTTGTGTGTATATATATATATATATATATATATATATATATATACAAAACTAAGGAAAATTTACACTAAGACTCTCTCTCTCTCCCCCTTTAACACGATGGTAATTAGTAACATCCCCCATCTGGTACCGTTAATGAACATGAAACCGCGTAAAGTACTCGAAAAAAGGACCGTTAGTTGGTCCCCTTGCAAAGCTTAAACACACTCCAATCCCTTTCATCACCGTTTTCTCAATTTATTTAAGTTAATTAATTAGTAATATATTGATCCGATAAAATGAGGACAAGGGCATTAAATTAAATTGAAGAATCAAGAGAGAACCCACATGAGCTGCTACCTTTACAAAGCTTTCTCAGTTGCAGAGGGCAGAGCTTTCATGGCTGCAAAGATTCATTAATCAATTAATTCCACAGCTGTTTCTTCACCTGTATTCGATCCACAACTTCGTAATTATTTCACGCCCCGCTCTCTCTCTCTCTCTCTCTCTCTCTCTCTCTCTCTCTTTATTTCTATTCTTACCATCATCATTGTTTAATTAAGAATATTTCTGATGTGGGTCCTTTCTCCTCTCCGTACATTGACAGGCTAATCCACAGGCTGGAAAAGAGAAGGAAGAAGAACACAAGCTAGAACTAGAAGAGAGGAAGAAACCCAGGAATGAAGCTCTGCTGGTTTTGATCTAGAACCCAAACCAGAAGATCTCATCTGGGTTTTTCGAGCTGAGGTAGATTTTGTCTCAAAGTTTCCATCTTGATCCAATTTACTGATTTGGGTTCTGTTGATTCTTTTTCTGGTGGGGATTTCATACCTTGGGTTTTTACAAATTTTGAGAGTTCAGTGACTATGATCTAAAAGTTTGGATCTTTGAATTTGTTCTCTATTCATTTGAGTTTGGTGTCTTGAGATGGAGAAGTTGAGATTATTGAGATGCGCATTTCTCTTTCTTTCGGTTTTGTTTGATCTCTCTTTTGCTGCATTCACCCCCATTGATAACTATCTGATTGCTTGTGGATCCTCCCAAAATGTCTCAGTTCAAGGTAAAAATTTCCTCCCTGATTCCCATCAATCCTCATTCTCTCTAAAAACTTCAGGAGACAATGCAATCTCCACTCCCAGCTCCTCTCTCCCGTCTCCAATTTACCAATCTCTTCGAATTTTTCCGAAACCCGCGCATTACAAGTTCGATATCCATCAAGCCGGCCGCCATTGGATCCGTCTCTACTTCTGCCCCCTTCCAAATTCCGGCGACCTTGACCTCGCTTCTTCTCCGCTGACAGTCTTAACCGATGATTTCGTCCTCTTGAACAACTTCACCTTCAAAAATACCAACTATACTTACCTATTCAAGGAGTACTCTGTCAATGTCACCTCTGACTCTTTGGTCCTAAGCTTCATTCCTACAAATGGCTCTGTGTCTTTCGTTAACGCGATCGAGGTCGTTTCAGTCCCTGATGAACTGATCTATGATCAAGCCCTTGCAGTTCCGAATGCCCCTTTTACTGGCCTCTCTGTGCTCGGTCTAGAGACTATGTATCGATTAAATGTGGGTGGTCCTTTACTCACATCCAACAATGACTCGCTTGGAAGAAATTGGGAGAATGATGGCAAGTATCTGCATGTCAACAGCTCAGCTGCAAACGTCTCGGTTGATCCTCTAACGATCAATTATCCGCAGGACTTGACTGAGGAAATAGCCCCTAAATGGGTTTATGCAACTGCCGATGCCATGGGGGATGCAAATGTCACCGATTTGACCTTCAACATGACCTGGGTTTTATCTGTAGATTCGAGCTTTCAATACTTGATCAGGTTCCATTTCTGTGATATAATCAGTAAGGCTCTCAACACATTGGTCTTCAATGTGTATGTTAATTCTAATATAGCGATTGCGAGTCTGGATCTTTCGTCTCTCAAGGGGGAATTATCCGTGCCATACTACAAGGATTTTGTTTCGAATTCATCGAATGGTACAAATACTTTGACTGTTAGTGTTGGGCCTGATTCAATGGCAGATTTCAGCAATGCGATCTTGAATGGCCTCGAAGTGATGAAGATTAGCAATGGAGTTAAGAGCTTTGATGGGCTGAACTCTGTTGACGATCTTCTTCCAGAGTCAGCATCGAAGAAGAAGAAGCTGGGTATCATAATTGGATCGGTTGTGGGAGCTATAGGTGCCATTGGACTTATAATTTTGTGCTACTGTTGTTTTATGGGTCGGAGGTCGAAGGCTAATAGTACTCATACTCAGTCTTGGCTACCTCTTCCTCTGTACGGAAACTCTCACACCATGAGCAAAGTTTCTACTCGAAGTGGAACCGCGAGTTGCATCTCTTTGGCCTCTACAAACCTCGGCCGAGTCTTCACATTCCAAGAAATCATGGATGCGACCAACAAATTCGATGAGAGCTTGCTTCTCGGTGTCGGTGGCTTCGGGAAGGTTTACAAGGGAACATTAGAAGATGGCACTAAAGTCGCCGTGAAAAGAGGAAATCCAAGATCTGAGCAAGGTCTAACTGAGTTCCACACTGAAATCGAGATGCTGTCCAAACTTCGTCACCGACATTTAGTTTCACTAATTGGCTATTGTGAGGAAAGATCCGAGATGATTTTGGTGTATGAATACATGGCGAATGGACCTTTGAGAAGCCATCTCTATGGAGCGAACCTACCGTCACTCTCATGGAGGCAGCGGCTTGAGATATGCATTGGAGCTGCGAGGGGTCTTCATTATCTCCACACTGGAGCAGCTCAAAGTATAATTCATCGTGATGTGAAGACCACCAACATTTTGCTTGATGAGAGCTTCGTTGCCAAAGTTGCCGACTTTGGTTTGTCAAAAACTGGGCCAGCATTGGATCAGACTCATGTTAGCACAGCTGTCAAAGGTAGCTTTGGCTATCTGGATCCTGAGTACTTTCGAAGACAACAACTGACCGAGAAGTCTGATGTTTACTCCTTTGGCGTCGTTCTAATGGAAGTTTTATGTGCAAGACCGGCGCTCAATCCAGTTTTACCTAGAGAACAAGTGAACATAGCAGAGTGGGCGATGAACTGGCAGAAAAAGGGGATGCTTGAGCAAATTGTGGATGCAAATTTGGCGGGGAGAATTAATCCTGCATCGCTTAAAAAATACGGAGACACCGCGGAGAAATGCTTGGCTGAGACTGGGGTTGACAGGCCATCAATGGGAGATGTGCTGTGGAATCTTGAGTACGCTCTTCAGCTCGACGAGACATCATCGCTGGCTGATCCTGATGATAATAGCATGAAGAGCATTCCGAATATTTTATTGCCTCCGCTTGAGCCTTTTGATAACAGTGTGAGTATGGTCGAGGGTGTGAACTCTGGTACTGATGATGATGCTGAAGATGTGGCTACTAGTGCTGTGTTTTCTCAGCTCGTGAATCCTCGAGGGAGATGAGGAGATGGATTTTTTTTTTAAATTAAGGAATTCTCAGCGACTTTGAGGTCCTTTCTGTTCTTTAACTATCTATGCGGTAATTAATTTGGATTTATGTTTGTATTATATAGTGTATTTAATTTGCGGGTGTGAGCTCAATAGCGTTATTTGTTCAAGTTATATGACTTACAAATTCAAGTGAAATTCACTTTTTTTTTCAGATAGAGTTCTCTGAATGCTAAGGATAATTGGCTTGCAGGTTTACAAAGATGAAAAATTCTCTCTTTATTATATGGTGGGATCAGAAGGAAGTGTGGCGTCCATTTTTTCACTGCAATTTCCCTTTGCAATTAATTGAATGTTGTGTTTCTATCTTGTGATAAAGTTTGATTTTTTTATTGCTTAGTTATAATGAGGAATTTTCAAAGAATTAATTGCTCTTAGATATCTTCTCTTCCTAAGTTGTAATTTTTTTTACACAAGATGTACGTGTAATTTTCTACCTATGCTTATACTATATAAACATTTTCCCCCCTCTCCTTTCCATTTACACCTCTAGACAAATTTGAGCACCTTTGCTGAAAGTGCCTCCTCAGTAATAATATGTAATCTATGTATGACTTGTTTGAAGAGAACAATATCTAGCGTGTTTTGTAGAACTTAAGCAACAAATATCTTAGGCTTGGATTTCAAATTCCAATTTGATTTTTGGTACTCTAGCACCTCCTTTGCTATCTGCACACTCGTAGCTTGAGATTGGACTGTTTCATCATAATGCTTGATCTAAAACACTCACAGGACACCATTATAAACAATCAAAACCATCTTGCTTTCTTAGCTGTTATGAATATTCTTGAGAAAAGAAAATACATCATAGAAGTCATTTATTTGATCAAACCTAATGCATGTAGAATTGTGGGAATGTTGCTGGAAGGAGGGCGGTCGACCGGGTCAGTGGATCGCGGTCGACCGGTCCGGTCGACCGCCGCTGCGGATTCAGGCTGGGTCTGTTTTCCGGACCCGTTTCGTTTGGGTTTTCTATAAATATCCAAACTTGTTTTTAGGGTTTGTAAGCAAGGGGTTTTAGCAGCCATTGAGGGAGAGTTATTGGGCTTCTATTGTTGGAGCAATTGGGAGAGATCAAGAGTGATTGTTGAGGGTTTTGGTGAGTGATTTGTAACCCTAAGTTGTATCTTCTTGATTTCTAATAGTGAAAAACTCCCCCTTCCTTGCCCCGTGGACGTAGGCATCTCGCCGAACCACGTAAAACAGGTGTTTGATTGTGTTTGTGCTATTGTGGTTGTTGGTTTATCTTTTCTCGGCGATTTGGTTGGATCTCGGCATAGAGGGGTTTTTCCCCAACAAGTGGTATCAGAGCTCCGGGCAACGCTTGGGCTTTTTGGAGGTGTAGATCAGTTGGGAAGCTTCTCTAGAGCTTCAATTGGTGATAAAGGTGGAATCTTTGTGGTAAAAATTCTATCTTTGGTCAATTTTTGGGATCTATTTCCTATTTGTTCTGCAATTGTTTATTGGGTGCTTTGAGATATATGGCCGGAAAAGATAAAAGTGGGGAGGGTTCTTCTAGTGTGAAGGCCGTCCAAAGTTTGATTATACACTCTTTGAAAATTAATGTTGAAAAGTTCAACGGCACAAATAATTTTGGACTTTGGAGATGCGAAGTCATGGATGCGCTAAATGCGTAAAATTTAGAAGATACATTGGAGTTGGACGGGAAACCGGACAACATGGATGAAAAGGTTTGGAATAAAATGAATAGAACGGCGTGTGGTGTGATTAGGTCTTGCCTTACCCAAGATCTAAAATATGATGTGATGAATGAAACTTCGGTAAAGAAGATTTGGGATATCCTAGAGGGCAAATATTTGACGAAGAGCGTCGAAAATCGTTTGCATTTGAAGAGGAGGCTTTATCGCTTCCAATTGAAGAAGGGGACATCCATTAGCGATCACATGAACCACTACACGAAGCTACTTACAGATTTGGCGAATGTAGATGTCATTGTTGAAGATGAGGATAAAGCGTTGTTGTTATTGAGTTCCTTGCCCGACGAGGAATATGAGACCTTCGTCCTCACTCTTATTAATGGGAAGGCATCACTTTCGTATAGTGAGGTCACCGCAGCTCTCGTGAATTATCAACTTCAAAAGAATGACAAGGAGACTTCCATCGAGCCGGTTGCGGGGGCATTGGTTGCAAGAGCTAAAAGTCCAAACCGTGGAAGAAGGTCGCAGTCTAGAGGGGGGCATCCTGCAGTTGGTAGGAATCAGTGTGCCTTTTGTAGAGAGGATGGACATTGGAAAGCCGAATGCCCAAAATTGCAAGCTGTGAAGAATAAAGGGAAAGCTATCCAAGCTTCAGAGGTGAACGTTGCCAAGGCTAGTGGCGATATTTCAGATTCAGATTCTTCAGGCTACTCATGCCCTGCTCTTCCGTCAGTTGATGTTGCCGACTCCACCGAGTGGATGTTGGATTCAGGTGCTACTTACCATATATGCCCTAGAAGGGATTGGTTCTCCAGCTTTCAGGAGTTGGAAAGAGGGGATGCTGTTCTCATGGGTAATGACCACAGATGCCCTATTGGTGGTATTGGTACCGTTCAGATTCGGATGAGTGACGGGATGATCCGGGAGTTGGCTGATGTGAGGTTCGTTCCTCAACTGAGGAAGAATATCATTTCACTTGGTGTATTGGAGGCATCAGGCTATAGGGTGACTTTGACGGATTCTCGCTTGAAGGTCACATCGGGGTCCATGATTGTGATGAAGGGCGTCAGGAGGAGTAACTTATATTACTTGTTTGGGAGCACGGTGTTTGATAGAGAGCTGACGACTTCTTTGGCTAGACTGTGGCATTGATTGGTACTGGGGTATATGGTTGGTTATGCCGTGCACAGATTGTTGAGGAGTGCTATGACCTGCAGATTGAAGTCCTGCGAGCACATTGGGATGAGTGAGGAGACCGAGGTGGAGTTCAGTACTTCTATCCACCGATCGAGGGGTCTTATTGGAGGTGTTCAGTCAGGCATTGGGGGGCTTTCCGAGGAGGCATCATCGGGAGGTAATCGTTATCTTGTTTCCTATGTTGGGGATTGTACTAGGCATATTTGGGTTGCAACCAAGTCCCGTTGGTATAAAGCCCTAGTAGTCCGCAATAGATGGAGGAGGTGTATGGGCAGAAAGGTTACCAGTCGTACTTATTCTAGTAGGAGTCCTTTCTTGCATTGGTGCCGAGCTCATGGCAGTTGGAGACACTTCTTAGGAGAGGAAACAATAGGGCGACGTGATGAGATGGCGGATTTAGTGGGCCGTTCTTTTCTGGAGGAGGATCGGCGTTGGTTGTCGAGCAGTGGATCTGGTATTCGGGCTTCGACACGATTGGGCTATCTTATGAGGTTGCCGACTGCTGCGTATAGAGTTGTTAGATCTGGTGGAGCTGTTTCAGATTTTGGTCGGTGTCGGATATTTGGCTACCCAGCACTTGGTCACATCGTAGATGTGAGATTGGATCCGATTGCGCATTTGGGATTCAGGAGTTCATTCGGCTATCAGTTGGGAGCTTCTGAGTTTGTTCTGAGTAGGTTTGTCACTTTGGACTCTCGGCAGGTGGAGAGTATTGATCAGGTCAGAGGGATATCGCAGTGGGTGGAGGTTGATGCTACTCCACATTGGGTGGGGATTCTCCCACATACTCCAGGTCATTCTGCATTGGTTGGGATTCTAGCTGAGGTGGCACAGCGAGGGAGTCATTTATTTATAGGTGCAGATGATGAGGTGGTTGATTTGGATGCAGCTGGTGGATATGTTTTGGATACGGCCATTGTTTCACCTCAGGTGGAGGTGTTTGGATCACTTCAGTTTGGGGCCGTTGATGATGCTATCAGCCGCAGGTTGGATTGAGGGCCTTTGGAGGACATTGGGTGAACTACGTGAAGGCTTGATTCCTTGGAGAGGATACGTAGGCAGTCTTTATGATGCAGACGATTTGGTGAGCGACATTGACGTTTGGGGTGAGTGTTTGCACTCCCATTTGGGTCTCAGCAAGTGAGGCATTTTGTGTAGTCGGTGTAGGCTCAGTTGTTTGGTGAGTAGACACTATTGGTTTGGGTGAGTGTTCGCACTCCCGTTTGGTTGGTGTTGACTCAGTTTGATTTGGTGAGTAGACACAGTTGTGTTGGGGTTGAGTGTTCGCACTCCCGTTTGGGTCTCGACGTGTTGTGATTGGAGTCCGTTGTCATGAGTCCGTTGCCATGGCGTACTGGATGCAGCAGTTGAGGTATTGGTTTGTTCGGTGTCGGCTCAGATTTGGGAAATATTCGCCGAGGTGGAGATTTGTAGAATTGACAGAACAGGCTTACTGTGCAGCAGACAGATTGGCGGTCGACCGGGTCGGTCGACCGAATTCGTGCACGGGAGGCATTG
>BQKN01067379.1:0-14950 GCA_022839385.1 Asparagus kiusianus
TTGACAATCCGGGTTTCACCTGGGACTGCAGCCTTGTGTGAACCCTGAGGCGTCACAGTTGGTATCAGAGCTCTAGTTCCAGCATCCTTAGGATCATTCCTGTGTCAAATTGTGGAGCTAGGATAGAGTTTCCTAGGATTCACGTATAGAGTCCGTTAGGAATTCCTAGAATGAGTGAGGACGATATGTGCGTATATCTCAAAATTTCAAAAATTTTTTATGACAATTATTTTATGTTGATTTGAAGTATTTGCGTGAATACTATATGTTATGAATACGTATTGTGATACGTTATATATATGTATATATGTTTGCGATCTCACTTACTGTGATCATAAGCTCTCATCTTGATATTATAAATATTGGAACGAGGATGCAGTCGAGATAAGACTCATACCCGGAGAGCTCAGCAAGCAGAGTCTGAGCCGCAGCAGGCTCCACAGTATTTGATCGACTTTATAGCACCGTTTGTAGAAACAGAGACTAGCAACACTCGAGGAGGGAGTAGCGAGCCACATTGCATTTTCTGGAGTTTCACCATCCGCTGTACTAATTGTGCCAATGGAAGAGGTAATACTAATGATTATATTATCACAACCATTTGTTGATAGAGATACAGAGTAGGAGGCTTGGCTCTGTAAGAATAAGAAAGATGTAGGACATTGAGAACACCATAGTGCAGGGAACATTGGATTCTTATGCAACTTATAAATAAAAAGGAATATGTGAAAATTCCTTAACGTAGACTCAGTACCAAACCAGAGGTTAAATATATTCAGCACAGAGGATATCACCGGAGAATAGCAACAAAGAATAGCTACGATTTCATATTTTCATCGGGACAGTGAATATCACTTATTTGGGAAAATTTTGTTTACTTTTTCCACAAGCAGTTAGAGCTAGTTTGCTTAAAACAGTGAGATATGCCTATAGTTAATTACGAAATCAAGACTAGCATGATGGCAATGTCAAGGGCAAGAGGCCTATTATGGGATCTAGAGGACCCCAACAGCGGGGTAAGGATTTTTACTATCAGCAATAAAGACATTACAAGAAGATAGCAAACATGATTTGATGACACCACAGCAGCGCATGATTCGGGACACATGATACAATTATAACAAGATCAGACATAAAGCGAAGAATTATCGTAGTACACCAGCAGGAGACTAGCATGATAGAGATCAGGGTCAATAATATTAGGGTAGCAGCTACGGCCAACATCGGAGGATAGATGTGCTACCGGTTATTCCGAGGATTTAGGGGCCTATAGGCCAGAATTACGTTATTCAGAATATTGATCAGTGTCAGATGGACCCATGTGTTTCACCACCAGTAGCATAGCAGGCGTCGGCCACCAGTAGAGTTTATGTAGTCGCGTCACGTGATCATAGTGCGAGCAGAGTTTTCATGGTAAATTCTTATCCAGCTCGAATCTTGTTGATTCAGAAGCTTCGCATTTTTTTTATCTATCATGATGTCATGATTAGACATCAGCTTGTAGCGTAGCATTTCGGCGTTCCATTATCAGTTTCTACTCCTTTAGAGGAGGTGTCCCTATTAGAGAGTATATGTAGGAGATGTGTTATCAGTATAGATGAGTTTGAGTTCATCTTTGTCATGGTCGTGTTGTGGATGTTGAATTTCAACGTCATTCTTAGTATGGAATGGTTATCATCTTACAATATCAGTACCGACTGTTTTGCTAAAATAGTATGCTTGTGAGCATTCGTTGGGATTATATAGATAGTAGCAACCTCATAGGGTAACCAGAATACGGAGTCATTTCTGGCATAAGTCGAAGAGGTGATGATACGGGATCGGGGTGCAGTTTTGAGCGAGACCGGAGTTGTCTCAGTATATCAGGATGTCTTTCAGGACATACCTATGTTTTCTCCAGTGAGAGAGGTTGTTTCCCTGCATTGAGTTGCAGCAGGCACCGTACCGATTTTCCGAGCACCCTATCATATCTTATGGCACCCGCTGAGTGGAGGGAGCTACAGACTCAGGTAGATGAGTTGTTAACTCATGATTTTATTTGTCGGAGTCGTTTTTTTTTTCATGGGAGCACCGGTCTTCTTCGTGGGGGAAGAAGGACTATAGCATGCGATTGTATATCAATTATCATGAGTTGAACAAGGTCACTTCCCGGATCATGGATCCACTGTTGAGGATTTATGACTTGTTCGACTAGCTGTAGGGAGCGCAGCATTTTTTTGAAGATTGATCTTCATTCTAGTTATTTCCAGTTGCGAATGCGGTAAATGAACGTTTCCAAAACCGCATTTTCTGACTCGATATGGGTCTTTTGAGGTCTTGTCATGCCATTTGGGCTGACCAATGCACCCGCGGTATTCATGGATTTGATGAACCGGGTTTTTTCGTCCATGTTAGGACCAGTTCGTAGTTATTTTATTAACGACATCATTATCTTTTCGAGATCAGAGACAGTGCGCGAGCAGCATCCTCTATTGGCATTACGGGGATAGCGGACAATCGAGATTAGAGGCATCAGTGATATGCTAAGTTCAGGAAATACGAGTTTTGGCTATAAAAGATTAAATTTTTAGGCCACGTCATCAGCAGGTGGGGCATAACAATGGATCCAGCCATTGTTGAGGCTGTACTTGATTGAGAGCCACTAAGAACCATTACACGGGTTGGTATTTTTAGAATGGTATGAGAGAAATTTCAGTCAGGACTTTTTGAAGATTGTGATATTACTTACACACCTTACAAAGAAGGGTGTATAGTTTGCTTTGGGCACGGGATGCCAGGAAGCCTTTAAGACTATTAAGGCTAGATAGACTACAATAACAATTTTGACTGTTCTAAACAGTGATACGACATTTGTCATTCATGTGGACACGTCATTAGCAGGACTACGAGGTGTTTTGATGCAGACCCGGAGGGTATGGCTTATTTTGCGACAGTTTAGGCACATCGTAACAGATATACAGTGCATTCATGCACAAGGAAAATGTACAAGGATCTGAAGAGGCATTTTTGGTTGAGTGGTATGCGCAGAGGGATTGCAGATTATGTAGCTAAGTGTTATACATGCCAACAAAATTAAGGCAGAACATCAGAGACATGCAGGAACCCTACAGCTTTAACCCATTCCCGAGTGGAAGTGGGCAGATATTTCTATGGATTTCATAGTGGGGTTGCCTAAGACGAAGAAAGGAAATGATTCTATTTGGGTTATAGTGGACAGATTGACTAAGTCCGCACATTTCTTACCTGTGAGGACGACTTATACGGCAGATACGTATGCGAGGATCTTCATTCGGGAGATTGTTAGATTGCATGGAGTTCCAGAGATGATTGTATCAGATCGGGGCTCAGTCTTCACATCTCATTTTTGGAGGAGTTTCCAGGATGCTTTTGGCAGTCAGTTGTCATTTAGCAGTGTTTTTCACCCCCAGACAGATGGTCAGACCGAGAGGGTGAATCAGATCTTAGAGGACATGCTGAGAGCGTGTATTTTAGATTTTTAGGGTAATTGGGAGGACCATATCCCACTGATTGAATTTGCATATAGTAATAGTTATCAAGCTACCATCAGGATAGCACCGTATGAAGCTTTGTACGGGAGACCTTGCAGATCACCTATATGTTGGGCAGAGCCAGAGGATAGTTTATTGATTGGTCCAGAGTTAGTTAAACAGACCACAGAGAAGGTGGCATTGATTCGAGAGCGCATTCTTACGGCGCAGAGTCGGCAAAAGAGCTATGCAAATTAGTGGAGACGACCTTTAGAGTTCCAGGTCAGAGACTCAGTTATGATGAAAGTATCACCGATGAAGGGCATTTAGCGATTCGGTAGACGGGGGAAGCTTGCCCCGAGATATATTAGTCCTTTCAGGATCATCGAGCGCATTAGAGCTATTTCTTATAGGTTAGATCTTCCAGCATCGATGTCGAGTATACACGATGTCTTTCATGTTTTAATACTTAAGAAGCATCTGCGGGATGATGAGCAACAGAGAGTGATTGATTCACCATAGATTGAGATTCATGATGACTTGATTATCGTAGAGATTTCGGTATGCATACTTGCTAGAGAGAATAAAAAGCTTAGTAATAAAGTCATTCCATTAGTGAAAGTTCAGTGGAACCGGCAAGGAGCCGAAGAGATTTATTGGGAGCGCGAGGAGGATGTTCGTCGTGACTACCCACACCTGTTTGAACATGTAAGATGTTGATAAATTCTTATGCTTTGATAGTAGTCTTTATCTATGTTGTTTAGTCACATTTATATTTATCTTTAACACTAGAATGGAGATATTATCACCTGATCCTTAATCATTTGAAATATATGGTATATACATGAGGGTTTCCTTGTTTGGATTATTTCGCTCGACGTACCAATTTTGTTTAATTAGGGATTTAGGGGAGAATGTTTGCATTCTAGGTTGTTAACTTTAAATATCATTGTGCTAATACTATGAGATGAGTGCAGAAGGAATTCTTAATATGAATTACACCTTCTTAGTGTGTTTTCCTAGTTTTTAAGCTTTGAGATGCGATTGTGGAATTTCGGGGACGAAATTCTTTTAAGGGGGGAAGAATGTAAAACCCCGTAAATTTGAATATTTTATGATAAATAATGATAAATATGTTATATGGTAAAAAATAATATATTTTGATTTTTGGATATGATAAGAATTGATTTGAGATTAACTCAATGTATATTTGTGAAAATATGAGTGCAAATGCACAAAACATGCACAAAGGCCAAGAGTGAAAATCTGGGAATAATGACCAGTTATGAATTTTTATATTTTGCACACCGATATAGTTAGAATTTGGAAAAGTATAAAAGACCAAAGTTGTAGGTCTCTTCAACAGCTTTCCAACAAGTCTTAGATCACCTCATTCTGAGGTCATATGAGAAAGTTATAGTTAAAATACCGAAGGGGTATTTTCCTAGTCAGACTAGGTTTCCTGGTTCGGGTCTAACAGGTTTGTTTCGGGTTTGCCTCTATAAATACATGTATTTTTTACGAAAATTCTTTTCTTTTATCATATCTAAGAACCCTAACAGCCACCAAACCCCCATAAACCCTATTTTAAATTCTTGGAGAAGATTTGAGGCTTTCAAGTTGTGTTTTGTTGATTTTTGGCTTTTGGAGTGGAGATCTCCTTCGATGTTGCTTCTAACAAGTTTTCCTACAACCCCAGGCGAGTATCATCTCTACTAATCCCCCTCCCAGTTTTTAAAATATTTTTGAAGAGTTTTTAATGAGTTTTATAGAGCCTAATCAATTAATTTGTGTATAAAAATTAGATCTTTTGTATATATGTATAAAGACTATGTCTTTTAATGTTAAAGAGATTAAGCACGAATTTACAGAAGTATTTTAAGATCTAAAAATAATTTAAACATTATTTATCTGAATTTAGATGTCTTATTCTTTGTTTTAAAGTTTCGTGCATGATTGAAGGTTTACATATGTTTTCTTGTGCAAATAATCATGTTTGTTATGTTCGGCTGAAAATCTGCTGCACATATATACTATTGAGCTAGACATTTGAAATAACAAATGATATCCAATTTTAACCAAACTAATTCCAATTGAAAGATATGT
The DNA here is from genome assembly GCA_022839385.1 of Asparagus kiusianus. NCBI lineage: Eukaryota > Viridiplantae > Streptophyta > Magnoliopsida > Asparagales > Asparagaceae > Asparagus > Asparagus kiusianus. The sequence goes on from BQKN01067379.1 coordinate 5,595, forward strand.
GAATCTAGTTTTCAGAACAGAAAACTATACCTAAAGATAGTTTTCCTATAGAAAGATATGCTTAATTTACTGATGATGGGTTCTGCAGAAAATCTGCTGCACAAATAAAATGTTTGACTGGAAATTAGAAATATCATATGAACTCCAAACTGAGCCAAATCAGTGGCAAATGATATCTATGTGAGTCTAGTTTTTAAAACGAAAAACTATTCTTAAAAAGAGTTTGTCCAGTGAAAGATATTCTCAATTTACTAATGATATGTTCTGCAGAAAACTGCAGATATGCTGATTTGAAATAAATTGATATATTACGTAAAGGTTTCTTGAGTTTTGCTGTTGTTTGTTATTTTTGAGAGAGTTTCTCGATCTTATACTGTTATATACAATGCTTAAGAGTTGTTTAACATCTGGGATAATGATGAACACCAGATATGGACACGCACACCGAGATATGTGCACGTACACTTAAATTATGTTGTGTTAACATACTTTTTGTCGCACGTTGAGCTGATGAATACATATGAAAGAGTATAGTTAATTCATGTATCTGGAAATAGGGAGATAAAACCTATTTGCCGCAGAACGATTGAGTAATAGTATTACAATAGTATCGTTATTTCATGTATCCGGGATAGGGAGATAAAACCTATTGCCGCAGACCGATTGAGTAAGAATATTACAAAAGTATCGTTAATTCATGTATCCGAAAATAGGGAGATAAAACCTATTTGCCGCAGAACGATTGAGTAATAGTATTACAAAAGTATCGTTATTTCATGTATCCGGGATAGGGAGATAAAACCTATTGCCGCAGAACGATTGAGTAATGGTATTACAACAGTATCGTTATTATATGTATCCGGAATAGGAAAATAATAAATCCTATTGCCGCAGAGCGATTGAGTAACGAGCATTACAAAAGTATCGCTATAGTACAATATGATGCACACATAGATTTTTGATCAGTTGTAAGTTTTACTTTCCAGATGGATTGCCCGCGAGTAGGGTATTTTCCTTTGAGATTTTGAGACACCCGTTATGAACGGCAGATATATTTATTTTAGCAATTGTTAATATCCTCTTATTATAGAGCAGGTCACTCGGACGTAGTTCGAGATGAGATGATTATTCTTTATGTTAGAGATTGGAGTATTTATCATTGATTATTTGTTTTTCATTCATAGAGAGTTATATGAATGATTTGATATATGTATGTACTGATTCTATTTTCTTATATACTCCTACCCCTTCCCCTGGGGAGAGGTAGTGATGATCTCGCTAGCGCTTTGACGCTCGTTGTTTTCCCCCCTTTCAGGCAGCGAGTCTGGCGCACGGAGAGTCGTAGGTTGATGGAACTTCTTAGTTGTCCATTTAGTTACTTACCATATTTTGTAGTTATTACAGAACTCCACATGTTGTTGATAAATCTCAGAATCTAGATTGGTATTTTGTTTCATAGAGTTGAGAGCTATTGTGAGACTTTGTTTATGTGACTCATTGTATTTGAGATTCAGTTCAGACTCAGAGATATGTCTATTTTATTCCAGTTGGGCTCATTATTGATTTTTCTTATGCTTCTTCTGTGTATATCCAGTATTATCCTATTTCTATTTTTACCTGTCTGTACCTTCACCTATTTATTGTTTCCACTAGAGAGATAGTGATTGTGATGGTGAAACTTGTCATAGCATGGTGGTTGGTGCTTGGCAGGTTTGACAATCCGGGTTTCACCTGGGACTGCAGCCTTGTGTGAACCCTGGGGCGTCACATTAGTCTTTCATCTATTAGAATAAATGATGAAAATTTGCTTGCTAATCATATTTTCCTTCCAGGTTATGGAAAACCTCTCAATAACTCAAATAAACTTAGGCCTATCCCTAGGTTTATAGCTCAAATTCTTACCTACAACCTTTTTCCAAAAATTGGAAGCTTTCATTTTATATCTCTTGACCTAGCCAAAGTCGTCTATGCAATTATGGCCAACATAAAAGTAAATTGGGCTGAGGTATTTTATGAAAATATTTTAGTTGTTCCTAAGGGATCTCTTCCATTTGGAGCTTTTCTTACGAGAATATTTGAGGCATATGATGTTGATCTAGAAAGTGAAACTTCTAAGATCCGTTCCATCAATATTTTTTGACTCTAATGCCTTAACTCGGATGAAACTAACTAATTTTGAAATTCACCAAGATGAACCTCAACCTTAACCAGAACAACACCCAAAAGATATACCACAAGCCACTGATGAAGCTGAACCCTCTACTAGTTACATTCCACTGCCAATGTATAAACCTTCTTCTGTGACGCACAATATAATACATTATCCTCTAGAATACTTGATTGTGAATCAAGACAAAAGGCTTTGTATGATCAAAATGTGCTCATGCTGAAGAGTTAAGAAGCATTAACCAATAAATTTGATATCTTGATGAAGTTTGACACAATGAATGTGAAGATTGATACCTTGGACATGAAGCTCAGTGCCTACTTCCAAGGAAATCAGCCTTCACCAGGACCATCAAGTTAGAAGCTATGCATGCATCATTTAGAATAGTTTCAGTCTGTTATGTAAAAAACAATTAAGTACTTAGTTTATTTGTGTGTTTAAATTATGTCAAAAACTATGTGTTCATGTTTGATTAGACTTATATATTTTACTACTATGTTTCTATTTATGTGTTTAAAACTATGTATGAGTTTGTGTTTCTTTTTATCATGATTCGTATGTTTATATACTATATTTTGTTCATGAGCTACTTATCTTAAAAACAGATTGTGAAGATGGAAATAATTGAACTTTTGATATTTATGGCCAGTCTTTGCCTACTTATATGGACGGGTGAATAATGGACTATGTTCACAATCTGGAAGATCTTTTTGAAGTTTTGGCTCATGACGAAGAAATTATGGCATGTTTAAAATAAGATATTTATTTCTTTTTTGTTAATGACTGTAAAACTCCACAAATTTGAATACTATGTGATAAATTATATTAATATGTTATGTAGTGATAAATAGCATATTTAATCTTTTTAAGTATGTCAAGAATTGATTAGAGAACAATTCGATGTATACATATAAGAGAATAGTATTAATCAGTGTAATCAGTTCCTTAGTAGTCGACTAATACCCTTAGTAATCGACTACTAAGATCATGTAAGCAATATGCAGTTTTTGTGAGTTACAATGTAGTCGACTACTAAGGAGAGTAGTCGACTATCGCAGAATCCTAGACGTGCCAGGTTTCAGTTTTCGGGTTGTATTTACGTTGTGTTCGAACCCGGTTAACCCAACTATATAAACATGTTTTAAACATAATTCCTGAGTTTTTCACATCAGTTTTCAGCCACCTCTTTCCTCTTAAACCCTAGATCCGAATTAGTGTTTTTCCTCGAGGTGTTTTAAGAAGTGACTTTGTGCAGAAGGCGAGATCGAGGGCTGTAGCTGAAGTGAGGAGTTGGTACAACGTTCAGGAGATCAACACAATGATAGAGACAAGATCTCCTACATCCAAACCCTACCCATAGTGTTAATCATGTGTTCATGAAGTAATAAGGTTGTTTTAATGCAAAGATTTTTTGTTTAACATGATAAAAGGTAGATTTGTGAAGCAAAATCTTAATCTGATGTTGGACCTACGAGTTTTACTTGCTGGTATTAACAAAAATGTGATTATGATCACTAGGTTGTGTAGATCTTTATTTATATCTTATCATCTGTGCTTTAAAATCATGCTTAAAACCCTAAAATTTTGTTATAAAGAGGATTACATGTAGATCAAGATAATCTAGATCCTGGATCTGGGATGTTTGGTTCTAAAATCATGATTAAACAAAATTATATCAGTTCTAGACTAATATGCAGCATGTTTCATGTTAACCTAATCGATAATTAGGGTTTATGTCAAATATTAGTTCAAATAAGGGGACTAAATTAAGTTGGTCAAATCAAGGATAAAATAATCTTGGTGATGATTCTTTTGTTTTGTATTTACTAGATTTTATAATGTGTTAAAGTATGAAAATCACGCAACGTTTGCAAATGTGCTCTTGGTGCATGTTTCTGTGCAGGTTTTGACTTAGTAGTCGACTACTAAAGTCTGAAATGACTTAACTGAGATTGAGTCAATACAGAGTAGTCGACTAATGTCTTATTAGTTGACTACAAATTTCTGAGTCAAGTATAACAGATTCTGGTGGACTCAGTGTAGTTGACTATTAAGCTTAGTAGTCGACTACTAAGGCTGATTTCCTGTAGTATGTTTCATTCTATTTTGAATTGTGACAATGGGCTTGAGTTACATGTTATAGACATAATCATAAATGAATAATGTTTGTAATGCATGTTGTATCTTCCTAGTGAGGGATTTTAATTAGGTATTATTTCGAATACACATTTCCTACAACGTTGTATCCGCACTAGAGTGTGCGCAGAGGTTAGTAAACCTATATTATGGTATATGCAATAGAGTGTTCGAAGAGGTTAGTAAACCTATATTATGGTATCCGCATTTGAGTGTGCGCAGAGGTTTATAAACCTACGTTATTGTATCCGCACGAGTATGTGCAGAGGTCGATGTACCTATGTTGTTGTATCTGCACAATTGTGCGCAGAGGTCAGTGTACCTATGTTTGTTGTATCCGCACGAGTGTGCGTAGAGGTCGATGTACCTATGTTGTTATATCCACACGAGTGTGCGCGGGGGTAAAGGAACCTATAACTTTGTTTTCGCATAGTTATGTGCAGAATTTGAAATGGTTATTAGTGTCATGCACGAATGTACTATTAGATGAGAATTTCAGGAAAGAGATGACTTTTACAACTTGATAGTCGAGTGTTTGGCTGACGCCGAATGAGACATGACTCATTATTAAGATAATTGATGACCGAAACATTATATTATGCGAGTGCATGAGATACGTATGCTGATGTTGTTTATGAGGTTTTACTTTCCTGTATTTCTTGCTTTCAGTTCTAGTTTGGGATTTATACTTAGTTATCTACTATTTGAGACATATGGTATATATTTAAGGGTTTCCTTGTTTGGATTACTTTGCTCGACGTACTATATCTCGTGTTGTAGATGTCTAAATATAAATTCTATTATATACGGGGAAAATAATTTAGGTAGACTATGTTGATAAATAGAGCCTCCACTGCATATAGTAGCCCTTTCCCTGGGGGCGGATAGAGGTGATCTTACTTTAGCGCTTTGACGCTTTTTTTTTGTTGTTCTTTTTATTTTTTTATTTTTCTTTCAAGCGGTTCAGACCATTGGAGAATCGTATGATGGCAGAGCTTTTTCTTAGTTGTAGTCTTATGAGCTAGTAGATGAGACTCCACAGTAGACAAACTTTATGATCAGTTATTAGAGTTTTCTCTTCATTTTGTTTTATTTTGTCGAGGCTATGAGCCTTGGTACATTCTTACTTGATCCATGTTGCGATACATTCATTTCATGATGACAGATGTATTTCATACTTTTTATTGAGGCATGATTTATTTATGAGACAGTCTTACTTATATCATGTCAGTTGCAGTTATTTCCTTCTTTTACCAGTTTGTACTTGCACTATATTTTTGATTCCACTAGAGGATATTATTGTACTTTGGTAAAACTTGTTGTTGCAAAGTGTGCATGCATGGCCGGTTTGAAATCTCTGGGTTCACCTTGGACTGCAGCAATGTGTGAAACTAGGGACGTTACAGTTGGTATCAGAGCTCTAGCTCCAGTATCCTTAGGATCATTCTAGTTTTGAGTCGTGGAGCTAGAATAGAGTTTTCTAGGATTCATGTATAGAGTCTGTTAAGAATTCTTAGAATGAGTGAGGACGTAATATGCGTATGTTTCAAAATTTACAAATTTTTTTATGACAACAATGATACTTTGGTTATAAAGTAATTGCATGAGTAATGTAAGATATAATATATTTATTACCGGACATGGACGTGGACGAATAGGATCACATACACTAATGATTGACCAGGATTAGACAGAGCCACAGCAAGTTTTGCTTGAGGAGCAGTAGGCTCCGTTAGAGCAGTAAGTTCCGCTTAAGAGCAGTAAGCTTAGCAGGCCGCACCCGAGACGCAGAAGGCTCCCCAGTACCTGGTTGACCTTATAGCTCCCATTGTAGCTAGACTCATAGAACTTGAGGAGCGAATGGCGAATCAGACCCCACCTATTATGCCACCCCCAGTGATACCAATTATTCCGATTGCTGAGGAGTCCCTAGTGTTAGACCCTAGAGGGGGGTGATTAGGGTCTTAAGACAATAATTTTGCAATAAAAATTAAGACAAGCAAACACCACAAAATATAATGCTAAAATAAGGGAGATAAGATAGAAATCATTATTCAAATGACGCGCGATGTGTTCACGAGGTTCAGCTCTCTAGCCTACGTCCCCGCTCCCCACTCTCGAGAAGAATCCACTACACAACCCGGTTTGGAAGCCGGAACTTCTTCTACACAACGATCTCCACGAGATCTCACGACACAGTTGATCTCCACGAGATCTCACGACACAGTTGATCTCCACGAGATCACCACACAATCAATGGTAGCAAATAAAGAATTGCTCTCTCTTACAACAGCCTTATAGCAAGGAGAGAGATTGCACTTGAAGCTTAGGATGTGAAAACGAAACAATAATTACCAAGATGAAAGTTGAAGCTCTTTGAAAAAAAATAAACTTGAAAACAAGAGCTTTGCAATAAAGGCTTAATTCTGAAGTGGTTGGGGTGTTGGGTATTTATGAGGAAAGAAAACAGCAGCCAAAGCCCCAAAGAATCAGACAAAATCCCCCAAAAAGAGGAATTCTGAAACTGTACAAAAATAGCCATTACAGTGTTATGAGTCGACTCAGTACTATTCATGAGTCGGCTCATAATTAGCCGTTACAGGCTAAAAATCAACTTATGGATCGACTCATAAAATTTATGAGTCGACCCATTATGCATGGGTCGACTCATGAGGTCATGGGTCGACTCAGCAATAACAAAACATATTTTTTAGCATAGTTTATGAGTCGACCTATGACAGTCATGAGTCGACTCAACCTGATGGGTCGACTCATGATGTTGTGAGTCTACTCGTCAGAAAAAATAACAACTACGGGGCAGTTTATGAGACGACTCAATACTGTTCATGAGTCGACTCATAAACATGCACACAAAAAATATCACTTTGAACTTTGTTAAAAATTATCAAATAAATTCAGAAAAATGTAAAACTTTGAGAATAGTTTATAAACATTTTGACAAACTTGTTTAAAAAGAGATTTTGCAAAAAGGTCTTCGTATTTATGAAAAACATCATTTTCACAAAAGAACCAAAATACAAGTTTTTAAAGTGTGCAAGTGTGTGTGATATCCCGAATAGCTTCAAATAAAATCTACAACTACTTGCCTACAATCTAGCACTAGAGAGAAAAGAAAAACTAGCAAATATCCTCACATAGAATGATATTTCTTTGAGTCTTGATATTACTTTGATTAGATGAAGCTTTCACTTGTATATGTTGTTCTTGATTAACATTTGCTTCATCACATTACCTCTACCTCCTATAGATATTGACGTTGTAGCTCATATTTCATCCAATCCTCCATAAGTGGTACTAACAAGCTTGATATATATATATTAACTACAATATCACTCAACAAGCAATTAGTACCGATAATGGTGGTTGTAAATTATCATCAAAATATAAGGGCTAACAATCTCCCCCTTTTTGATGATGACAACCAACCATTATTTATGAGCTAAATAAATATAGCTCATGGATAGGTGCTCCCCCTATCTATGAGCTCCTCCTTACTATGTGCACAAATGAGGACAAATGAGGAGATTTCTCTCCCACTTTGTCACCATCAAAAAGTGGGGAAATGAAAAGAGAAACGTATTTAAATACATAAAATATACCTCAAGTGTTGGTCCTCACGTATCGCCTCCCGCAAGTGCTCGAAATTACCACCTCTCACTAGGCCACCGACGCCACTTCTCTCGGTATCGACTACGTCCTCACCACACACTCCTCTTGGCAATTTATATATGCTTAAGCATGTTATAAAAATGAGGCATATATAATATGTGACTAAGCAAACAATCAAGCAAAAAGATTTTTAAATAATGCATAGGCCCAAACCATTTCTTATGTGATAAAAATCTTTTTCACTAAGAGGCTTGGTAAAGATGTTCGCTAATTGAGATTTAGTATCAATATGAATAAGGGATACATCTTTCCTCTCTACATGATCACGTAAGAAGTTGTGGTGTACATCAATATGCTTGGTTCTAGAGTTTAAAACGGAATTTTTGGAAATGTTTATAGCACTAGTGTTATCACGAAAATTTTTTGTATTTTGAAAATGCAAGTCATAATCAACCAAACTTTGTTTTAACCATAAAAGTTTGGTACAACATAATCCGGCGGCGATGTATTCCGCTTCCGTAGTGGATAAGGCAACACAATTTTATTTCTTGGAAGCCCAAGAGATAAGAGAATTATCCAAAAATTAACATGTACCACTCGTACTCTTGCGATCTACCTTACAACCGGCAAAGTCGGCATCACAAAAACCATAAAGATCAAAAGAGGTATTTTTAGGATAAAACAAACCAAGATCAATAGTGTCATTACATATTTAATAATTCTTTTAACCGCAAGCAAATGAGATGTTTTAGGAGAAGGTTGAAAACGTGCACATGCACATTGTGACGCCCCTGGGTTCACACAAGGCTGCAGTCCGAGGTGAAACCAGGAATGTCAAAGCTGCCATGCACCACATCGTGTAATAACATATTTCACCATCACAATCACTATCTTTCTGGTGGAATCAACAACAGGTGTAGGTACAAAGCAAGTAAAAGGTTTTACAACAGAAACTTGATGAAATGATAGAACATTGAATTAACACGTCTCATCAACCAAATAAGCTGGAATACATAGTCAAGTCTGAAATGAATAACAACAATCTGGAGATCTCACCATGTCTCAAAATACATAATATCTGATACAGGAAATAAGGCACACAACCTTTACAATTCTAGAACATAAACCTCTCAAGTCTAAAATGTCTCAAGTGGAGTACAAAATAAAATACATCTGATAAGAGGATAAATAAACACTAGTAAGGGTCGCCCTCAACCAGCGACTCTCCGGGCTCTTAGCTCGTTACCTGAAAGGGGGAGGGACAATAAGCGTCAAAGCGCTAGCGAGCAACATCACAACCAACCCTAAGGGATAGGGCTCGTTGTATATGAAAATACAGTTAATACATAATAATATAAATCGTTTACACAAACATTAATGGGTTTTAGTACTTAGGGAAATACAACACGAGCATAGGTACGTC
>BQKN01067380.1:0-27261 GCA_022839385.1 Asparagus kiusianus
AAGGGCTTAAGGAGATAATCTTTGGTGTTTAAGCTTCAATTCATCTCCCTCTCTCTCTTGTCATCTGTTGGAGAAGTTTTCTAAACTCTTTTCTAGCTATTTATTTGTTTTGATTATAATTTCCATTAGCTATAATTACATTGAGTTTAGTTTTGATTTATCTCATTGTTCACACACAACCTATTGAGCTTATAGTATTTCGTACATAATATAATTTGGGGTTGTGGGATTGTGATATTGAGAGTGAGCTTACACTTAGTTCTCATCTTGTATTAGAGAATAAACATTATATTTGTGCCTTCATTGTGAGATACACTTTGTAATACACTTGTACACCGAGAGGAATGTGTGGTGAGAGACGGTATCGTCCCAAAAGGAGTGGGGTAGGTGGTAATGCCTAGAGGTAGGTTGTAATTCCTAACACTTGAGGGAGACATGAGCTAGAGACCAACACTTAGAGGGTATAAAGTGTGATTACAAGAGTGTGAGATTGGAAAGTTTTCGGTGAACTAGAAAACCGAGTGTGTAGAGAAGTTTCGGCTTCCAAACCGGGTGTATCGTGATAGTGGAGATCTCCTCGAGGTGAGGAGCGGAGACGTAGGTCGTGGGGACCGAACTCCGTGAACATATCGTTTGTTTGTGATTGCATTGGCACACTTATTTTTATGTTCATATCTTGTATCGCCTTTGTATATTGCTTGTTGTTTATATTGCCCACTATCTAGTTTAGATTATTTACCATTGTGTTATTTGTATATCCTTGCACATATATTGTTCATATCTCATTTGCTAGGATATATTTGTTAGTAAAGTTTTTAATTGGCATTAAATCGGATTAGATTAGCATAAATCCTATTCACCCCTCTCTAGGGTACTTTCAAATTTGTCCTAGTTTTTAGTGGATTACACAAGGTTTGACCAAATAAAAGTCCAATATACCCCTAACATTTTACAAAATTCTAAGCTCCATTTATCTCTCTCTAAACACCTCAAAAAATTATTGATCACTTTGACAATAATAATGACTTATAAACCACATATTTGCTATATACAAACTCTATTATTGAATATAGTTGGAAATTTGGTTCATATTTTAAAAGGATTTCCCCCCCTGTAATAACGGAGTGTATCGGTTTACTCATGTGTGCTACATGCTCAATCAACCTGATTCCCGCATGGAATTAGCCCGCACATGTAGCATATCTGGCCACGCAGTATGAAGCTAGTCATATGTTCGGTTTGAATATTCTTGTCCTATACATGGTTAATTTAACAAACCCCCCAAATTTCGGAGGGTTTTGCACATACGACCAATGGAGTTTAAATATACCTCGGTGAAACCACTACCTGTAATTAACAAATAATTAAGTAAAATGTCCTTGAGAGAAAATGCCCCGTTTGTTCTTTTATCGAGAGTGTTTTTTTAAACTCTCAGTGACATTTTAAATATTAACCAATTACATGGAGGGGAACCGTTGATAAAACTTGAAACCTAAAAGCGAGGCTTTGTCAGACACATTGAAGCTCAGAGGTTTTTTCAAGATAAATAAGACTCAGAAGGGTGTGTTCTAGAACCCCTTCAACGTTCAGGCGCATTATTACATGCGCGCTGGGGGCACACTAACATTTTTTATTTATAAATATCTTACCTCGATACCACCATTTCTCATGTCGAAATGGATCGAGAATAAAGATCAGCTCATTACTATGGGTGACGTTTGGTCAATCCCCTCACTAGGTATTATACTCGTTCTTTTTAGTTCACTGCTTAAAAAGAGAGGACCTATGAAAGTGACCCTCATTGACCAAAACTGTATTGGTACGGGAAACCATATCACCGCATATATCTACTAAATACTTGGTGCTTCAAATTTGTTTCTTTAAGTCAATTTAAAACGTAAATATATACAAAACTAATATTCATTTTAGTACAGCAAACATCTATAAATAACTTATTTATGGTTCACCACTCCAAAGAGGACCCATGAACGTGACTCCTACCAACCAAAGAGCGTTGTTTCGGAACGAGAAACTATCTGATGGTTACATGCACATAACTACTGGATATATAAATTTTTTAAAAGTTATCTATACAATGATTTCTAAAAAAAGAAAACAGGAGTTATCCATATTTGGATCACTACAAAATAGAAAGATCTAAAAATTAATGCATTGCTCCAAATTTCTTTTTTCTTTCATGTAGCAAACACCTAGGTATGACTCGGGGTTAATTTCACTCAACTCCCTTGGACTTTAGAGGGGTTGTGCAAAAAACCATGCTGAAATTGTTCATTACACTTAACCCTTGAACTCATCTCATTTAACATCCCAAACTAACAAGGTAAAGTTTGATAGCTAATGTGTCAAGTATGTGTGATAGAGAAGGATGAAAATAAACCCTACAATATTTTTTCATGAGGTTTCAGGGGTTATTTTTTTAAAGAATGACATGTTGGTCATTTCGTCATCAACAGGTAATAACGTCAGAAGGTTTGGTGGAAAAACTTCAAAATTCAGAGAGATTAAGTGAGAAACCCCAAAGTTCGGAGATTTTAGAGTAAATAAAAGGGTATTTGTATATTTCAACAAGATTACTTGACTTTCTATTCCCTTGTTCTGATATTTGACTGCAATTAGGTGTTTAATTATGATATTGTACTCATGTTTCTCTTTATGAACTTCACGGGGCTTCGAGTCCCATGAAGTTTTGGTCCTCTTAATCAACTTAGTTACAACGCGCTTAAACTTCACGGGACTTGAAGTCTCGTGAAGTTTTGTAATTTTTTCGCCAAAATCGATTTCAGCCAATTGGTCGTCGATTTTGGTAATTAATTTGGAAATAAGTTGGTTTTTGTAATTATGTTTCTAAACAGATTGGTTTCGAAAATTTATCCTAGTTTTTAGTGGCTTACACAAGGTTTGACCAAATAAAAGTTAAATATACCCCTAACATTTCACAAAAATTCTAAGCTCCATTTATCTCTCTCTAAACCCCTAAAAAAATTATTGATCATTTTGACAATAATAATGACTTATCAACCACATATTTGCCGCAAACTCTATTATTGAATATAGTTGGAAATATGTTTCATATTTTAAAAGCATTTCCCTCCCCTGTAATAACGGAGTGCATCAGTTAACTCATGTGTGCTACATATGCTCAATCAACCTGATTCCCGCATGGAATTAGCCCACACAGGTAGCATATCTGGCCACGCAGTATGAAGCTAGTCATATGTTCGGTTTGAATAATCTAGTCCTATACATGGTTAATTTAACAAACCCCTTGAATTTCGGAGGGTTTTGCACATACGACCAATGGACTTTAAATATATCTCAATGAAACCACTACCTGTAATTGGCAAATAATTAAGTAAAATGTCCTTTAGAAAAAATTCCCCATTTGTGCTATTATCGAGAGTGTTTTTTTAAAACTCTCAGTGACATTTTAAGTATTAACCAATTACATGGAGGGGAACCGTTGATAAAACTTGAAACCTAAAAGCGAGGCTTTGTCAGACACATTGAAGCTCAGAGGTTTTTTCAAGATAAATAAGATTCAGAAGGGTGTGTTCTAGAACCCCTTCAACGTTCAGGCGCATTATTATTACATGCGCGCTGGGGGCACACTAACATTTTTTTATTTATAAATATCTTACGTCGATACCACCATTTCTCATGTCGAAAACATATATGGAGAATAAAGATCGGCTCATTACTATGGGTGACGTTAGGTCAATCCCCTCACTAAGTATTATACTCATTCTTTTTAGTTCACTGCTTAAAAAGAGAGGACCTATGAAAGTGACCCTCATCAACCAAAAATGTATTGGCACGGGAAACTAGAATCATGCTTTTTGGCTCGCGGGTGAACCGCGAGCCACCCAACTCGCAGAGGGGGGTACAGGAGTAGTGGGCTCGCAGAGGGGGGTACAGGGGCAGTGGGCCCACTGCCCCTGTACCCCCTCTGCGAGTTGGGTGGCTCGCGGTTCACCCGCGAGCCAAAAAGCTTTACGCGGGAAACTATATGACCGCATATATCTACTAGATATTTGATGCTTCAAATTTGTCTCACTAAGTCAATTTAAAACGTAAATATAGGAAAAATTGCTTCAAGCCTCCAAATCTAAAAAAGTCATGTACACCAACCTGCTGTACTTTTTCCTATGTGTATAAACCCAAAATATATTGTAAAATTTTATTCCAGCCCCGCCAACTCAGCAACTTGAGAGATTTTTTAAAAAACCCTATTTTACCCCTAACCGGTAGCGCTACAGTGCCTCGATTTTGGTAACCGTGCCCGTCCACTCTCTAACTCAAATCAAGTTTCTCTCTCTCTCTCCTCTCCCCCCCGCACTTTGTCTCTCTCCCTTTATAGTTAACAGTACCCAGCAAAATCCCCAAATCTCCACTCAATCTCCACTCTAGGGTTTTCTCACAATCTGTAGAAAATGATCAAAAATCGACGACGAACCCAGATTCCCCAACTTTATTAAGAAAAGACGATGAATTCGAAGTTGTTGACCATCCTCCTCCACCGCCGCAAGGCAGGAACATGCGTCGACGAATGAAGAGAGACAAGACTCACCTTCGACCACCGTTAAAGACCCCCTCCCCTGCCGCCGCCGTCGACTAGTAAAGATCCCCCTCGCCTTCCAAGAATTTCAAAGACCCCCTTTGCCGTCTAAGATCGACCATTGACCCTCTGCTCTCTCACCCTCCTCTCCCTACAAGACTTCGTCCACCCATGCGTCATCATTAGGGAATGACAGCACCAGACCCTGTTGGGCATGCAAAAGGGGTTACCAAGAAAAAGAAAAATTCCAAGTTCAAAATAGGTATTATAGAAATCCAGAAAGAAGTAAGTTGACGTTAAAATTTTTAATTTAGATAGATTGATGTTACAGATTAATGTTGGTGCATTGTGAACTATATGTCTGGATCTGTGAAATATAACATATTAATGTTAGAAATGAATGACCTGCTATTACGTTTTGTTATAACCTACTAATGTTTCTTATAAACTGTTAACTTTGGACATTGGTTGATGATATTGGTAACTGATACCTGACTTTACACATTACGCGTTAAGTTTTATTGATCGATAACAAGTCTAGTGAATGTTGTTAAGGTGTATAGCATAACCGTTATATTTCATTGTTGGTTGTTACTAGTGCTGTTGGATGTTAAGTTTAGATAGATTGATGTTAAATGTTAAATTTTATTACAGGAAAAAGTCTGGTGATGCTACTGAAATTAGACATACCGCTAGTGTTTGGTGGAAAATTTGTAAAATAAAAATTAAAGAACTGTGTTTGATTTTATTCTCTCTAACTGCTTAGAAAAAATATTTTACAACTCTCTCAATCTCAATTACAATTTAGATTTCCTGATTACAAAAGAGAAGAGAATTGATCTGAATTCTCCCATTTGTTTAAGTCCGGGCTCTTCACGGTGACGATGGAGTAGCTTCCTCGAATGCTCGCGTCGAGTTTGCTATCCGTTGACGATCCACACATCTCAATTCACTGAAATAACTAACTTGCGTGGAAAGTTTGATTAAGAACTCTTAACAAGTTTTGTAACTCAGAACGAGTGTCAAACTCTGTGAAAAGAATTGTTTGAATCGAATAATTGGTTAATAAGTCAAGTAAATTTGTTGTTGCTGAAGGATGCTCCAAGATTTTATTTTCTTGTTGCAAAAGATCCGATCTCTTGAGGATGATTGCCCCCAGATCTCTCCTTTTATGCCAAAAATCCAAGAAGAACTAGCCGATCCGAACTCTAAAAATCCAACCCCTTACTCAGTTGAGTTTGTTGGGGTTTATAGGAGGATTAACGGTGTAACTGATCCCACTCCTAAGTGGGTGTGATTTTCTCAGATCGTGGGGAACACGGTTCTGAAACCGTTCAGCTCATGTTTGAATGAGTCAAACGCCCATGTCGACGTTCGGGACCCTAACTCTGCGTCTTAGGCTTGAGACGTAGAGTTGGGTGTCTGCTGGATGCTAAAAACACAAGGATCGCTTGTGTTTCGTTTGCTGAGGGTTGGAAACGTAGGGGCCACCTGCATTTCAAGAACTGAAATGCAAAGGTGAGTTCTGCGTTTAGAAGGGGCTAGTGACTTGTAACCTCTTCTGTAAAGAGTTGCAAAGACCATTGTTCAGTAATCTTCGCTTTAGCTGTTTTGAGGTGTGAAAGTCGTCAGATTGTAACTCTCACAGTTAATGGTAAAGGCCACTAAATAGAGTTTTTATCAGTCGTCGGAAAGGTCATTGAATTATAACTCCTCTCGATCTATATGAAAAGTCCTCCATTTGTAGCTTTCGTGAAAGTCGTTTGATTATAACTTTCGTTATCGAAATATTGATTGAGGTTTGATAGGGACCATCTAACTGTCATGATTTTTAGACAACCTACAGAACCACCTCCAAAGTTTTCGAAAGTTCACGGTTGATTGGGACGAATTTTCTGAATACTTTGGATCCTAAGATTTTGTTGATTGATTGTTCACTCCGTCTGATTCAAAGACATCGTGGACCTGGTTGTCGGAACGTAGTGATTCAGCTTCCTTAAACTAAATAAGGTAACTTTTGCGTCTTGATGATAATAAACTTAGTCAAACAAGCTAAATCCCATTGTTATTGAACCAAACAAGAACAATGGTAATAACGAATTTGTTTGGATCCTTAGGATACTCCACTCAACTTGCGAAGAGGTGTATTCTTCGAATTTTGTTTGGATCTTTGAAATACTCCACTCAACTTGCGAAGAGGTGTATTCTTCGAATTTTGTCTGGATCTTTGAGATACTCCACTCAACTTGCGAAGAGGTGTATTCTTCGAATTTTGTTTGGATCCTTGAGATACTCCACTCAACTTATGAAGATGTGTATTCTTTGAATTTTGTCTGGATCCTTGAGATACTCCACTCAACTTGTGAAGAGGTTTATTCAATGTCCAGAAAATTCTTGTAGGCATTAATGAACACTCAACGTGTAACTACAGGCGTTAAGTAATAATAAAAGAGCTGATGATAACGAAGCTATCATAGAAACACCAACTGTAAACTTGTTAACGAGGTCTTCTTCAATGAGGTTGAGCAACTTTTGGATTTATTAATCTTGGTTGGAATGTTAAGCCATTCAGAAGAATGAGTTGTGCGACGGATCGAGCTCGATGATTTCAACATCATTGACTATAACCTATATGTACTCATCCAAGAGGCTGCATAGTTTCTTGTCATAAGTCAGTTCCTTCTCAGCTTTGGTCACCTTGATAGCCTTGGTCATCGAGATGTTCCTTTTGTGGCGTTTAAAACTCATAAGTGAACTCTGTACTTAAGAATTGGAACGCAGGGGGTGAACTCTGTGTTCAAAAGTTCAACCAACACGAACGCAAAGGTCGCGTTTGGCCGAGATTCTAGCCTAGAATCTCATCCCGGTTTAACAACTCATAACTATCTATAAATAGATCGCTGGGGTCAAATCAAGAGTCATTCGACTCTTCTCCATGCTTTCTCGAGTTGTTCAATGAAGAATTTCGTTCTTATCTTTGGCGAATACTGTTCTTCTTCCTCATCAAGCAACATCAATGGCGCCTAAGAAGAAGGCTGTCTCTCGACCCATCAAGCTCGTTGTTACCACGGCTCAGAGCTCGCTGTCGTCTTCACTGGTTGGCGGTGCTGTGACTCAGGCAGGCGTGTCGCCACCTCAGTTTCCTTTAGTTAGTGGTAAGTGTGACCTTCGTGGTCGTAAAACTTGCTATGACGAGTTTTGAACTTTGAATCAAGGAGGAGACTCGTTTTAATGACATAACGCAGGGTTGGGACTCTGTCGTTTGAAATTTAAAGCATGGGGGTTTCGACCTCTGCGCTCAAAATTTTACCAACGCAGGGTTCGATCTTTGCGTTTGATTTTGCCGACGTAGGGTTCGATCTCTACGTTTGATTTTGCTAACGTAGAGTTTGATCTCAGCGTCTGATTTTGCTAACGCAGGGTTTGATCTATGCGTCTGATTTTGCCAACACAGGGTTCGATCTCTGCGTTTGATTTTGCTAGCACAGGGTTCGATCTCTGCGTTTGATTTTGCCAGCGTAGGGTTCGATCTCTGTGTCTGCACTTGCCAATGCCAATTTTGATCACTACGTCTATTTTGCCTTTTGTAGACGGTAAAAACTACCGCCGTAAATTGGTACATGAATCCGCCCACGAATTGGAACCACCCACTTAGGTGAAGGACGGACCGCGGCCATAGGATGGGCTCGCTGACACACGGGCCCCATATTCGCCCTCATGCGCCAAGTCTCGTAGATTCGCCGGTAAGATGAATTCGCCCTTATAAGCTAAAGTTATCCGAATCCGCCTGCATGGGTCCGAATTCGCCCACGCGAGTCGAGAGCCGGGTTCTTGGGGACAAGCCTTCCCTACTTCCCGCGATGTGAGGGGAGGGAGCACAGTGCTCCAGGCCCATCAGATGGCCACCCACGATACGAGTGAGCGAACAGCCGCCAGAGCAGCCTGCACGCTCATAAATGCGGTTCACCTCACCCGTCGGAATCAAGAGCTGAATCCGTCGGCATGCGGCAAGCTGTCCAAACCCACTCGAGTACTGGGTATCTATTCTCCCGCTCCTATTGAGGCGTAGGGAGGAGGCACAGTGCTCCAGGCCCGTCAGATGGCCGCCCACAGTACAAGTGAGCAGACAGGCGCCAAAGCAGCCTGCACCCTTATAAATGCAGCTTACCTCACTTGCCCAAGCGAGGGGCGAGGACCGCCAGCATTCGACAAGCTGTCCGAATCCACTCGAGTATCTGGCAGCCGCTGTCACACATACGAGGAGGGGCTTTTCCACTCCTGCGTGACGTGATGTAAAACACGGCTCATCGAATGACCGCTCATGGTACAGGTGAACAACAGGATATCTCTGAATAATGTATGGTCACATCTCATAATTCAAGGAGCAGCCAAGCTGTCTCCTTTATATTTAAGAGTCTCTTCCAGGAATCCTAAAGGGGAGGTCGAAAGGAGAAAAGGAAAGGAGAGGTCAAAAACCTGGGAAAAAGGAGGATCGACGATAAGCTCTCTGCATAATTCTTGCACTGCAGCACCATCTCCTAGTTCGGAGCCCCGATAGCCGACGAACTAGAAGATTCGAACTCCATCGACCCGAGTTTCTACTGAGTACCGAAGCTCTCCAGCAACCTCGGTCAAACCGTCCAAGGGAAGCAGACTCGGCACGAGCACCGAGCGAAGTATCCTGTAGCTACCTAAAGTCCCTACGTTAAACAAGGAGAGCATTCCCTCCGCTCCTGTTGTAATTCTGATTGATTGTTTGTAATAAGCCATTCTTATCAATACAAACAAAATCCCCTATTTTTGGGAAAATCAGAAATTTACACCTACAGAAGATCGCGACCACAGTGGGAGAAGCTGTTTCCTCAAGCGAAATGGTGGTAGCTCAGTTCGACGAGGTTGCTGTTGGGACGACTGTGGAGTCCCTAGAGATCGAGTTCGACCAAGCCAAGTACGAAGAGTACTTATCTTCTTCCTCTTCCGATGGCGATGCATCCCGCAAACGCCACAGAGTCGTACGCAGGAGCTGACCTCAGACGGTCAAAGCTCCTGCGCCTGAAGGCCCTACCCGAGTTTTGTCAGGGGGACCTACTCCAAAGTCGATCAAGGCCAAGCCATAGATCGAGAGCATGGGGCGAAAGCCCGCTAGATGGGTCGCCAAACGGCCCTCGGCGACACCCGTCCCGGAGGAAACACCGGTTCATTCCGGCATAGATCATACTGCCACAGCCCACGTGGACGGTCTTCCCTCTAGAAGAGCTCGCCAACGGCGACGGTAGACGCTCGCTAAACAAGAGGCCCGAGCATTCGTTTCATACGACGGCCTGAACTACTACGCAGGCCCGAAAGATGTTCGACGAGGAGGCAACTCATCTTACGCCGGAAGGCTCTCCAAATTAGGAGCGCCGACAGACAAAGACAGGGCCACCCGCTTAGGTGAACTTCGCTTCTCAGGTCACATCACTGATGCAAATAAACCACCGTGAGCACGTGAGTCTGCCCAAGTAGGCAAACCCTCGAAGGCGGGCGGATCTTACCCGGACCACTTGACGGATGACTTCAGAGGCAAACCGATAGGCGATGCCTCGCCTACTTGCCCGCGCGAGCGGGGAGTTGAATCTCGCCCACACGTTGGAGTTCGCCCGAGCGCGAGAGTTCGCCTGTCAAGGCAAACTCGCCTAGCTCCTACATCGAAGCATTTCACCCAGTGTACGAAAGGGGGTGCATCCCAGACCCTCTTGTGCGATCACTCAGGCAACCCATCTGACCTCGGGGGTGTTCACCAGTCACCCACGGAAGACCTCCGGGATTACCTAACTCGCAAACGCACTATACAAGAGGCAAGTCCTCAGTGCCACTGCGAAAGACTTATCCAGACCGTCCTCGCCGACTGTCAGTGTATAGAAACGGCGAAGCCTTCAGTATTCGAGAGGCTCTCTCGACGATCTTCTCGACCGAGGCCCACTCGTCAAAGATGCCACCGCCAGAGAGGACACGCTACCGACGACCTAGAGCTCCCGTCCGCCACGATCAACATGACGGACAAGGGTAAGGCAATGCTTTCTGACTCCCCAGATTCGGACTCCGTCCTGGGACCTAACCTCCGGTTTGTCCAACGCGGACAAGGCGGCATATACCAACGTACCCGTAGTCATAAGGGGGTAAGCATCAGGTTTGATTACTCTGCCCTAGCACCTCCCTCCTACGGCAAGGACGAAGTTCATTCGGCGGCAGCCACGTCCCAAACCTCACACTCGAGTCAGGACGCACCGGCGATGGTACACATGACTGAACTCGCACACGAACAGACAGTAGCCCAAAAGCTGGAGGAGCAACAAGCGACCATCGGCTCTCTAAGAGAGATGATGGAGCAACTTCTGAACAAGAAGAAGAAGAAGAAAAGAACCCAGCGTCCCTTACCCCGGCGAACTGGGGATAAGGAGTGGGTACCTCCCCGTCGCCCGACGACTGAAACGGAAGATAACAGTAATCCGCAATCCGATTACTCTTCCAAGACATCGCTAGGGACGTCGCATACCGGTAGCGTCCGTGACAAGAGGTTCGACGAGTTCCAAGACCAGCTCAATGCGCTAAAGCTTCAGCAGAACATGAACAAGCTGGGGGTGGTCCGCCCCTACCCTATCGAATGCGATACGGTCCCGTACCTGGCGAAGTTCAAGCCGACCAGCTTGGTACAATTTGACGGCAAGGACTCGCCCTCGCAGCACATCTACTACTTCATGACGCCATTCTTACTCGACTATTCATAGGCACCCTCAAGGGGGTGGCCTTTGAATGGTTCCGTAAGTTGGAACCTGGCTCTATCAAGTCATGGGCCGACGTTGAAAGGCTCTTTTTGGACCGCTTCTTCGATGACGACACGAAAGTGTCAATGGCCACTCTCCTCGCTGAAAAGCAACGAAAGTCGGAGTCGATCAACGACTTCGTGAAGTGATTTCGGAACCGATCAGTCCACTGTCGGGATCAAGTTTCCGAATCAACGCTGATCGAGATGTGCCGCAACAACCTTTCGATCCATATTTTATCCAAAATAGGCACGGTGGAAACTCAGACATGGAAAGAGCTTGTGCGTCAGGGCGAGCAGGTGGAAAACATGATCAAGAGACTAGAGGCCAAAAAGCCGTAGCCCAAGAAGGGAGCCGCGGAGCCGGCTGTGCCAAAGAATCCCCCTCGAACGAGAGGAAAGGAGATCATGGCCGTTGATTCCGCCCCCATGCCGAAAACTGTCCAAAGGCCAAAGCCCAGATAATTTGAGCAACGCCCCCGCGGCAGTACGACTTCAAGGAAGATTAAGTGGTGGCAACGTTCGATACGCTACTCAAGAGCGGTCGGATTAAATTACCAGAAGCCACGAAGCCTGAGGAGGCCGACAAAACAGGTGATCCGAGTTACTGTGCCTATCACAGATTCCTTGGCCACCACACAACTAAATGCTAACAACACATTTTGTTCATTCTGTGAAGTGATACTTGTTGATTGCCATATTCATACAGCGACGGTGTTAACACACACACACACACACATACATACAATGTTGCTAGTGGCAAGTACTAGTTAGACTTGCAGTTATATTTCATTTCTTCTTTTCTTAATATTTTGTTTATAAACTTTTTGGTGAAGCATAAACATTGATTGCAGGTGATTGTTCAACTAAAATTCATGTGTCACCATTTAGATTCTCTCTGTAGCCTAGAAGATATTTTGAGCTTTGGATAAATTTAAATAGCTGTTAACTAATTATGATCCCCATGATGCCTGAAAATCCCACTTGTGAATAGTTAATGCTCATGTATGTATATACCACATTCTCATCTCATAAACTTTTAGGGAAGTGGAAATTTTGATGGAGACGTGTATGGTGGAGTTGACAAAGCCTTTTATGATATGATGTAGTAGACGCACACCCTATGACTTGTTTGATAGTTTCTATGTAATGAAACAAACCAGGAATGTTATACATTTAGAGTGGCTAATAAAAGATAGGGAACAACCAAGTTGGGTGAAAGTGATAAGAAATGCATTTAGAGTGCCTAATAAAAGATAGCAAACAACCAAATTGGGTGAAAGTGATAAGAAATGTAATGCAAAGTGACACCACATTGCTGGAGGTTATCACACTAGTGCTACATCTCAAGCATGTTTATTTGCTGACTGCTGAGTTTTCATAGGGGTTTCTCCTCGAAGATAATTTTTGCATCCAATCCTACTATTATATACCGTTCACTTTCCAAATATGAAAAGTGTTGGATTCTTCATTTTTCGGGTTTGTGATGACCTCGAGAAAATCACTCATCCTAGTGGTAATCTCTCTTACTCACACTTTAAATGTGGAGTTTCTACCATGGTTACTTTCTAAGAAATTCTAGCTATGTAATACTATAATACACCACATACCTTCATGGCACATGATCTATATGGGAAGTTGGGAACTACTTACTTTTGCCGTCATGGTTTTCTCAAATTTTTTTGGGTGCTTAAAGGAACTCCTAAACAAAAATTCAGGCTTCAACCACTAGAATGCGGATTTTAAAGGAGGCTTCCATAGATTGGTGGTGGTGGTTTCCATCACACTGTTGTTTGATGTGGAATTATTTGTGGCACACTTCTGTTTGTTGTTGATTCTCATGTCATTTATAATTTAATGGGAGGATATGTTTTGTACTGGTTGTTGGCTGCCTAACGCAACCTCCTTTATCATTGCTGGAGGAGGGTTGCGTTAGGTAGTCGACAGCCAGCGTAAAATATATTTGGACCCACATAACATGAATCCTATTAAATATTTGTTAGGGCATCCCCACTGCGACGTGTTGCATCGATGCCACTCCGATGCAATGATAAGTAAGTAAAGGTGGTTTGCTTGGGCGTTCCCCAGAAGCGACGCGTTATGGTGTAATAACAACTAAGCAAGAGTGTTCTAGGACATTACAATCTTCTAATACGTTGACAAATAGTATTAGACATAGATTAGAGCATCATAAGAGAGGGTATGATAGGAGATTTTTATAGGAGAATAAAATTAGGTTAGCTACTTGGAATATAGGTTCACTTACTGAAAAGACAATAGAATTAGTAGACATCATGCTTAGAAGAATAGTATAATTTGTTTACAATAAACTAAATTAATAGATGAAAAATTTAGAGAAATTGAAAAAACGGGATATAAACTTTGGTACATGGGAAAAGAAAAGAATGGAAACAGAGTAGGGTTACTTGTAGATGACATAATAAAAGATAGTGTTGTAGATGTAAAAAGAGTAGGAGACAGAATTATACTGATAAAAATTATTTTGAGAGTAGATGTTAGTAATATTTTTAGTGCTTACGTTCCACAAGTAAGGTTGCTCGAGAATACTAAAAGGGGTTTTTGGGATAACTTAGATGAATTAATTTAAGGAATTTCATTGAGAGAGAAATTATTTATAGGGGTAAACTTTAATGGGCATGTTGGAAATGATAATAATGGATATAAGAGGATATATGGAGGTTTTGGGTATGGAATTAGGAACAATATGGGCAGTCTTGGAGTTGGTAACATCGTATGATCTGATAATAGTAAATACACAATCTAGAAAAAAAGATGAACACTTAATAACCTTTAAAAGTGGATCTAATATTAGTCAAATAAACTTTTTTCTTACTAGAAGGGTAGATAGGTTGACATGCAAAGATTGTAAAATTATACCCAGAATGAGTTTAACTACACAACATAGGTTGATAGCATTAGACTTTTCTATTAAAAAGTGGAGTAGGAAAACTAATATGAACAAAAGATTAAGAACTAAATGGTAGAAGTTAAAAGAAGAGAATTGAATACTTTTTAAAGATAAGATGACGAAAGAAGATATATGGAATATAAATAATGAGACGAATGTTATGTGGAATAGTATGTTCTCTTGTGTTAAGAAGGTGGCTAATGATATTCTAGGAGAATTTAAGGATTGTATGTTAGATAGTAAGGAGAGTTGTTGTGGTATGAAGAAGTACAAAAAACGATTAGGGAGAAGAAAACATTATATAAATATTGGCAAAAGTATAAGAGCAAGGAAAATTTTGAGGAATAAGTTAGCAAGGAAAGAAGCAAAAAGAGCGGTTAGTGAGACTAAATACAAGGATTATGAAATTTTTTATAAGAAGTTACAATCTAAGGAGGGAGAAAAAGATATATATATATAAGCTTATTAAGATGAGAGAAAGGAAAAGTAGAGACTTAAGTAATATTAGGTGTATTAAGAGTGAAGATCAAATAGTTTTAGCAACCAATGAGGAAATAAAAGAGAGGTGGAGGAGCTATTTTCATAAATTTTCTAATGATAACTAAATAGGTGAACAACATAGAGAATTTGATCACATAGTGAATGATAGAAACTATATATATTGTCAAAAAATTAGGATCGTTAGGTCAATGATGCTCTAAAGAAAATAAGAAGTGGAAAAGCTGTAAGACCGGACAATATCTCTATTGAAGCTTAGAAACTTATTGGAGATATAGTATTAGGATGGTTGATCAAATTATTTAATAAGATTATTAAGATAGAGAATGTCCGATGAGTGGAGGATTAGTACGTTGATAGCGATATATAAGAATAAAATAGATATACAAACCTGCTCAAACTATCATGCAAGGTTATCGATAGCGGATAGCGTCGCGTAACAGTGAGGCATCGCTAAGGCTATTTCGGGCTATTACGGTAAAATAGCGGTAAAAAGCGCAAAATCAAATAGCGGTCTAATTTAGATATGTATAAATACTAAAAAAAGAAAAATCTAAAAAAAATCTAAGTCTAAAAGTACATATTGAATGATTTAAAGAGATCCTAAACATGAAATAGATATGTAACCATCACGTAATACCGAAGATGACTGGAAGAGTCAAAAAGTCATCGTCTTCGAGAAGAAGAGCTTAGTGGTGACAGGACTGTCCTAAGAGGAGCTCACGATGAAGGAGATGAGAGGAAGTATCAAGGTAGGTGTCAGAGGTTATGAGAGGTGGCGGGAGTATGCTAAAAATCACACGAGATGGTGAAATGCAATGGTCAAGGGTTGAGTTTAATTTATAAAAAAAGGGAGTATGCTAAAAATCACAGGAGACGGTGAAATACAATGGTCAAGGGTTGGGTTTAATTTAAAAAAAATAAGTCTCAAACCGCTTTTAAATAGCAATCAAAAATCAAATTTCGAATGCAATCGCTCACTATTTATCGTTATGACACACTATTGGCCGTTTTTGCGAACAGACATATTTTACAATACGTCATCTCTATTGCGCGATAGCGTAGCGGGCGATAACGTCGCGGGAAGGGACCACTAATGCTATTAGCACCGCTATTGCGGGGTTATTTACCGCTATTTATAATAGTGCTATCATGGTATTAAACTTATGAGTTATATTATGAAACTTTGGGGAAGAGTAATTGAACAAAGACTAAGCAAAAAGACCAGTGTGTTTGAGAACAAATTGGGTTTTATGTTTGGGTGTCAACTACGGAACCTATACATATTTTGAGAGATTAATGGAGTAATATAGAGAAAAAAAGAAAAATCTACTTATGATTTTTATTGACCTAGAAAAAGCTTATAATAGAATGTTTAGAGAGGTAATATAGTGGGTTTTAAAAAAGAAATACGTATCTATGATATATATTAATGTGATAAAAGATATGTATGATAGAGTAACAATTAAAATAAGAACTAATGAAGGAGAGACCAAATTATTTTCTATACCATAGGTTCACATCAAAAGTAGCCTTAAGCCCTTATCTTTTTTACTTTAGTTATAGATCGGCTTACTAGACATATTCAAAATGAAGTGCCATAATATATGGTATTTGCTGATAATATAGTATTAGTTGACGAGATTATAACATGTATAATTTCTAATGTAGAATAGTGGAGACAAGTTCTTGAAACTAAATGGTTTAGAATTAATATAATCAAAATAGAATACATGAAATGCATTTTTAGTAAAACTAGAGGGAGAAAAGAGCCTATACTACATACTGATAGCCAAAAAAATATCTAAAAACAATCAATTTCGCTACCTAGGATCAATCATTTGGTATGATAGTGAGATTGAGGGTATTGTTGGGAGTCAAATGAATTGCTAAAATGGAGAAATGCTTCGGTAGTCTTATGTGATTGTAGAATACTAGTAAGATTTAAGGAAAAAATTCTATAGGACAGTTATAAGACTGACAATGCTTTATGGATCAGAATGTTGCGCAACTAAAATAATATGTGCGAAAATGAGTGTAGCAGAAATGAAAATGTTAGGATGATATTGTGGGTATACATTAAAAGATATGATAAAAAATAATTGCGTCCGTGGTAAATTAGATGTTGCTCCTATAGAAGATAAAATGAGAGAGAATCAGTTAAGTTGGTATGACCATGTACAATGTAGATCTATTAGTACATCGGTTAGGAGAAGTGATAATATTATAGTTAATAGAGCAAAGAAATCTAGAGGTAGATGAGTTCATGTCGGATGGCTGAAATCCATGTTGGATAGCGAAAATCAGGGATATATCGGGAGATATTGACTAAATATCAGATTGTCATATCGGGTGATGCGCATATGTATAATATCATGTCGCACAAAAATCTATGTATAGAATTTTGTTCTTAATTTTACAGTTTAGTCATACGCATATAGATTATTTTTTCTTGATGAAATATAAAGACTATTTTGATCAGAAAAGGACTGACATGCTGATTTGAATGGAAAACTTTTTGATAGTCACATGGTTTGAGATCAAGAAGCGAACTTGTATAACAATCTTAAATTCTTAACTAGTTGGTAGCTTCGTAAACAAAAAAAAAATAGAATGCTGAAAAATTCTTAAATTCTTACGAATCTTAACTAGTTGATAGTCCCCTAAAAAAAGTCGGGATGAAGGCTGCAAAGTGCAAGAAAAAAAAAAATCAACTATCGAAAGAGAGAGAGAGATGAAGAACAGTTAGGGGAAAAAAATAGTCATACCTGACGGATGAAGAACTGAGGAAAGTTGAAGCTTCGGCTTCCGACGGCGAAGGGAAGAGAGAGAAGGCAGCGTCGGAGAGGATCGATTCCGATGTCCAGGAAGGAAGCGTCGGCGATGGCAAGGAAGCAAGAGAGTGAGAGACGAAGAAGAGGAAGATAGTTGATGGGTTCCCAGCGCGTTTGCCCTAGTTTTTTTTTATGTTCGGGCTGGTTTCTCTTCAACCGGGTGACGCTTAACATCAGAACGGGTCAATGGGTTTAGGTTTTCATCACTAAACTCAAACCCAATAAGCAAAAATAGCTCTAAACCGATAACATGGCATATCGGCCGATTTTTCAAAGCTGAAAAATCGGCCAATATGCCCGATATATCGCCGACATATCCGACATTCTTCTAAAAACCGACATTCGACTTAAAAACCCCGACTCGTGTCGCTGGCACCTTCAATCCGACATCTCGACGACATGTCCGACATGTCGGCCGACATTTAAAACACTGGGTAGACCTAGAAGGGCTTGGTTGGAAGTAACTAAGAAGGATATGGTTATGGTTAGCTTAATAGAGGAGATAACCCATAATAGAACGGAATGAAAGAATATGATTTATGTAGCCGACCCCAAACACTTGAGATAGAAGTTTTGTTATTGTTATTGTATTTGTTGGGAGGTAGTAGTACTATTCTCTCTTCAAGATAATTGCTGGAGTTTTTACCTTAGGTTTTCCAGAATAAAATTCTAGATATATTGTATACCAGATGTTTAAACACAATTATGTAGTCTAATGTTGTATACCAGATATATTGTATACCAATTTTGGACTATTCAGCTTTATGTGCGTACTAAGATCAAAATGTAAACATATATATTTTTAAATTGTTATCATCTAGAAAGGTTAGGTGAGAACTGAGTAAATCCAAGGTCTAGGAGTAGTGCAAAACGGTGATGAAAATCAGTCTTACGTGAGTGCTTATATTATGGTAAGATGTGACTAGACTTTGTTTGTGAGAGGCAAAAGGGTTTTGTTGGAAAGATGCAAACCAACTTGGGTAAAATTACTACCTATACTGTTAAGTAATGCATAGTAAAAGGTGATACTTCCTAATATTTCTAGCCGTACCTATTCTAGAATTGCCAATTTATCATCATCGCATATTGTCTAATGTATCAGTGAAAACATGCTAATGTGGTATAATAAGTCATGTTGCACTACCTCGTTTTGCAAGTATTATGGTTTTTCTCTTTCTACTGAAGGATTGTGAAAAAGCATTCATTTTTTATTTTCTTTTATTTTATTATCTACTATATGAGTGTAGAAGAAGGTAAACATAACCGAAAATGATTTTATATCCTTAAATTTGTATTATGGAATGAAAATATAATCTCTCTCTCGTTTTTTTTGGATTGAAAATGAAGCTATAATTTCTATCATTCGAGCTTGTTATATTTTTGTTTGTTTTTTTTGTTCTGCATGAATAACAAGGTACCTTTTTTTTTGATAATGGGTTTCATAATCATTGAAGTGGGAATATACTTGATTATGTATGGTGAGAGACCAAAATTGGATGGTTGCATCTAAGCGTTCTAGCTAGTTATTAGTGAAGGTGATTATTTCTACAAAATAGTATGCAATGTTAAGGTCTCTATTATGCATTCATTGCCTTATAGGTCACATGCTTTATCACCCTTTCATATTGGCTTGAATATTTTGGCTTTGTTCTTAAAAAAAACTAATAATGTAGAAAAAACTTTGGTTTTGTCATATTTCTTATTTTGCAATAATATTTTCTGCTCTTTGGCCAAGAATTTTGGGCATTTGACTGGGAAACATATATTCTTCGTCCATACTTTAATGTTGCCTTAAGGCCCAAGTTCAAAAGGGAGGAGATGAGCAAGAATTAGAAAGTGGCTTGGTACAACTAGCTTTCTATTTTCTATATTCCAACTTTCAAGGAACTGCCATGAACTTCGATTAAATAATTCTGATTTGCTATAAACATATTAATTAATTAGCCCCCAATCACTTTCTGCATTTCCCTTACTGTCTCAAATTTTTAAAAAACTCCCATGGAAATTACTATGGACTTTAAAGTTTTATGGTAGCAATCCTCAAAGTTTGTAACCAATTACACAAAAAGTTGTAGTGAGGGTTGAGGCCTATAATTTTTTACCCTAACATGTCCTTACAAGTTTAGCATCCTTTTATGGGTCGAAACCTAGACTCACGCAACATTATCAGTTTTTTAGAGTCAGCATTAAATATGTGGCTAGTAGGATTTGAACTTGGGTTGCTCTAATGCCATCTTAAAGTCCTGCCACTGTACTAGAACTCCAAAGTTGTGCTGAAAATTGAGGGTTATAATTTTTTACTGTTAACAAAAATAATTTTGAGTAAATAAACATTATGGTATATTTTATTAAAGAAATAAAGAAAAGTTTGTCATAGTGTTTTTTAAAGTCTACCGAAAGTATAAACATCCAACACCCAGCATCATTGTATAGATCCGTCCTTTCCTAGTACAACTTTATAGGTACAACTCCTAACTGTCCCCTGGTGACCCCATATTTGCATACTAATCAAACCATCGATGTTATGATATATACATAACTTCTTCCACCACTGTTGACACCTTCCAAACTGTACACACTACTATTCCTTCTTCAACACCAGCCAATCTCCTGATGTCATCTGTTATACGATTTTGATCATGCTGTACATTCCCATAGAAAAGTTATGTAAATGAAATTGAATGATGTCCAAGTACAAAAATCTATATTTTCCTGTCCACATATAAGAATGAGTTGGTGGAATTTCAAAGTTAAGAAAAAAAGAATTTCCGCTTACAAAAATCCTAACTTTTCCTGTGTACATATCGGGATGTGTTGACGAGGTTTCAAAAAGAATGAATGAATTATGCGAGAGTTTCATAAGAATGAACTACCATAAGTGTACTGTACATGAAGGATGGTAGGAACGATGTAATTTAGAAGTATATATGAATGTCATGTGAACAAAACAAACTTAAACTATTCAACTTAAATGCTTGAATTACTGAACTTGATTCTTACTCATGGTTCACACATGTAATAATCTAATCATCCATTCTGCATACTCACCTAGAAGATAGTTGACCGTCAATTTACTGTGATTAGTCTGATGTTTATAAGGAATATAAGAAACATAATAAACCATCACACAGACACACACATAGAGGGTGTAACTGACTTAGTTACACCCCTGTAAAAATACACTATATTGTAAATCCAAACCGTTAATATTATCTAGATGTCATCAAATCTAAGTGGATCACAAATCATGTAGTTTGAAATTTTCTAACCCCAAATTAAAGCAACCCATAATAAATGATATTTGAGACCGTTACAGGCCTTTCATTTCTAGGTCATTAGATGTTTCAACTAGGAATATTGAATCTATGTGATTTTTTATCTTCATGAAGTTTTAAATGCATAGATCACAATGGATGGAGTGGATCTTTAATATTCATGGTCAAACATGTATTTTACAGGTGTGTGTAACTAAGTTAGTTACAACCTTTGTGTATCCCTCCAACCCCCCCCCCCCCCACACGCCCACCCACCCACCCACCCACCCACACAGACTACCCTACACGACAAACATCATAGTAACCTGTCAATTTCATAGACCCAGCATGACAACCCATCAGGATATCATTTCTCTGCATGCATATTGAGTTACATTTCTTAGCTATTCACAAAAGAAACATGTATCACTAAAATTTCACAACTCTTAACATTATTAATGCTAGGTCCAAAACACACGAGTGTATTACCTCGACGTAATATATTTTTATGACATAATTGATTACTTGCGAGAACCACAATACTCTTGTTTGCTTAAATCTTATCACTAACTTTGTCCTCATGGACTCCAACATGAATACATGTACAAGTGAACAACCTTATATGATAGATGATAAAATATTTACCAACCCAGTAGCCATGCAGAAATATGTTTCCTATTCCCATCCCGGTGATTTTACCATCATGCCTTCGTTCATCTAAAACAAACCATACAAACACCTTCATAGGTTACAATCTCATCTTCTGATATAATTTAATTAGATTATGGAACATGCTAAGTGTCAAGTGGCTATTAGGTTACTCACATGTGTAGAATGTTGAGTTGCTATGTACACAATATGGCCCACTGTTTGTGAAAGATACGATGGAACTCTATGTACCAAAAGTTGTAACACTCCATATACTTTTCTGCAGAAGTGAAATGTTTCAAAATATTTTTCAGTTACCATTGCTACAAGATGGTAAAACATCTTTGCATGTCGAAGAAGCGTGGGGCTCATATCCTGCTTGCATCATTATATCTGATCATGTTGTAACATCATATGCAAGAGAAGATTCACAAGAAGCAGCCTTGAAACTCACTCCACGTACATATATGTTTAACATTATAGAGAAAGGGTCTTAGGCGTAGATTGGTGCTTAGGACTTCTCATAACTCAATCCCCTACTGTACTGTGTGTGCCTGTCCTAGAAACTTCTGTATGTACTACGTAGTTACTGGTGCCTGCATTTCTCTCATCTTGCTTGCCAATAAGTCATCAGTTTTCATTTGCATCTGAAGATCATTATTGGAATGAAGGTCTTACAACATAACCTGCCTCTTTTTTCACTTGAGAATATACACCATATAGATATTTCTCTCCTGAGTTTCTTTCAGTGTCAGAAATAACATGTTAGTCTACAGGTGCCACTGAGAAAATACACAGTGAAGATGGTATGAGACCCACCAAGGATAAGGTCTACTCGAAAGGGAAACACAAACACAAGCGCCGCAAACATGGGTAAGCTTATTTTACATGGATCTTGACTTGTCAACAGCTTTGATCTGATATTATGCTTAACTTTTCCGATCACATTTGTTATGATAGGGTGGGTTCCTGCTAGTTAGGCGGAGTCAAAACTTCCCTACTTGAAATCCTAACCATATCTGATACAATTGGATTTACTGTGTCATTTCTGGAATCTCCAACCGTGATTTCATCTTGCTGGGATAGGTTTAACCCAGACCCTTGTCAAGTTAGACTGAACCATGTATTGTAGAAATACACATAGATTAACCATACAGTTAGTTTACTGTAAATACTTGAAGAGCTTTAACATTAACCCAAAAATTCTACATATTGACAAGTTTTATGCGTACAACACTTATATTGCAACATCATCATCACGTGTGCTATATGTTTGATACATGTGAACCTAGTCAAGGTACTTTCGACCTTTTAAACTTTTGTTCTATGCTCCTTATAAGCACAGGAATGATTTGGACCAGTATTTGGTAGCCGATTACTATTTCAGAGGGGATAATAAAAAACTAGGAAATATTGTAGTTATGAATGTGGAGAACTTTCTAGTTTTGGTTTGGAAATTAGACCCTTCAATTGATTGAGTTACCATACACGAACTGGCTTCAGTAAGTACATGCATAATTTTGACTCTATTGTAACTGGGTCTAGGTTGAGCTACTCTGCTTAAATTTGACCCTGACCAACCTGACCTGGATTCTGTCCTAACGCCTGCTATGGTTGACTCCTGACTGTTTAACCCACGCTGGCGCCCAAATTGTATCCCCACTGAGGACACCATGATTCATTACAGTTCTGACGAGAAGCATAGTATTCCAAATTAAACCTTCTAAAAACCTCATGTAAGGAATTGATTTTTACCATGTTGATTCCTCCGCAGTTCTAATTGATCTCATTTATACAGGATCGACCTCCACAAAAGCGACTGCCTTTGTGCTGTCTGTGTTGTTAGGCGCCGGAAGCGTGAGAATAATTTGGCAGGTATTGAGAGTCAAAAGAAGATGAGCAATGCAAACCATCCCAGAGAGTTCAAGATAGAGGTTGGTATCGAACTATTAGTATTACTTTCCTCTTTATTTAAGGTACAGCATTTGTTTTAGAGTAGCTAATCTACGGTAGTCTCATGTCGTAAATGTGTACCAGGACAATTAGTAATTTTCTGTTCTCTTTTTATTAGTGTACAGCATTTGTTTGGATGCAGTCAACGTACTGTAACATAGATTAGAAATTAGTGTTGATAGCAGATGCTCCCTTGAGTGGACTGCAACCAAAATGAGATTTTTGTGAGATTAATGGCTAGATGCAGTTGTTTGAGGCATGCATACAGAAGATACTTGCATAGTTCATTCTTTTGCAATCTTGCTGTCTAATAATTGTTATGTTTTGTCTGCAAATCAGAAACAGTGTGTTCCTATACAGCATATGATATTTGTAAATTTTGAATCACATTCTTCCAAGTAAGTGTTTAGAAACTTATAACATATAACTGCAGCAGACTCTCCCTGTCCTTTTCCAGTAGTGAGTTCAACTAGTTTGGATATGTTCTGGTAGTATATTTACCATGTAATATTAGTTAAAACAGAAATTTTCAAATAACTGTCAATCAATGTGTGTGGTACACCAAAAACCTAGAGTAGATCCCATGGATCACCGAAATAATCTTACTTGTCCATTTGCAACTTTTTTGCGCCCGCGCGCGCACATACATTCATATCGGAGCAAATAAAAAATTGATGTTCATATCCATATTCGAGTCTGATTTCGTATTCTATAGGCGATGACCAATAAGATATGAAGACATGGATATATTCACTGATATCCTTTATCCATTCGCACCCCTAGTTTAGAGTCAAAAATGAGTTTAGCTTCCTCAACTGCTGAGATTGATGTTGAAATCTTTCATGCAAGCTAATTTCTTTTCCTACTTCTTATATGATGAAACCACAAGCATTGCAAACACCCCGAGCAAAATCATTTTCGATCTCAACTTGTCAACTCTACTTCTATCTTTTATGTTGAAAAAGGTTTTGAGAGAACACCTACTCCTTTTAGTTGGTGTTTCAGATGTGGTATGAGCTCGTTTCACCCTTTGTTGTCATCTTTTTTTCTTTTTGATACAATAGCAATTAAATCATTCCCAAAGAATGATCCAGTTTGCCATCCCATGTTCCTTCCATAACGATTCATAAAATATGAAATAATGAAAAGAGAAGTAAATTTGGTGGTCAAATCATCTGATGTATGGCCTTGCAATGTGCCCAATTAAGGCACATTGAGTAATCAGTAAGACAACTACTTGTTTATCTGGTTTTATCTTTCTTGTTGATGATTTATGCTGCTTCTTCATATTCCCACTATTCTTTACCGTATCTAAACACCATGTAGTGCCAAGTTCCAACTCTTTTGTAACAAGCCACAAATGATATAATCAACGAAGGGAGAAAAGAGCTTCACAAACTAGAACCAAACACATTGAGGAGAGATAATGAAGACGCCTGAGCGTTTATTTTATGAAATCTATTTTCTTAGTTTATATTCCTCTTTGGGTTGTAGGGAAGCTCCCCAGAAAATCACGTGTACTGTGATGATGCTACCTCCAGCCAGGACCACTCTCAAGAGACTGATGTGAATGCGGATGTTGAAGAATTCGAGAATGAGGAGAAAATGAAGACCCCTGAGCAAGCAGACACTAGCGAACCATTAAATCATGAAGCTATGGAAGTCGAAAGAAAAACCCGTCTCTATCCTAGTGGCGGTAGACAGGATTCTCTGCATCTGGAATCTGACAATGGAGATTTGGAAGACTCCAATAAACATTCACAAGATCAAGAATTGGGTTCGGGCTTTGTAAATGAAACTGGTCACCAAGAAGATGTTGCAGAAATCCATCGAAAGGAACAAGATGAAGAAACAAAGCATCTGGTAAGTTCCAGTTTCCTGTCCTATAATGTATTCGTGCATTTAAACAACTCATGCATATTTATCTTGAATTTTTTTGAGCTGATTATGAGCTTCCCTTGAGGGGTGTAGATGCATGTTATTGATGTAAAACATACTGTCCACTCATTAGAAAGTTGCCCAGTTTGGATCAAAATAAGATTCATCATTAACAACACTGAACCTGATATCCATATGGCTGATACATACTTGTTTTTACCTGTTTTAGATATAGAAGTTCTGTTTCCCAACATACCAACCCATGCCTATAGCAAGCATCCATGGAGTCTTACCAAAAAAGGAGAAAATAATAATAAAACAAAGAAAAAAAGAAAGGAAAGGAAAGAAAAGAAACACTCAAAACTAAATGTCAAAGCGTTGAAAATTCGTACAAACAGAAATGCATCAAATTCATGTTTGACGGAATCTATCTAGGATAACTTACAGGCTTTTGTATTTCTGATCATTTATCCAAATTTATGTTCGATAAGCAAAAAAGTTGTTATTGAAGAAACTATTCAGAGAAGCACTTCTGTTTGAAAGCTTAGTACTATCATGTTGCAGATCATGAGCAGAAATAACCCAAAAGCATTTGTATGTATGGGTTACATTCAAACTTTTTGCATGCTAGAGGATAATCTGCATTTTTTGTGCAGGAAAACCGTTTACAACAAGAAAACCATTCAATCC
This sequence comes from Asparagus kiusianus, assembly GCA_022839385.1. NCBI lineage: Eukaryota > Viridiplantae > Streptophyta > Magnoliopsida > Asparagales > Asparagaceae > Asparagus > Asparagus kiusianus. Next base: position 26,063 of record BQKN01067380.1, read on the forward strand.
TGCGGATATGTAAGAGCCTGTTTCCAAGCAAAGTTGGGTCAGTGTGGAATGGGCCCCATTCTTTGATGCAGCGACATGTAGCATCAACTCGAGATAGTCCCATACATGCTGCATTGGCTGCATTTATGAAGCAATAGAGCTCCTTGGAGGTGCTTGTAACATAAGAATTGTTATTCTCCTTGGCTGATGTTAGGATGCTAATAGATTCTTGCTGTAGTGCTGCAAAAGAGAATGTGTGGAAATCATGCTATTGTATGTAGTACGGTTATTTTCTGAGATGACCATTGAAAATGTACAACAAAGTGGGAAGTCAATGCAAGGTCTTTCATCAAATCTGTTCTTTATACAGTCTTTTGCAAAAATTATTCGATGGATAAAAAAGGGTTCTGTCAAATTCATGGATTCTTGTGCCTCAGAAATGTGAGAGGCAATCAAACTTTATACCAGCAGGCTTCTTGTTGACGTCAAGAGGTATATCCTCCAATCTTAGAAGTTAGAAATTATCTTTAGTCTAAGATTATGTTGACCCTAAATTGAGGTATTATTTGCCAGAGCTCTAGGAATTGTTATCAATATGAGCATCGATTGATTCTTGGAGACAATCCATGTGCCGCTTTGAGAGGTTGTTGTAGCATATTGCATGTTTCTGCTTTGAAATTAACGCGCGGATTTTGTGTTTCGTTTGGTGCCTTCCTAGTATATTAATGGTGGGAAAAATTACCAGATTGACCTATAAAATGACCTATAAAGTGATGGCGGAGACACTTTGATATAAATCATTTACCCTTTAATTTAAAAGAGGGAGTCCTAGAAAAACTTTTTCTATCCCAAATTACCCTTCAACTATTGTAAATATAACAAAATTATCATCATCTTTCATTTCATTAACTTTTTTAATTAATTTTTTTTCGTTATTCACAAATCACAAGTTGTAAAGCCTTCGTTCCTTTTCTTCTCCGTTCCATCTGTTACGAATTTCCTTGTCGGTTATCAAATTGCAAAGATGATTATTTTAGTCATCAAGCCTCATCATCCACAAACGTTCTCTTCCATCTTCTCATCAAATATCAGATTTTAGGCATCAGGAAAAAAATTGCGTTTTCCCCCTTCTTCTTCTAATTTTGGGGATTTTTGTAGCAACGGATGGATCATCTTCGAGCAGTAAGAAGCGGGAGCGGGGGATTAGGGATTCCACCGCC
>BQKN01067381.1:0-15041 GCA_022839385.1 Asparagus kiusianus
CTTTTCTGTTAGCATAATTGCAAACAATAAACCCCAATATTTGCCTCTAATCTTCTATCAAAAGGAACTTAAAACAACATAATGGTTTTCATTTACTACTTTTAGTTAGGAAATCTTTTCTTTGCTTTCCATATCCTTATTAAACAAAGAATTAGCATCTAGTTATGTCAAATGCTATTTCCTCTTCTATCCATTGTTGTTGTTCGACACTACTTCGAGAGAGAAAAAACTCAAGTAGAATGTAATATGAAGAATATCTTAAAACAACATCAGCCATGATGCCTTGCGAGCCACTTTCTTATGATACTCAAGTAAACTCTAAACAAATAGCACGCACACACAAGTTTGTCATTAAAATATCCCCTTCTCTTGATATTAAACTAATACTCCCAGTGCAGGGGGCGCGTGCATGATAAAGTATCACATTTGTGCAAAACATTGTAAGCAACAACTCAGTAATTGAAGCAATTCACAAAATAATAAAGCCAAAAGTATTTTTGCTAACATAAATGTATATCCATAAAAATGTTGTGACAATCCAAATTTATCCTCATGTATGCGACACAAGCATGTCATAACACACGCATTTGTGTAATAAAAAATGTTGTTAACACCTTAACAATTGACACTAATATAATAGGCGTAAATTTAGAAATTATTGCAAAAAGGGAATAAGGGCGTGCTAATTCATAGACAATGTCTAATTCACTGCTTTTATCGATATCAACTAAGCAGGAATTTCAATCACATTTTTAACTATTGCAATGCTCTAATCAATAAAATATTCTAACAGTCAGATCCAACGTCTCAACTTAGGATATAAAATCAAATAGAGTGCTTAAAGTAAAGAGAAAAACGCCAAATTACGTAACGATCTTACTGTGATCTAAAAAAGTCAAAGAGGACCAAAGTTTTAAATGAGATCACCGTAATCAACAGAGATTAAAGAGCAAATTACTTGATATTAAATATTAAAATGTTAAATATTAAAATGTATAAAAGAAGTGTGATATCAACTATATATAAGATTGATGCCAAAACATTGTATGAATGTTTAGAATATTTAAACTTACTATCGGGCAGGCATAAGCAAAAGAGGGTTTAATTGAGCACTATTTGATATTGACCACCATACGTTAGGAGCATTCTCGGACTTTCAACAATAAACTCACCTACCCTACCTCATCAAGAAAATTCTAGGATGCTGATAAAACGGAATTGAAAGGGCCTTAATCAATAAATTATTGCTCTCACATGCATGTAGCGCATTGAGCAAGTAATCCCAAAATTTTACTACCAACAAATCACCATGAATATGATATAAAAATCCAATTCTTTCACAAGACAATCTCAAATCTAAATCATGTCTATAAAACTAAACTCCAAGGCCAAATCACAATCTCACGTATCTAAATCATGCCCTCATAATCTAATTGAAAGATACTTAGCTTCTTTCTTGCAAAATTTTTACCGGCTCTAGGGTTTGCAGGACCGGATCAAAGTTGTTTAAGAATAGTACATTTCAGAAACATGTAATTGGGAAGAAAAAAAACAGAGAAGATAAAGCGATGAAAACTAACCCCTTTGAGCTTTCGAATCTTTTGATGGAGACCAGTGATGTGCTCGTCCAAATCGCCATGAATCGGATCGATTTGCAACTGGATTTCATCTGAATTCCCCGCCGGCCTTGCATAATTTTCATAATTTTAAAGAAATTAGTCGGGGGGAAAAGAGGAATTGGTCGAAAACTTAACGAAACTGAGGGCGCTCTGCATAAATTAGGGTTTACCTGGATCGCAAAGGTCCAGAACCGTAGTAAGGATTCGCCATCGAGGGATCAGAGAGAAACGCGAAGGAATATTATTAGAAACGTGAAAGAAAATGGAAAGAGCGGAGAGATGAGGAATAACTTAAGACCTCGATTTGACTAACGTGTGCCCAGCTAGGCGGAGGCCGGAGGGAGGGGATTTTTTCTAGAGGATGGCGTGCGACATTTGACGGCTGAAATTGAGAGAGCTGCGGTTCCAAATGTTGGGCCGGAGACCTACATCCGGATCGTTGATGGGCTGTTGATGGGCTCGGGCTTAGTGAGAGGAATATATAGGATTGGAGTTTAGTGAGAGGAATATATAGGATTAGAAATCTTAGGCCCCCACCCAATCCTAGCTCTACTAACTCGTCACCGCTCCTCGGCGCCTTTCCTTGAGCTCCTTCCCCTCGTTCGTCGGCGACTCTATTTCTCTTCTCAAAATAGGATTTTGGAGAATCAAGAAGAAAATTTGGAAACTTTGGGGGCAAAGCCAAAAGCAAAAGGAAATCATGCATGCGGGAGCGTTTGGTAATCGAGCGTTTTTGTCGTTTCTGTTTTTTTTTTTTTTAACAATGAAACACGTTTGGTGAACATAGTGTTTTTTTGGCCTGATCCTTTACAAAACCAAAAAAATAAACTTTTTTTCTAAAAACACCAAAAAAATGTTTTGAGATCCCCTTTTATTCACCCACCCGCCCGCCCACTAGCCCGCCGACGCCCGCCCACTCGCCCGTTCGCCAGCCGTCGGCCACCGGCCACCCGTCGACCGCCGACAGTCGTCGTCCACCCGCCCACATTTTGAACAATAACTTTCAAAATGTTGTTTTCAAATCACTTCTGGAAAAAAAACCTCATGACATGATGTTTTTCTACAAAAACACAACAAGAAAACCACCTTGATTACCAAACACGCACCTGAGCTTTTGGAATTTGTTGCCCATGGGAGATTGACCCTCTAATTTGAAGTCAGTTGTTGTGAAACCAAGAGTGATCATTTTTATTCACATTTTAAACAGGAAAGAACTTCATAGACCGGTTAAAAAAGACTAAAGATAACGATATGGAATTTATTTAGTATTATTTATGTTACGTTTTGAATTCTTATGTGAAAAGCGACAATTAAAAAGTATTATGTATTGAGATCTTTTATTTGTATTTAAATAAAATTTTCCTTTTATTATAACTTATAGTACGTGTGTGTATATATATATACCGGGGAATCGGAACGTGAACAAGCCTGCGACGTATTAGATTAAGGAGAATAATTAAAAATGAATATTCCTCCTCAACCTAATACGCTAAGCGTCAAGAATAAACGCAAAGGCACAGGTCCCCGATCACAGTTAGCAAGAATATAATAGACAAACTCAGAACAAAATATTCATATCATAAAAGAAATATCATCCAAGACATAAAGTTCGGTCAACATACCCTTATACAAAATTGAACAAATGAATGCTGAAGAGATACAAAAATACATTGATCAATAGAAAAAGAAAGAGCTACAAAAGTAAACTAGGACCATCAACTAAGCTTCGGCTTCTTCTTCTGTTCTGTCTGCAAGACACTCCTACTGAGAATCCTCTGGCTCCTTGTGTATCTCCAAGCTGGGCATGTCCTTCCTCTAAGTCTGACGTACACCAGAGAAAACAGGTATACGTCAGCGTGCATGGCACACGGCAAGATCCCACAAAACAAAATAGAGCGAATGAAAACTCAAGCGGAAATGATACAACCACAGAAATAATAAAAGAACATACAACTGAAATCCACAAATCAACATGAAAATCTACTACTAAATTATGATAACATAAATCTAACTACATACGATAACCGGGTCAAGTACTAGCCATCCTATCACAACTCACTAGTCAACATTTCAAATAAAGTCAACGCTCATATCAACGGATAACTGATTGTTCACAAATCCTCTACGCGCATCAAATATCGTTACACGAATCGGTCAGAGGACTACACGCAATCCGATCTTGGCCTCGTTCGAACTCATGCAAAGCTCAGGTGACGAAACAGGTCACGGACTAAAGTGATTATACGAATTCACTTTAACCCAACAAACCAACCCCAGTGACTACAGGAATGCACTGGCGCAAGCTTGGAAAATACATCAACGGCCTTATCCAATCATATGAACATTAACTTCCTCATCCCAACTCTTATCGTTTTTCTAAATCAACGATCAAAATCCCTATTAAACTCTGGTTCACCACCTAATTTCAGTCAACACACCCACACACGTCACTAAGCCTGTTCATGACGCACGAGGCTACTAAGTCATGAACTACTAAGGTTCTCAATCACAACATAGATAATACATAGCAGACATATCAAATACAATAAATAAATGCAAAACGTGAAATGTGATCATAAACAGTAAAAACATACATGTAGTCTGATTTTATCAATATATTGTTATCCAACCATCTAAACTACTCATACAACTTATTAGTAGCTAAATAATATCCAATATGACAAGGGTTAAAAATAAAATCGAAAACCGTGATTGTTTTGCATGTGAAATGTCATAGTCTACAACTACCCATACGAAATCATAATTTATTTAAAACCCAAATAAAATAATTCTTTTTACAAATAAAATTCCTTTAAATCATCATAGTTATCAAAAATATAATTCTTTTGCCGAAATAACTTAACAACTCAAAATGACCTTTTTCAAAATAAATTAATTTAAATTATCTATTTTAATGATTATTCAAAACTAACCATTTTCCAAATAAATTCTTTCTCATCATAATTATTCTAAAAATAATCTTTAAAAATAATAATCTATTAATTCTTATCCTTACAATACCAGTTATTCTCATCTATCATCAAACAATCCACGTAGATAATTATATCACAATTTAAAAATTACAACCAACCACAGTACAGTCAAAATATGCATATAATGTATAATAAATTTTAAATTCAGATTTGAACAAGAGGGATCTTGCCTTAAAATCATGTGCAAGCCTCTGAAACAAACAGCAAGCAATCCACAAGTGTAAACAACACGTTCTCTCTTACCACACGTCGATGATCTCGCCCTCGTGTTGTTATTGTGCTTCACAAAGCTCTAAAATAAGAAAAAGATCTAGAGTTTTTGAGGGGAGAGCGTGGTTGCTAGGGTTCAGAGATATGATAAAAAAGAATTTTTATGAAAAACATAGGTATTTATAGAAGCAAATAAAAAACAAACCCGTTTGACCCGAACCGGGAAACCTAGTCTGACTAGGAAAATCACATTCGGTATTTTGACTGTAACTTTCTCATCCGGCCTCAGAATGAGATGATTTAAGATTTTCTGGAAAGACGTTAAAGAGATCTAAAACTTTAGTCTTTTGAGTGTTTCTAGATTCTAAATGTATTATTGTGTAAAATATAGAAACTCTTAACTGGTCATTTTTCCCAGATTTCTCTTCGTGCATGTTTTGTGCATTTGCACTCATATATTCACAAATATATATTAAATTGATCTCAAATCAATTCATATCATACTCAAACATCAAAATATGTTATTTTTTAGCATAAACATATTTATCATAATTTTTTTAAATTTACTGGGTTTTACAGCTTACCTTAATAAAGAGCCAAGGGCTTGATTGAGGTGCTTAGGTTTTATACGACGCCTATGTCTTTGGCCATAATGAAGCCCTGATCCTAGAAAGATCAGAGTTAATTCATATTTGAATAACTTTTTATCAGTTCTGTATTTTACATTACATAAAAAATATCCTTTGTAGGCATCTGATACTCAAAAAAAGGGGTTGAACCACTTGTGATCTTGCTTTGGAAACTGCTTCAAAGGCAATGTTGTAGGGGGTGAGGCCACAAGTACAGAACCTCTTTTAGGTGGATTTTACTTGTTCTCTTAGTAGACAACTTGTTGGTATGATAAAGATGAATCGAAACTCTATTTGCCATCTCATCAGTCGAGGTTCCTTTTGAGTCTGAATCTCTAGTAAGGCTTTGAAGGCGGATGGTTGGTACGTCGGATTTTGGCAAAAGGAACTACCCTTACACCATGACTTATGTCGAATGACGTTTTCCATGTGAGGTTTGAGGGCACAACCATAAGCTACCTGGTACCTTTTATGGTGAAATCTCTCTAGGGGAGGGAATCCACTAGCCGTTATTATACTCCCTAAAAATAACAAACCATGGTGGCTTTCTTGAAGGAGCTTCAGGAGTACTAGGGGATTGGACCATGCTGTGGATGAAGAACTCTCTCTTATGGGGATCGTGTGGGTCACATCCTTTGGCCACCAAAGCTTAGGCAACTTTAGTGGTGAAGGCGTCGGTGGAAGGGCCAAGATCATTCTTCCTGAGAACTCCTGAGAACAATCAGTTGATAGGCCCTAACATTTTCCCGCAATCTCATCCCTGATATACTAGGAGTTCTTCGAAAAAAGTTCATCTGGTCCAAGGCACCTATCACAAACCTAATCACGGCTCCTATACTCAAATGAGCTATTTGTTTGCGGAGAAAATTGTTTGATTCATTGCCGTGTTCATTACAAACTTCAGACGTTTACAACGAAAACAAAAATTAGTCTTTTTATAAGACTTTTACACAATGAATACAAAATTATAATTCTCTTCAAACAGCGCAGAGATCGTTTATCGGTCTTCTGCTTGCGTGGGATCTTGGTCTGTGACGGGGATGTTGATATCCGTGGACCACCGTCGATCAGATCTGATTGATAAAAAATTAGGCAGAGCTTCGTCTATCCGTGAAGGGATCGAGAAACCGTAGCTCTTATCTCGGCGAAGCGAGATAATCACTCTTCTTAAGATTACCGCAACGGGATAATCCTAAAGAACGAACACGGGCGATGCAGATCTAATGAGTTCCTCTTCTTTATGCCGACGAACTCGATCCGATCTCTCCTCCTCCTCTCTGAAACTTGTGGATCTTCACTCCTCAATTCGGCAGGGCTTCGCCAATTCTCCAAAATTCCAGATCTTTTTACTTCTTGAGCATTCATCAATGCGTTGATTTTGCTCTCCAAGTCCCTCATTTTCCTATCCTCACTGGTATCTGTCTTCGAGTGATTTCGGGGAGAAGTAACGTGATCCTCCTTTGTATTGTTATCATCCGAAGGGCCACCCCCATTATTGTTATTGACGGGAGGGGTGTTCATGTTAGCATTCTCGTCCGCTTCACGTTCATTATCAGTTTGGTCGGGATTATTCCGACGGCTAGACTCTCCCTGATGAGTTGTCAGTGCCGCAATTTGCTGGTCATGCATCTCCCTTATTTGCTGCATAGCCATTTCTATTTCAAATTTAAAACTGTCTTTTTGCTTGGCTAAAGCGTCATCAAGAATCTTAGCCACTTGCTCAGCGCTAATCATGAGTGATTCGTAGGGTTGTCCTGCACTTGATGCGGTGTCATCGGAAGCCATCGCTGAGCAAGCATCCGAGCAAGCATCTGAGCAAGCATCCGAGGTTTCATCATCTGAAGGAAGTCCCTTCTGCATTCTTTGGTAATCCCTTCGTCTACTGGTCCTCGATCGCAATCGAGTTATACGTTAGGATATTGCGGCAAACTGATCCGGACTAAAGTGTCGCGTCGACTTTCCTCTCCCGGTCATGTTAACAGACACTTCTGGAAATTCATCATCTTGAAGAGCAGCTCTCTTCTTTTGGAAACGTCTTGGTCTGGATTCAGACTTTCTGGTGGAAATTCTTTCAAATACTGAAACTCTCTCCGGGACGGTTTTGAAACAGCAACACTCTGACAATACCGCCTTAATAATTTTAGCACATGGGCAGTGAGAATCCGTGTCTCGGGCACTTCTTTTCCTGGATTTGTTCGCACCCCCAGTTTGATAGTACAACTCGTCAGTTTGATGACTGGAGCAACCTATCGTGTGTTGGTACGAATCCCTAGGTGTAACGTCCTCGTCTAACGAGTACGTTTTCTTCTGAGGATATAACGCTTTGTTAGCATTTTCAGGAGTCGCATGTCTGAGGTTACGTTTTTGTGAACGTTGGTCCTCAACAGGCTCCTGGATTTCAACACGCAATCCAATGCGGTCATTTGCGAGACTTTTCCCGTTATACGTTCTCCTCTGCTGCTTAGGAGGACGACCTCCAGCCTGACGATGTGCTCGAGATTCATTCAATAGGCTTAAGCGCTCTTTAACTGGAGCTTTGCCTCGATCATCGGGCGAAGGGCCAAGGCGATCTTTGATCGTTATTTTAAAATGGGACAAATCCACGCTATTGCGGACCTCAACCGGAGGCACGGAACTCGATGGAATTGACAAAACAGGTGCAGGAGATTTTCTGTCTTGACTCTGACGAGGGTCAGACTTGGGTGACCCGCGAGTTGGAGGGTCAGACCGAAGTGACCTGTGTAGGCGTATAAAATTGCCTATAGGTCCCTTAGCACAGCTCGACAAAGCCGATTCAACAAACGGACCATCGGGCGACGTATCCAAACAAAACTGTTAGCCCACAACGCTGAAGCCAAGCGATATGCGACGCGGAATCAATCCAACGGTTCGGGGAGTCAACGAGTCGTCCAACCAAGAACGGACTCGAACGAATCGCGATCAAATCAAGATCAGTTTCGGACTCAAACTCAGAAGTGGAATTACTGCCAAATCGGGAATCAACAACAAATCGATTCCAGACCAAGTCAACCACAAACCGAATCAAGTCTGAACAACGGAGAACCGAATGACGGAAACCGGAACACACCCGGGGGACTCGGCCGAAACCGAGCCAACCCGAGGTGGCTCGGCCCAAGCCGAGCCACCTCAGGGTGGCTCGGTGGCCGAGCCACCCCAAGGTGGCCGGCAAACCCCCTCCCCCTTTTGGTGTTCTGGCACGTGCACGAGCACAGGTTTGTTTGCCTATAAATAGGCCAAGGGGTTCATTTGTTCAAGGGTTGGATTTTGGAGGAGGCGAAGCCCTGCAGGATTGAAACCTCAGATCTGATAAAGATTAAAACTTTAAGGCTTCAAGGATTTGTTCATCCGGATCTGGTGCTCAGCGATCGACAACGCCAAATAAGGCAGGAGTTCGAGAGGACCGGATCGGGAGATCTACGTTGCTATACTCCGGATCTAAGCTTGGTTCTTAGATCCCGAGATTGAGCGATTGTTTCCTTGGTGAAACAATCCCTCCGGCTATTATCTCCCTTGGTGGAATAATACCCGTTATACTACGTAGATCTGCCCGGATCTGGATCTAGCGGTGGTCCACGGCAAATAACCCTGGCGCAGGCAAAGAACCCACCAAAGCGAGTGACCGCAAAACAGGAGCTCGCGATTCGTTTGACAAAGAAGGAAACAAGTTGTAATTTTTCTTTATTTGTATTTTGATTTTCATTGTAACCGGCTCTTATAAAAAGACCGGATCTTTGTAACTCGATAAACGATTATTAAAGTGTACAATGATATCAACAATGAAGAAAGCAACAAATTTTCCCGCGAACAATCTGGCGACCACAGTGGGAGCCACCGATCTCGCCGACGAGATCGTTGCGTCGCAGCCGCGGATCCTGATCCCGGTCGAGGAGGAGGTCGAGTACGAATTCGACCAACAAAAGTTCGAGGAGTATCTGTCATCCTCGTCCGGATCTACCTCCCCTCGCAAGTCCAAGAAGTTCTCCCCCAGGAGAAAAATTCGTTGGTACGAAGATGTTGAAGACACCAACGAAGATCTCGCCCCGCTGAATGCCGAAGTCGCATTGGGTGAGATCCCTCCAATTTCCAACCAGGTCGGATCTACTCTGGCCAACCCTTCTGCCGCAGGGGGCGTAGTGACTCTCTCGAAGAGAGCCCGCCAAAGGCAACGGCAACGCCTTGTGAAACAATTTGCAAAGGCCATGGAATCTGTTGACGGAGTTCGCTACAAGGCGGATCTGAAGAACAGAAGAGGTAAACGGCCTCAACAACCGATGAATGGCAACTCCTCCAAGCCGCCGACGGACGAATGGATCCACGTCAAACGGAACCGATCAACGCTGGAGGAGCGCATTCGCAAGCGCCGCGCACTATCAGCGCAGGCACGGGCTCAAATTGAAGAAGCCCGTAGAAGGCTGTAGAAAGAGGTGGCAAAGAAACCGCCCCCAACCCGCCAAGTATGGAGGCCGAAATCTGAAACGGCGATTCAGGTTAAGGCACAATCGTTACAGCCTTCGAAGCAGGTTCAATCTCCGGCGAGCCAACTCAAATCGCCGATGATCCCTACAATTGCTCCGGGAGATCCTGCGGAACCATCCCGAAGAAGGAGGTCAATTTTGGAACGCCTCGGTCCAATCCCCGATGAAAGAGGCAAAGCTCCAATTCAAGATCGTTTGGGCCCGATGAGAGAGCCCCGAACGACTCAACATGCTGGGGGTCGCTATCACTCTCAGCATGACAAGGAGTTCAAGGCTACTGCGCGTGCCAATTTGCGCATCGAAGTCCAGAAGCTCGTCGAAGATTCACGCCCACAAAGGCGCGTTTCGAGACGCGTAACCTTTGAAAGCCCAAAGAAGGCAATTCGCCCCCAGAAGGAAACGTTGTCGTCCGATGACGATAACGTTATACCTGGGAAATCGTGCCAACACGCGATAGGTTGCTCCGACTTTCATACGGACGAGCTGTACTATCGTGCTGGGGGTACGAACAGAGCCAGAAAAAGAAGTCCTCGTAGGCTAGAGACTCAATGCTCCTGTGCCAAGCTCATTCGGGCGGTACTGTCTGAATGCAACTGCATCAAAGCGGTCCCCGAAAGGGTTTCGGTGTTCGAAAGGCTCAGCACTGGAACGCCAAAGCCAAGGCCTAGGCGTTTCCGACGAAGGAAAGCGGTGGTTGAAGATGAAGAATTTCCAAGGGTCACCGCTAATATGACCAACAAGGGAACATTGGCACGGGATGATCTCGAGTCGATTCTGAATGCATCTCGGCGTCTAACCCGTTTGCAGTCTGGAGCCATCTCACGAAGAACGTATGGGAGGGTTCGGATAAGACCACCTTCAGAAGATGAGGAATCGGATGCTTGCTCTGCGGTTGCATCTGACAACACTGTATCCAGCGAAGGAGAACCCCGCGAGTCATTCATGATAAGCGCGGAACAAGTGGCCAAGATGCTTGAAGAAGCCATGGCCAAACAACAGGAGACCTTCAGGCTCGAGATGCAGATGGCCATGCAAACCATGAGGGAGATGCATGAGCAGCAAATCCAGGCACTGAGGAACCAGCAAGGCGAACCAAGCCACCGTAATCAGGTTGTCCAGGAAGTTGAGCATACGGATACGGATGAAACTCGCAATGCCAATAACCTGCCCGTCAACGCAGGGGGTGGTAATGAGGATGCCAACGAAGATATAAGTGAGAGTTCAAAGATCAAAAATCTCGAGAGCAAAATCAATACATTGATTTCCGCTCAAGAGATAAAGAAAACGGGCATTCCTTGTCCATACCCAAGAGAGTGGGAATCAATCCCCTATCCGGCAAAGTTCAGTCTAATCAACTTCACGCCGTTCGATGGGAAGGGTTCCCCCACTCAGCATTTGATTTATTTCAAATCGCACCTGGGTGTTATCTCCGGCAATGAGCCTCTAATGGTGCGGTCATTCGTTGGCACTCTTCGCGGAGCCGCCTTCGATTGGTATCGCCGCCTCAAGCCAGGAAGCGTGCGTAGCTAGGACGACATGGAGACAAAATTCCTCGCTAACTTCTTCGACGATGACACCGAGATATCCATCGGAACGTTGCTCGACGAGAAACAAAAAGATGGGGAACCGGTCGAAACCTTCGTCAAGAGGTTCCGGAATAAAGCATTGAATTGCCGGGATCCAATCACGGAAGAGTTCATCCTCCAAACTTGCCACAACAACCTCGCATTGAACGTGTTGGAAGCAATAGGGACAGCACCGTCCAATACTTGGAAAGACTTGAAGGTCCGAGGGGAACAAGCCGAATGCTTCCTACGAAGGAAGAAGGCCGAGAGGGGTCAATCGACGACGAATCCTCCGAACTCGAACTTCGCCTCCCGTGGTAAAGGAAAGACACCCGCAACGACTGTCGATGCTAATCAAACATCACAACAGCAGTCCCGGAGACAGCAAAAGACTTCGGATCAGAGGCCTCAAAAAGAGTACTCCTTCAAGGACGAAGATGTTCCAGCCATCTTTAAATCTCTCCTTGACAATAACAAGATCAAGCTCCCACCGATCACGAATCAGGAGGAAGCTGACGATATTACGGATCCGAAGTACTGCGCATACCACAGGAGGATCCTTCACCCAACCAAGGCGTGCTTTACACTCAAGAATAGCATCCAGACCTTGGTTGAAGCCGGTGTCATAACGCTAGAGTGAGCCAGTTGAAAACGGCACAACTCCGACCGGTATAAGAGTATAAACTGCTTCCTGAAACTCCGAAGAGTATACGAGTATAAACTGCTTCTTTAAACTCCGACCGGTATAAGAGTATAAACTGCTTCCTGAAACTCCGACCGGTATAAGAGTATAAACTGCTTCCTGAAACTCCGAAGAGTATATGAGTATAAACTACTTCTCAATCCTCCGACCGGTATAAGAGGTTAAACTGCTCCCTGATACTCCAATAGGTATATGAGTCTAAACTATTTCCTTTCTTCTACGGGAAGTTCCTGGAGAGTGCCATGCGTGGTATTCTTAAGGATAACCCGATTGTACAGCTGATGCAATGATACACCCAGTTTTGCAAAGAAAGCTGGGGGTGGATAATTCATGTAACGGGAAGTTCCCGGAAGAATGTTAAATATAATATTCTTAGGGATAACCCGGTCATGATGAATAAAGTGATAAACACTAAACTCCTAATTTCCGAACACTTGATTAAACAGGAAAGAATTTTGGTCTATCAATCATTGACCAATTGTCAAAACCCTTTGTGTTAAGTCCTTATCACTTAACATCAGGGACCCCCTTTGAGTGATTTGTACGAATCAACATTCCTACAGTGATTTGTACTCTCACTCTCACTTTTCGTTTGGTCAAACCTTCCTACAGTTAGGACCAAAACCAAAATCCCCTCTCGATTCCTTCAATGAACGAGAGGTCCACTTTTAAATTGAGCGATTAAATCTTCCTACAGTTAGGATCGTCTCAAACTTCCCATTTGGTCAAACCTTCCTACAGTTAGGACCAAAACCAAAATCCCCTCTCGATTCCTCCAATGAACGAGAGGTCCACTTTCAAATCGAGTGATCAAACCTTCCTACAGTTAGGATCATCTCAAACTCTCGCTTGGTCAAACCTTCCTACAGTTAGGACCAAAACCATAATTCACTCTCGATAAATGAGAAATTCATCCTTAGTTCGGTAATCAAACCTTCCGACAGTTAGGGTTATCCGAATCTTTTCGATTCTCGGAGTGGAGATCCCACTCTTAGTTTCACCGTTCCGGATTCTGGGGGTGGAGATCCCACCTCGAGTCTCCTTTCCAACTGGGAATAGAATATAAAATTCTTCCTTCCCACACCAATCCTTTTTCAAGAATTTAGGATTCATCCTAGGAAGTTTATCCCGAATCCTAAGCAGGGATAAGTCTGCGCCTAACACGCGCTACCGGTTTAGTCTTTTTCCGATTAAAAAAGACACCAGAGTTCGATTCTGGGGTATTTTATCCTGAAACCTAAGCAAGGATAAGTCCGCGCCTAACACGCGCTGCCGGTCAGTTCTTGACCGTTAAAAAGAACATCCGTCCGCATATTCAACATTGTGGCAGGTTGTTATTAATAACACCGAAATCCATGCCTTACACGCATGGGGAATTTCATCCTGAATCCTAAGAAAGGATAAGTCGACGCCTAACACGCGTCGCCAGTTTAGTCTTTTTCCGATTGAAAAAGACACCAGAGTTCAATTCTGGGGTATTTTATCCCGAAGCCTAAGTAGGGATAAGTCAGCGCCTCACACGCGTCGCCGGGTAGCCTATTCCCGTAACAATGGCGAAGTCTATGTATTCGACATCATAGCACAAAGTCTCAGAGAATTCAATCTCTGAGCACAACGTTACGTGCGAACGGATTTAAACAATCCGCATGCTAGCCCGACTCAAACGGTAGTCGGTAAAGGCTAATCAAATCCGTTTAAGGCTGGGGGTTAGCCAAAAATCCTAAAGTCAACGCCTAACACGCGTCACCGGGTAGCCTATTCCCGTAACAAATGGTAAAGTCTATGTATTCAACATCATAGCACAAAGTCTAAAGGAGTTCATTCCTTTAGCACAACGTCCCAGGCGGAACGGATTTAAACAATTCGCATGTAAGCCCGATTCAAACGGTAATCGGTAAGAGCACGTCAAATCCGTTGAAGGCTGAGGATTTGCCAAAAATCCTAAGTCGACGTCTAATACACGTTGCTGTTTAGTCTTTTCACAGGAGAAAGACGAAGTCTACGTATTCAATATCGTAGCACTAAAAGGGTTAACTCTTTTAGCACAACGTCACATGCGGAACGGATTTAAACAATCCGCATGCTAGCCCGACGCAAACGGTAGTCGGTAAAGGCTAATCAAACCCGTTGATGGCTGGGAATTTGCCAAAAATTCTATAAGTACGAGTCGTTGACGCATCAATTCTATGGATTGGTCTCATGACTCAAGTATCCGCCACGCTCTAATTCCTTAAGAGCTTAAACTGTGTATACTCCAGCAGACGTACGAGTATAAACTGTGTCAAACGTCGAACAGCGCATTACAATGAAGCCTGGATGCCGGACAACGCGTCGCAATGAAGTTTAAACGCCGGACAACGCGTTATAAATGAAGATTCAACGCCGTCAATCGATGATCAGTTCTATGTTGAAGCAACCAACTCGAGCTAAAAAGTCAAGAAATCAAGAATCGGTTTCAAGTTCAAAATTCCGACAACGGTCAGACAATAAATGCAGCACCGGAATCCTTACAGACGTTCGACAAAGCACCGAATAGCCTGAAGGAATTGAAGGAATCCAGAACAGAAGCCATTCCAAAGTCCCGTTACACTGACTGAAGGTTGGGATAATCACATCCAAAGTATTCCAGACTCTTCTATAAAAGAACGAGACTGAAATACTTTGGAGGTGGTATCTGTAGGCGTATAAAATTGCCTATAGGTCCCTTAGCACAGCTCGACAAAGCCGATTCAACAAACGGACCATCGGGCGACGTATCCAAACAAAACTGTTAGCCCACAACGCCGAAGCCAAGCGATATGCGACGCAGAATCAATCCAACGGTTC
>BQKN01067382.1:0-15312 GCA_022839385.1 Asparagus kiusianus
TGTATTATGTTCTATCATTTCATCCAGTATTGTTGATTCACTTTTTACTTGCTTTGTACTTACACCTGTTGTTGACTCCACTAGAAAGATAGTGATTGTGATGGTAAAACGTGTTATTGCACGGTGTGGTGCATGGCAGGTTTGACATCCATGGTTTCACCTCGGACTGTAGCCGTGTGTGAACCCAGGGGCGTCACAGTTGGTATCAGAGCTCTAGTTCCAGTATCCTTAGGATCATCATGTGTCGAGTCGTGGAGCTAGGATAGAGTTTCCTAGGATTCATATATAGAGTCCGAGAGGATTTCCTAGTATGAGTGAGGACGATATATGCGTATATCTTAAAATTGAGGATATTTTTTTATGACAATTATTTTACATAAATTCAAAGTGTTAGTGTGAATACTATATGTTGTGAAAAATTGTATTATGATACGCTATTTATAAAAGTCTAGTTTGACTTATGGACTTTTGTTTTTCTTACCATCAGGAGAGAGATGGCAGGATGAGGTAGGCCCCGTACCAGGAGAGCTAGCCAGGCAGAGTCACAGCAGACTCCACCTGATCAGCAGCCAGCTCAGTCCGTACCCCAGCAGGTCCCACCCGAGCCGCAGCAGGCTCCTCAGTATCTGGTGGATCTTATGGCCCCTCTTATTGCTCGGATGACAGCTATCGAGGAGATGGTGACGACTCACATTGCACCACGGACACCACCACCACCCGTAGCCCAGCAGCAGGGGATACCGGCCGTCCCGATCAGAGAGAGAGACCCAGAGGTAGCACCTGCAGTTATTCCACTGGCAGTACCTGACAGAGCCACAGAGCAGGAGACTTGGCTTCGTATGGTGGAGAGGTATCAGAAGATGAGGGCACCGGAGTTTCAGGGGTCACCAGACCCTCTAGCTGCCCATAAGTGGAAGGAGGATGTGAGCAACATCCTCGATATACTCAGTGTGGACCCGGTGCAGAAGCAGAGATTAGCATCGTATAGCCTGAAGGGAGATGCCGGGAGGTGGTACCGGCTACAGTTTACTCCAGAGCAGAGGATGACCCTTACATGGGAGGATTTCACCTACTTCTTTGATGGGCAGTATATCTCTTCCTCAGCACGGACTGGGAAGGAGCTCGAGTTATCCCGGTTGACTCAGGGAGACATGACCGTGGCAGATTTTGAGAGCAGATTCATAGAGCTATTGCATTTCACGGGAATGTGGCAGACCGGAGAGCGTCAGGCTCAGATGTTTTTGGCTGGGCTCCGCCCAAATCTCCGACGATACCTCGTGTCGAGGAGATTTTATTCAGTTAGGGAGGTAGCTGAGGCTGCCACTTCCCAGGAGATTGAGACCTCTATGTTCCAGAAGGACAAGGAGGGGAAGGCCAAGGCAGGCCAGAGCAGTGATAAGGGCAAGAACAAGAGAGGCTTTTCTGGATACCAGCAGCAGCATCAGGGCCCTCATAAGAAGGGACCCCAGCAGGATCAGCGAGCGCACCAGCAGCGCAAGTTCCAGGGTTCTTGTTTCAACTGCCACAAGGTCGGGCACAAGGCATCAGAGTGTCGTAGTGCACCAGCAGGAGCTCAGCAGGGCAAGGGCCCGATCCAGCCGCAGCAGCGACAGCAGGGCAGAGGTCAGGGCCAGCCGAACAGGCTTGAAGCACCGCCAGCGACGCAGAGGTCAGAGGGGCAGGTTCGAGCAGTCCAGGAGGCTCCCCAGGGGCAGATTGTTCCATACTCCCCAGCATTAGCAGTTGAGCAGACTTCAGCTACAGGCAGAGTTTATGCAGTGGTTCCCCGTGATCACGGTGCCAGCGGAGCAATTGTGGAGGGTACGTTCCTTGTGAATTCCTTTCCCGCCCGTATTCTATTTGATTCGGGAGCTTCGCATTCTTTCATCTCGCATGCATTCATGGCTAGACTCCAGCTTGTAGCTCAGCCACTAGACACCCCTTTGTCAGTTTCCACCCCTTTAGGTGAGGTATCGCTTCTGGAGAGCATGTGTAGGAGGTGTACCGTCAGTCTAGACGAGTCGGAGTTCATAGTTGATCTGATAGTGTTGCATATGTCTGAGTTTGATGTTATTCTTGGTATGGATTGGTTGTCGTCCTACCATATTAGTATTGACTGCTTTGCGAAGACAGTCAAGTTGCGAGCGTCCGATGGGTCTGAGATGATTGTAGTAACCTCTCAGGGCAACCGATTTGCGGAGTCGTTTCTGGCGTACATCGAGGAGGTGCTGCGACGGGATCAGGGAGCCGAGTTATTAGAGACTAGAGTTGTCTCAGATTTTCAGGATGTCTTTCAGGACATACCTGGGTTACCTCCTGTGAGAGAGGTTGAGTTTTGTATTGAGTTGCAGCCAGGCACAGCCCCTATATCCCGCGCACCCTATCGCATGGCACCAGCTGAGATGAGAGAGCTGCAGACCCAGTTGGACGAGTTGTTAGCTCAGGGTTTTATTCGCCGGAGTCATTCTCCGTGGGGCGCACCGGTCCTCTTCGTGAAGAAGAAGGACGGTAGTATGAGATTATGCATAGATTATAGAGAGTTGAACAAGGTCACAATCCGGAATAGGTACCCACTACCTAGGATTGATGACTTGTTTGACCAGCTGCAGGGAGTGCAGTATTTCTCGAAGATTGATCTTCGTTCTGGCTATCATCAGTTGCGGGTTCGGGAGATGGATATTCCCAAGACCGCTTTTCTTACTCGATATGGATCCTTCGAGTTCTTGGTCATGCCATTCGGTTTGACCAATGCACCCGCGGTATTCTTGGATTTGATGAACCGGGTTTTCCATCCCTTCTTAGATCAGTTTGTGATCGTCTTTATCGACGATATTCTTATTTACTCAAGATCGGAGGCAGAGCACGAGGAGCATCTACGGATAGCGTTAAGGACCCTTCAGGAACATCAGCTATATGCTAAGTTCAGCAAGTACGAGTTTTGGCTTTCCGAAGTCAGATTTCTTGGCCACGTCATCAGCAGAGAGGGCATAGCAGTGGACCCGGCTAAGGTCACGGCAGTTCTTGATTGGGAGCCACCGAAGACGGTGACAGAGATTCGCAGCTTTCTGGGTTTAGCTGGATATTACAGGAAGTTCATTCAGGACTTCTCGAAGATTGCGACACCGATTACGCACCTTACGAAGAAGGGTGTACAGTTCATATGGAGCACGGAGTGCCAGAAGGCCTTTGATGTGTTGAAGGCTAAGTTGACTACAGCGTCGGTTCTGACTATTCCGAGCAGCGACAGGACATTCGTGGTGTACACGGATGCATCATTGGCAGGCTTAGGAGGCGTATTGATGCAGACCCAGAGGGTGGTAGCCTATATCTCACGGCAGTTGAGGGTGCATGAGCAGAACTATCCCACTCATGACTTGGAGTTAGCAGCAGTGGTGTTTGTACTGAAGTCATGGAGGCACTATTTGTATGGAGTGCAGTTCGAGCTATTCACAGACCATCAGAGTCTGAAGTATCTCTTTTCTCAGAAGGAACTCAATCAGAGGCAGAGGAGGTGGATTGAGTTTATCAAGGACTATGAATTCGCGATTCAGTATCATCCAGGGAAGGCGAATGTCGTAGCAGATGCTTTGAGTAGAAAGCGTCGACATCGGGTTGCGGCTTTGAGGTGTTCATTGCATAGAGACCTTATCACTCTTAGCCAGTTTGATTTTAGACCCGAGATTGGAGGAACCAGTGCATTCTTAGGAGCTATGTCGGTACAGCCATCTTGGAGTGACAGGGTTGTCAGGGCACAGTTAGAGGATTCTTGGATTCAAACCCGTAAGGGGGAGATTTCCAAAGAGCCTAAGACGGATTGGATCGTTGGAGCAGATGGAGGCCTACGGATGAAGGGTAGGCTGGTTATGCCAGCCAGTGCAAAGCTGAAGAGGGAGTTGTTTGATGAGGCACATCGTACTCGGTATACAGTACATCCAGGGACTACCAAGATGTACAAGGACCTGAAGAGATGTTTCTGGTGGAGTGGTATGCGGAGAGAGATTGCAGATTTTGTGGCTAGATGTTTTACCTGTCAGCAGGTGAAGGCAGAGCATCAGAGACCCGTAGGGACCCTTCAGCCTTTGCCTATTCCGGAGTGGAAGTGGGCAGATATTTCCATGGATTTTATCGTGGGGTTGCCGAAGTCGAAGAAGGGGAATGATTCAGTTTGGGTGATAGTAGACCGGTTAACGAAGTCAGCACATTTTATTCCAGTGAGGACCACCTATACAGCCGAGACCTATGCGAGGATCTTCATTCGGGAGATAGTTCGACTTCACGGAGTGCCAGACACGATTGTGTCGAATCGAAGATCAGTTTTCACTTCACACTTTTAGAGGAGTTTCCAGGATTCATTTGGCAGCAAGCTATCTTATAGCAGTGTATTCCACCCACAGACGGATGGTCAGACAGAGAGGGTGAATCAGGTGTTGGAAGACATGTTGCGGGCATATGTCATAGACTTTCAAGGTAGTTGGGAGGATCATATTCCACTAGTAGAGTTCGCTTATAACAACAGTTATCAAGCGACGATCGGTATGACGCCGTATGAAACACTATACGGGAGACCTTGTAGATCACCGATATGTTGGGCCGAGCCGGAGGACAACTTGATGCTTGGGCCAGAGTTAGTGAGGCAGACTACTAAGAAGGTAGCCTTGATCAGGGAACGGATCCTAGCCGCTCAGAGTCGGCAGAAGAGCTATGCAGATAAAAGACGAAGACCCCTCGAGTTTCAGATTGGGGATTTGGTTATGCTGAAGGTATCGCCTATGAAAGGCGTACAGCGATTCGGGAGGCGAGGGAAGCTTGCACCGAGATACATTGGACCTTTCCGGATTTTAGAGCGCATTGGAGCTGTGTCATACAGACTAGATCTTCCAGCTTCTATGTCTAGTATACACAACGTGTTCCATATTTCTATGCTCAAGAAGCACTTGCATGGCGAGGAGCAGCAACGAGTGTTGGATGCACCGGAGATTGAGCTTCGGGATGATTTGACTACTATCGAGATCCCGGTGTCTATTCTTGCTAGAGAAGACAAGAGACTCAGAAACAAGGTGATTCCATTGGTGAAAGTTCGGTGGAACCGAAGTGGAGTGGAGGAAGCTTCTTGGGAGCGCGAGGAGGACATGCGACGCGACTACCCACACTTATTTGAGCAGGTAAATTAACTAAAGTATTTATGACGTGAATTCCTACTTGTATATTTATACGAATACCTTGACACCTATACTTAACGCTAGAATGATGGTATTTTTATCTAATTCCTAATCTTGCGGAACACATGGTATATGCATGGGGGGTTCCTTGTTTGGATTTTTCGCCCGACGTACTAGTTCCGTTAGGTTAGGGGTCGAATAAGAATATCACCATTGTAGATCGTTAAGTGTAAATGTCACTATATGCTTATTTTAGTGATTTATATTTATGAATGAGTATGTGTGCGGGTTGGATTAGACCCTTGTTGTGCTTTTCAAGCATTATTGCGAGTTAGATATGATTCCTGAATTTCGAGGACGAAATTATTTTAAGGGGGGAAGAATGTAAGACCCCGTTGATTTTGACAACTTACAAGTGTGAATATGAGTGAATAAAGATATTTAATATATATTATAAATATCTTTGTTGCATGGTCATGCATGGAAAATGATATTTGAGCTTATGAGGATGTGTATATGCCTCAGGTATGAGGATGAGTTGCAAGTTTGCAAATCGTGTGCAAAAGAAATCGAAGTATGCAGATTTTTGTTCATGAGTCGACTCATAACATGTCATGAGTCGACTGATCAGGTTGAGTCGACTTGCGCCTGTCATAAGTCGACTCATGAAATCGAGTCCTGTTTCAATTTTCTTCTGCTGAGTCGACTCATAAAAATTATGAGTCGACCCATGACCATGAGTCGACCCATCATAAGTCATGAGTCGACTCATCGGGTTTTTCTGGCCTTTTTCAGTTCGGGTTTGTGGGTTTTGGGTCGGGTTTCTTTGGCTCTTATATATTGTTTTACACCCGAAAACACCCATTTTCAGAAGAGAACTCCTCAGAAACCCTAGCCTCTCCCTTCTCTCTCTAACCCTAGGTGTTCTTGGTGATTTTTGGGGGCGTTTCAAGGGGGATTTCAGCGTTTCTTTTGGATTTCAACAAAGAGGATAGTCTTCCACCACATCTAAGGCGAGTGGCATCTCGCCAAACTCCTCTCCCTTGTTTTTATGTTTTCATAAATGTTTTTCACGAATTTTTGTTGAGCCTAAGATGGATTTTTGAATATAAAATGATGTTCTTACTAGTGAAAAGTTCAAGATCACACGTTTCAGATTTTTAAAACTTCCACCAACAAGTTTTGATGAAAACCCAGATCTGGAATTTTGTTTAAAGAATAAAAACATGAGTTTTTATATTAATTTGATGTTGTCCTTCATGTTTAGGGATTTAAATGTTAGTGTTAACACGCAAGTATTTGTTTCATGTGCAATATATGTTTTCTCACTGTGTAATAGTCTAAAAATGAAGGCTAGATGTATGTATACTTGAAAAGAATGAGATGTGGGACGAGTAGAACAAGTTCAGTTCATAAAAAAATACAGATTTCAGCTCGTAAGTCGACTCACGACTCATCATGAGTCGACTCATCATGTCGAGTCGACTCATGACTAATCATGAGTCGACTCACAAAGTCGTTCCTGTTGTCTTTTATCTTCTGCTGAGTCGACTCGTCAGTATACGAGTCGACCCATGAGGCATGAGTCGACTCATAAGAGTGCATGAGTCGACTCATCCGAGATTTTCCTATTTTCTTTGTGTTTCTGTTTAAATCACATGCTGTATACACACATATAGATTGAACTCATATGTTATACATGTAAGATGACTTTTCCTGATACAAAGTTTAGAATTGTACAGCAAGGCGTATAAGAGTTGAATGGACACTCTAATACTAGTGGTAACTTCATAGTTCACGTAAAGTCCTCGTGTTGGACTATAAGCGACTAAAGTCCTCGTGTTGGACTATAAGCGACTAAAGTCCTCGTGTTGGACTATAAGCGACTAAAGTCTTCGTGTTGGACTATAAGCGACGAAAGTCCTCGTGTTGGACTATAAGCGACTAAAGACCCCGTGTTGGGCAATTTTTGCTAAACCTTGAGCATCATATACTTTTGGGTATTTGAGTATGACATTTTTATGTAGTTGGACATGATAGTGGCATGAGCTGTGCATAACACTTATTTCGACTACGAGATTTTGACATAGATGTGTTTATTATTAGAAATGGGATTGTTATCTTTTCTTTATTGTTCATGTATTAGACTCCGGGCTTGGTGTTTAGGGATCTACAATTTGAGATACAAGGTATATACATGAGGGTTTCCTTGTTTGGATTATTTCGCTCGACGTACCTATGCTCGTGTTGTATTTCCCTAAGTAATAAGACACATATCTGTTTGTATAATGATTTAATGCTATTATACATTATTGTATTTTCATATACAACGAGCCCTATCCCTTGGGGTTGGTTGTGATGTTGCTCGCTAGCGCTTTGACGCTCGTTGTCCCTCCCCCTTTCAGGTCACGAGCCAGGAGCACGGAGAGTCGCAGGTGGTTAGCGGACTACTTTAGTGTCCAGCTTTTCATATTATCTATGTATTATTTTCTTTGAGCTCCACTGTAGTGTTGTCAGACATTTGAGAGTTTATTCTAGAAGTTGTAAAGGCTGTGTCGCCTTATTTTCTTTACTCAGACTTACTGTATTTGAGACTTGTAAGAACTCCATTTTATTTCATTTCAGACCTTGACTATGTTCTTCAGTTTATTCCGTTGATGAGATGTATTATGTTCTATCATTTCATCCAGTATTGTTGATTCACTTTTTATTTGCTTTGTACTTACACCTGTTGTTGACTCCACTAGAGAGATAGTGATTGTGATGGTGAAACGTGTTATTGCACGGTGTGGTGCATGGAAGGTTTGACATCCATGGTTTCTCCTCGGACTGCAGCCGTGTGTGAACCCAGGGGCGTCACATGCGCTTCGTTGTTGATCTGGACTTTGATTTGGTAGTCTGGATCCTGATTTGGCAGTAAATCCACTTCTGAGTTCGAGTCCGAAACTGATCTTGATTCGATCGTGGTTCGTCCGAGTCCGCTCTTGGTTGGATGACTCGTTGGTTCCTCAACCCGTTAGCTTGATTCCACACGTGAATGGATTCATTCCGTTGTTTGTGTGCGGTTCGTTAACCTCGTAGCCTCGTAGCTCCGTTTCGTCGTGTACCACTTGGCTTCGGTGTTGCAGACTAACGATCGTGTTTGCGTGCGTCGCCCGATGGTTGGTTCGACGTCGTCGAGCTGTGTTAAGGGACCTATAGGCAGTTTTATACGCCTACAATAGGTTTCTCCATCCTTCTGCATGTTCAAAGATTACAGTGTAAATCCTAATTTATCATTAAATCTTGCACCATTTAATTCATAATGATACTCATTTTACCATTCATTCACCTTTTGGCGAGTTCTACATTCATTTAATATGTACTAAGTTATCCCAGTGATCGAAACACTCCATATATTGTGTATGTATCTCATGAGACTACTCCTACATCATCAATTACTTATAATTCTTTTTTAAACAAAGATTAAAAATAGATTAAATAGTCTAAATAGACTTACTATAAATTAATGGAGAAATAATATAAAACAAACAAATTAGATGGCTAACACCCAGATGTCTTAACTTACAACCGGACGCCTCCCCTAAAGGATCCAAATGTCTCTGAGAAACAAATCAAAAATATATTTCTATCAAACACCAATCAGACATCTAACTTACTGGACCAGACATCTGATTATGAATTAGACATCTACTATCCGACAACCAGGTGTCTGAATTTGCTTCAAACATCTGATGTTGCACGATTAGGTGGTTGATGCATTGCTGGTCCTGCACGATTGATCTGCTATGACTTGTTTCTTCATCATTTTACCTCCAGTCACATTGTAACTTCTTGGAATTATTAAATAGACTAAAACACCATGTTTTTACATATTTTCTAAGATCAGTAACAAAGAAAAATGAAGAACTAGGGTTTCGTATAGGTTTTGTGCATGTCTTCTAATTCTTTCGATCTGCGTATAGGTAAACCTTATTAAATGTAATGATAATTTGCATAATACATCAAGAAAACATCATATATGAAACCTAATAAGATTAGCATGAATTTTCTAGTGTTTGTATCAGATTCAAAGGAAAATCAGCGAGTGATAGATCATGAATAACCCCATAAATTATTAACAACGTCAAGAAAACCCCTGTCTAAATTTAAAAAATCATTTTCTCTTGCTGAATCTCCTATCTCTAGCCTACTTCTCCTATACAACTCCTACTCCCAAGATTATGTTTCAAAAAAGAAATGAAACCCTAAGTTTAAGGGGTATTTGTAGGCACTGGACCTATTTTCAAATATTATTTCTTTTACTCTTGTAACCCTAAGGTTATATGTAAAAATTTCCTTTAATATGAAGTCCATTTCATGATTTAACATGAATATTGGTCTAATAAAGTTATACTTTATAGAATTTCATCACATCGAGTAGAAATAATTATACGATTTTGTAATCCCCTCAATGAAATATATAATTTAGTAAAAAAATCCGAGGCCTTACGTCCTACCTCCTTTTAATAAATTTCATCCTTGAAATTTCTAAACAAGGTAGATGTGTACGTCTAACAAATTCAATAATTCTCTGCTATTGAATCTCTCACTCCCAAGCAGCTTCATTGGGTGAGTGTAGATTCTATTGCAAAAGCACTAAAGGAATGACATTGTTCTTCAGGTGGTTCTCCCTGCAATCAATGATTGAAGTCAGATATTGAGTTTAAGATAAGTTCACTCTGTTTGTCAGCTTCGAATGATGTAAAATGTGACTCTCATTAGCTACATACTTCCTTAGCTGCAACATGTAGATCACATTATGCACACCTTGCAATGATGGCAGAAATTCTAACCTGTATGCTACATTGCCTACTTGTTCTATTCTATCAAACAGTTTGATATACATCATACTCAACTTTCCACGAGTACCAAAATGATTTACTCATTACGTCAGTAGAATCCTGAGAAACACATGATCTCAGACTTTGAATTCTAAAAGTCTTCTACCTATATCTACCCATTTGCGACATCTCTCCTGAGCTATCTTGGGATGCTTGCAGTCTACTTTAATCTTCTCCTTAAATAATTAGATGAGCTTAGGACCTAATAATTTCCTCTTTCCTACACCATCCTAACATAACAGTGATCCACATTTCCTCCCATACAATGCCTCAAATGGGGACATCTTAATGCTAGATTAGTAACTGTTATTGTAAGAAAATACTACAAGATGCAAGTAATCTTTCCATGAACCTCTAAAGTCTAACATGCTGCTCAAAGCATGTCCTCTAATATCTGAATAGTCACTTCATTATCCATTGGTTTGTGGATGATAAGTGGTGCTAAATTTTAATCTAGTGCCTGACATCTCTTGTAAATTTTATCAAAATTGAGAGACAAATTGAGTGTCTTGATCTCAAGCAATAAAAATTGGTACTCCATGAAGTTGTACTAATTATTGTATATAAAACTCTGCTCACCATTGTTCGTGGAAAATTGTGTAATAAGAAGAAGTGAAAGAATTGAATTTGATTTTATTCTTTCTAAATGCTTAGAAAAAGAATGTTTACAACTCTCTCAATCTCGATTATAATTTGGATTTCCTAATTACAAAAGAGAAGAAAATTGATATGAATTCTCCCTTTTGTTTAAGTCTGGGTTCTTCACGGTAGCGATGAGATGCCTCTCTCGAATGTTCGCGTCGAGTTTGCTTCTCGTTGACGATCTGCACGCTTCAATTTCACTGGAACAATTAGAGAACTCTTCACGAGTTTTATGACTCAGAACGAGTGTCAAACTCTATCAAGAGAGTTGTTTGAACCGAATAATCGGTTAATATGCCAAGTATTTGAATTCTTTGCTGCCGAAGGATGCTTTCCCAGCCCAGCCCTCGATCTCGCCTCTTATAAATCGATACTGAACTCAGTTGAGTTTGTTGATATTTATATGGGGATTAAGGGGAGTAACCACCTCCTTAATTCGCTCCTTAATGGGGGTTTAGTTGTCCTATTAATCAGGTGTAACAACCCCTTAAACCACTCCCCAGATCATGGGTGAAAAACTGTTTTGTTGGAACTATTTAGATCATGTTTGAAGGAATCAAAGTCTTGATTTGTGTTCTGGCATGAATTCTACATTCAAACACAGTGTCTGGAAGCTTGTTTGCAGCGATTGGAAACTACGTTTGCTGCATTTGGACGCTGTATTTGCAGCAATAGGAAACTGCGTTTACAGCATTTGGAAGTTGTGTTTGCAGCGATTGGAAGCTACGTTTGCAGCGATTGGAAGCTACATTTGTGTTGCATTTAGCGGCTGAAAACACTACGTTTGTACTGTGTTTGGGCTGTGTTGATAGCTGAGGATGTAGTGATTGCGTTGCTTTGACTTTGGAATGTAATCACCTGTGTTTCAGCAGCAGGGATGAGTTCCGTATCTTGGTTTGAAGAAATCGTTGACTTGTAATCTCTTCTTGATCTACAGGAGAATCTTCCAATTGTAGCATTCCTTTGTTGACATGAAAGTTGTTTGTTTGTAACTTTCTTTATACAGAAGCTGTTAAATTGTAACTTCTATCCTCGACTCATCCAATGGGTATTAGCTATCTGTTATGATTTTTAGATAGCCTACAGAACCCCTTCCAAAGTTTTCGAAAGTTCGCGGTTGACTGGGATGAATTTTCGGAATACTTTGGATCTCAAACTGTCGTTGATTGTTCACTCCATCTGATACGAAGACATCGCGAACCCGGTTATTGGTATACTGCAACTCTGTTCCCTTAAACTAAATAAGATAACTTTTGTGCCTTGATGACAATGAACTTAGTCAAACAAGCTAAAGCCCAAGTCATTGTTGTTAAGTCAACAAGAGCGATGGTGGTAACGAAGTTGTCTGGATCCTTGAAATACCCCACTCAACTTGCGAAGAGGTGTATTCTTTGAATTTTGGCTGGGTCTTTGAGATACTCCATTCAACTTGTGAAGAGGTGTATTCTTCGAATTTTGTCTGGATCCTTGAGATACTCCACTCAACTTGCAAAGAGGTGTATTCTTCGAATTTTGTCGGGATCCTTAAGATACTCTACTCAACTTGCGAAGAGGTGTATTCAATGTCTAGAAAATTCTTGTAGGAATTAATGAACACTCGTCGCTCAATTGCGGGCATTAAAAAGAGCTGATAATAGTGAAGCTATCATAGAAATGCCAACTGAAAACTTGTCAACGAGGTCTTCTTCAGTGAAGTTTAAACACCTTTTGGTTGAAAACAAATCCATCATCGTGGTCGAGAAAAATCTTATCCAAGTTTTGCAAGAGGGCAACCTCATAGGAACCCACTTTGTCTCCTTTCTTGATCATCTCAATAGGGGTAATGATTTTAACAATATTGTCATTACTCTTGGTTAGAATGTTAAGCCATTTGAAAGGGTGAGTTGCATGATAGGCTGAGCTTGAGCACCAAAACGCAGGGCTTAATCGTGCGTTTGACTATCAGAATGTGAGGACGCGTTTAGGGGTTGAAACCACTTTCTTGAAAAATGCGAAATCATGTTTTGGGTGGGATTTTTACCTAGAATTCTGCACCGATTTGACAGCTACAGCTATATATAAATGGACAATTGAGGTCAATTCAAAAAGTCATTCGACTTTTCTCTTCTTGCTCTCTTGTCGAGCACTTAACAGGATTCCTGTTCATCTTCTCCGGCGCTTCAACAAAGGTGTTGGCCTTCTTTTTTTGATGATGTTTAACAAATAATTTACTTTTAATATTGTTTGTCTAGTGTTTGTGTTTTCGTATTTATTCTAGGCAAACAATGAGTTGGAGGATGGATGGAATAGCGTTTCAATGATGATATCAAACGGAGGTTGGAGGAATTGTGGAGTGAAGCAACGTACAATTCAAGTTAAAGATCAAGTTCAAGCTTCATCCGCAAAGTGTACCAAGTCAAGCTTAATTGAAGATCAAGATCATAGCTTGGGTAACTTAGTTTAGGTTTTATATTATGTGTGTTAAGTACCTTAAGCTCAATATCATATACACACACGTATTTGGTTTCTATGTATATATATAGTCATATATATATATACAACACAAGTTTTGGTTTTTATGTTTATAAATATGAAATTACATATTTCATATTTATTATTGTGATTTGGTTTAACTACTTAGATATGAAACAAATATATTTTCATATACATACTCATATGTTTTATTTTCTATTGTTTTTGTGAAAATATTATATTCTTAGTTTTTGGACTTAACAATAATCATATACATATTTGGTTAAGTCTACATAATTATTGTGCAAAGTTTCAAAACATGGTTTAGCCAAAATGTCAAAATTCACATGTTTACATTTTCTTATTTTGGCCTATTTTGTAAAATGATGATATTTTTTATTTGGGAAGTCCTTTTTGGAAACTAGTCATTGTAGCATATTTATTATCATGTCTACAATCATTCCCTAAAGTTTTACATTTTTTGGAATTTATTTAATATTTTTAAACAATGTTTTTAAGATCAGAAAACAACTTTCAAAAACCTAATTTCTTGTATCAGTTCACGGTCGACCACCACGGTCGACCGCGCTTATGTTCTTTTCTGAGTGGGTAGCAGAGACTTTCACGGTCGACCACCACGGTCGACTGTCAGGTTAAATTTTCCCACGGTCGACCGTCATGGTCGACCGCCAAAGTCTCTGGAAGTTTTCTGAGGTTCTGTAGTGCCTCGCGGTCGACCGCGAGAATTTCACGGTCGACCGCCGATAGCCTAACGGCTATATTAGGTACAGAATCGGTTTCATATTTTTCTATGATTTTTGTTGTTTTGTTTGGGGTTTTGGCTGTTGGTTTCTCTTCCTATATAAACTCCTCAACCCCTCTTCTATCAATAACCCAATAGAAAGTTTTAAAGAATTTTAAAAGAGTTTTAATAAAGGTTTTTTGTTAGGTTCAAAGTCTGTTTGGTTTGAAGATTGTTTTACAAGTGGAGAAGATCATTTACAGTGTTTGAACTTCATTTCAATCCACCTCTCCATCTTGTTTTTTTTAGAGAAGAATTTCTAAACTCTATTTGTAGCTATTTATTCTTTTGTTCATGATTTCTATATGCTAGATTTTAATTGAGTTTAGTTGATTTGATTTCACTCATTTTTTACACACACCCACTTGAGCTTGTTGTATTGTCATACATAGTATAGTTGGGTTGGTGAGAGTTGTAACATTGAGTGTGAGCTTTCATTGTGTTCTCATTCATATTAGAGAACAATCATTTGTTAATTTGTGCTTATTGTGAGGATCACCTTGTAATACACTTGTACATTGAGAGGAGTGTGTGGCGAGAGTCGGGGATCGTCCTAAGAGGAGTGGAGTCGGTTGACCAACCTAGGGAGAGGTAGTATCCGAGCACTTGAGGGAGACACGTCTAGGTCCAACACTTTAGAGGGTGTAGAGTGTGATTACATAGTGTTTGTTATGTGCGAGTTTTCGCTGAACTTGTAAACCGAGTGTGTAGAAGTTTTGGCTTCCAAACCGGGTTGTGATAGTGGAGTATCTCCTCGAGGTGAGGAGCGGGGACATAAGTCGTGGGGACCGAACCTTGTAAACATATCCTTTGTTTGTGATTGCATTGGCGCACTTGTCTTCATGTTCATATTTTACATCGCCATTGTGTATTGCTTGTTGATCATTTTGCCCTATCGCATTTGTAATTTGATTATATCACCCTTGTGTTAGTTTACATATTTTTGCATATATATTTTATCATATAGGATATACCTCCTTATTCATATTGCTTATCCTAGCTCATATATCATATTGAATATCTCTTTGGTAGGATACATCATCTTGTGCTAGTTTACATATCCTTGCATATATATTTTTATCATATAGGATATATCTCATTGTTCATATTGCTTATTCTTGCTTGTAATATATTATACATCTATCTTGCAAGAATATTTTTGTTAATTAGTTTTAATTAGCATTTTAATCGGATTAGATTAGCATAAGACCCTAATCACCCCCTGTTCACGGTGAAAATCGTGTCTTTCTTCATTGTTGATTCCATTGTCATCTTAGATAACAGCTTTTTGAGTTACAAAGATCCCGTTTTTTGTAAGATCCGGTTATAATAAAATCAAAGAAAAAATAAAAAAAGATTACAACTTTCTCCTTTT
>BQKN01067383.1:0-53360 GCA_022839385.1 Asparagus kiusianus
ATATATATATATATATATATATATATATATATGAACCGAATAGAATTCTTTAGGGGGGCGAAGCAATAAAGAAGAAGACAAAATTAAAAGACATGTTTCTACGTGACTCAATGCGATAGAGATTTGAGTGATTAGGTCGCCATCATACTTGACCAAGTTTAGGTAAACCATACACATGTCAGCATGAGCCTAACTTGCCATGTAAATGACAAGAAAAGAAACAAAGTTTTCCACCAAAGAGTAGGTTGATTCATATCGAAAAATAAGGCTTTTGGGTATATCGTCGTCTCCTGTGAAAGATGCAACTAAATTTTTATACAATTGAAACAACCAACACCACAAAGATATAGGCCAAGTACTATGCTTTCGAGCCTCGGCAATATTATTATCTCAGCAGTTTCCTGTACAAGTGCCCCCAAATATGAAGTAGAAACAACGTAAAATTTCTTCAATTTTTTTTTTAAAAATTCACGAACAAGAAGCTACCCTGTGGCTGGTTGCTACTCATGAAGAACTTCAGCCTGTTTGCCAAACACCTCAAAACTAGATTAAGATTGATCCTAACCAGAAACCTGACCTGGTTTTAAATATATATTGGTTCTCTTTCAATCTAAAAAAAGGGGTGGCTAAAAAACAGAATTAGTTTGAGAATCTTTTTTCGGCTTAGGAAAAGCTGACTTCTAAATGGCAAAATCTGCTAGTTATAATCAGGACAAAAAGACGTGAGTTTTAGACAAATCAATAATTTGGCCTAAGAAGAAAAAGAGGTATGCACTTCATGATATCAATTACAGTACATAAAAATGAAGGAGATACATATAAACTTTTTTTTGACTTCTTTTTGTACCAGAAACTCTGTTTAATTTAATGATGGTTGAGTTATAATGTTACAAGATAACCACCGAAAATCCCCAAATTAGTTGCAAACAGACCCAAGTGGCTATTGTCAGGCAGAAATACAAGAAGGGTCTCCACCAAAGAATGGGCTTTCAGAAACTAAACCTACAAAAGGATTATGCACAAAAAATTGGAGAATAAGAAAACCAGTAAATATATCAAATAAAGAAAATGCCTTCAACAGAAGTTTCCAGTTCTGTGATTTGGAAATCAATTATCGTGAGATCAAACAATAACAGCATAATAACCTTCAATAATACTACCTTGTTGCCTTCCATTGGAAGTATGAAGAACCTTGCACAAAAGCCACTGGCAGAAGATTTTGGGCGGAGTTCCAGTATTTTACCCTCTAATAGCAGGGTTCTTTTGTTCCCGTGTAGGCTCAGTGAATAAATAACGGAACAAGGGCGCCACTACTGCTATGCTCAGACTATTCCCCAGCAAGGCATACCTATAGATAAAACATAGTGATTATTCAAGAAAAGATACATACTCATGACATACACATATCAGGAGATCAACATAAGAACATATGAATAATTACTGCCAGACCTACAAAATAATCATACTTCTCGTTTTCATGTTGTATTCAGGTCAAGGGCAATGATCTGTTAAGTATTTGAACTGAATCAACTGACGACCATAAATTCATGTCCTTTTTTAGTATAGTCAAGAACAGACAAAAGTGAATATAGGAACAGAAGAATCCACACTTCTTTATAAAAGCATGCGTGTAACTCGGCAAA
Source organism: Asparagus kiusianus (assembly GCA_022839385.1). Classification (NCBI taxonomy): domain Eukaryota; kingdom Viridiplantae; phylum Streptophyta; class Magnoliopsida; order Asparagales; family Asparagaceae; genus Asparagus; species Asparagus kiusianus. The sequence goes on from BQKN01067383.1 coordinate 1,644, forward strand.
AAACTGATAGAAGTGGTGAGTGGTGATAATCCACCTCAATGAGCTATTTCAACAGCATATATCATCCAAAGCAATTATGCATGTTGCCAAATATTTCTACAATTGCAGCACAAGGGCAATAAAAAATTTACATGTAGAGACACTTCAAAGTATTCTCATGACTCAGAATAGGTGTAAACTACTACTAACACATGTAGATCAGGGATCAGTCTTCAGGAACAACTACCCAGGACCAAAAAAACAAAGTGGGGATGCAGTGCATAATATTCTTTATCAGCATCTAGATCTGTACAAATATTTCAATACGGGACTAATAAGATGCACGTCGGCATGCCTTGCTTTCCTTTCTTCAAAGTGACAGACGGCAACTATTAAGAGTGACAGCCTGACAGGCATATGATAGCATCAAGTAATTGTTGTGGTTCCATTGAAATATGAAAATTAAACCTGATAAGACAATCATCATGTATGTATTATCAGTTTCAATAAATATTGAAAAACAGTCGTCAACAACTAACATGCCATACATTTAACTTGCTATAGGCTGTTGCATGTTCAGAAATTTGAAATCCAACTTCATAACCACACAAGATGACAAAAATCCTTTTATCCATTAAGTTTTGAATCAAATCTTTGAGATCCCAGATAACATGCACAAGTTTTCTCAATACATGGCTTTACCATTTCATCGTCAACTAAGGCAACTGAGGAAACTCACTGTTGTCTTATGCTTATATGCTGAGGAAATTGAAAATCCTTCGGAAAAGAATGAAGATTAGCAACCTGAAAAATGACATGAATTAAATTATATATAATTAAATACATGCATGCATCAGATAGCGCGTACCTCTCTTGGTGTGAAATATCGAAGTCTCAACTCCTTTAAGAAGTGAACTTCAGGCTTTTGTGTTGACCTATAATTTGAAATCTACAAGTTTAAAGCAGATTGTCAATGGCATTGAAATATGCAATATGTAATCTAGAAGAATATTTTGATAATCATATGTATCCTAAAATGAGTAATAAAAAATGCATATGACATCTAATAAAAAAGTGATGCCCAGGAAGAATAATCTCACTTCGGATGTTGCCAGCAGGGAACCAGTGCCCTTCACATAACGATAGTAGCTTTTGGTAAAACAGCAGCAACGGACAGAATCAAGATACACAATATCTGTCTCATGATCAAGGAGCTGTCTCGGGAAAGGTAAATCATTAACAAATGAGCTTTCTCCAACAGAAAAATAAGGCCAGTGGACCACAAAACTAAACTGGAAGGCTCTATAAAAATATAACAAAATCTTAGTACTGATTTTCAACTTGGCTATAATACTATGGGGGGCCAAATTCATGGCAAGGAAAATTTACAAAGAAAGGGGCTTGCCATCCATACGAATTGTAAGGTTACTAAGTTATCATGTAGATCAAGACCATGATATGTATTTTACCCAAATAGCAACCTCCAAATTAGTCCAAGATTACAGGTCTTGATAAAGGGAGAAGCATACAATATATATTAAAGAAATACTAACATTATCATACTTATAATAAAATTTTCAGCACTCCTTTCAACATTGAAATAAAATATGAACAAGCATATAGGATACCCATGGCACTTCCCCATCTCTCGATCAAATTTAGAGGAACAATATACTGGTCCAAGATGCTTGTTTTGGTACCACTTCTTTTATCTTCTTCCGCAAGATGCTCAGTCGTGATATTTTCCAGAAAGTTCCTTATAGGTTCACGTGGCGTAAAAGGTTCTTCTTGTTCATTATCTTGGAAATGATGTCCATTCCTCGACATATCATCCTCTGATGCTAAGAGAGAAGTGGGTGTGCGCTGCAGCTGGTTATTGAATAACGGGTTCAGAAAAGACAAAGGTTTCTTTTTTGCCTGCAATGAAATAAGCAGTCGGTCATCAGAAGCAAAGCCGCGAGAATCAAAATCAAGTTGTACTATCAATAGAGAAATATCAAATCTCGAGGCAATGTAATCTAAATGTGAGTGGTTCCAGGTCATTTAAAAAAAAAGCCTATACTACACAGTAAGAAATCTCTCAGTCCATTTATCCGATAAAATAGCAGGGACTTCATCTTTGCATGCTAGGCCTTTCAATACAATACAAGTAACTATGGCGAGAATGAATTATATATTTTGATGGATCATGGACAAACTAATGCCTGCAACTGCAAGTAACTTGCAGAGGTAAGAATGTTCTTTCAAGTCAAGAATAATTGAATAAATAAATTTAAATAATGAACATAAGATTCATGACAGTAGGATTGTTAAACTAAAGAAAGACCAAAACTTGATACATTTATTATGCTTGTAACAATCTCTGTTGAAATTAACTTACCAGGCAAAAATATCTAGGCCTGGAATATGGAATTCCAACTTGCAATGGGCTCAATATAAATTCTTGTGTAACAAAACCAAGTTCCCTATAAATTTCCAACATCTGCTCATGTGTATCAGAAGTCTGCATCCAAACATGAAGATGCTTAGTCGTCAATTTGCATCTACAAACATGATGAAGGCAATTAATCTTTATACATGAAAAGTTGTATACAAACCTCAAACCCAACAACATTTTCCACAAACAACATTTTTGGAGGATGCATCATATGTCGGATAAGCTCAATGATCTTGATAAAAGAAAACGCTCGAGCATCAGCTGAATGTTTCTGGAGGCCTAGAAATAACTTCTTTAGTATTGTGTGCACCTAGTCTATACTTTATACATATGAAAGGTACAAATTGCAAGACCATGACAAGATAGTCTCAGACTGTAAAAACAGACCTTGCCGTGTGTATGGTTGACATGGAGGAGAAAGTAACCATGCATCTGCTCCATACTTGTCCAGTTCAAGAGCACTAAGGCTTTGAATGTTTCCCTACACCTATCAAACCTCAGCAAGATTGCATAAAAACAGGAATTGTCATATATAGACTTAAAATTTAATCTAATTTACAACATGAATTCTCCATAACAAATGGCCAAATTTTGACATTTAGATAAACGATTGCATGTAAAAAACTATGTCATGATCACTGTTTCCAAAAACCTGCAGCAGCTCCTCCTGGGAGATTAAGATGAACTTGAACAAGAGATAATACCTGAATGAAGATTAAAAAGAATAACCGGGGCGACTAATCAAGAGACAGATTTTCAAGTTATATACTTATATGTAGTCCAGAATCTTTGGTGCCTTGGCAGACAGTATGGAGAAAGCCATAAGAGGAAAAATGATATGGGGGATATTGCCCTGAGGATGGTACTCTGGCCATTTTGGAAGTAACTGTTCTGCTTACTTAAATCGACACCAACAGTCCATACCATGACAGAAACTACGGGACGAATGGTTTTGTGAAATCAATCAGTATAAATAGTAAATGCACAACTTTTGGGCAGAAATAAAAACTCAACATCCAACTAGTTTTTAAACGATTAGAGCTAATTTTACAAGTTAAGAAGTAACTCATCTACGCATCCGAACAAGATGTAAAGTCATTCTATTTCTAACCATAGATTAAAAGAAAATACCAAATAGGACTTCTATTATTCAAATATATTTCATGTGATGATAATTTTCCCCCCTACTTACCTTTCCCCATTTCGAAAAATTTCGAAAATTGAATTAAATGTCACATTTTTCATTTCCTACTAACAAGAAATATGCACCAAATTATATAAAGATGCAGGTTATGGTAGTGGCACTGAAAAAAAATCAGTAATTCCCAACAAAAGCAGTGAGATTGTAGCAGTTTGATATCATTCAGATTCATCAACCAACTGCATGACACAATTTCTAATATAAGCACTAAAATTAATGGAAAGGCTGAGGACCTGAAAGGGGCGGTGGCCGAAGTTGAGCTCGTAGACGTCATTGGCCGTGTCGTTGATATCGAACGCCTCGATCACTTCCCCGTTGATCCCAGCTCTCATCAGAGAGTATCTCTGCAAATAAAGACGAGGGTTAGCAAAAACCCTAACCCTAACCCTAAAATTTGTTCGGTTAGAAGTCAAGAGCAGCGGTGGTAGTATTACCATTCCACCGATGCCGCTGTAGAACTCCAGAATCCGCCATTGTTTCCCCATTGCCGCTGCTCCCAAGCTCCAAGATTTCAATGTTAGGGGTCGGTGGGGGGAATAAAAGAAAAACAAAGAAAATTTCATAGGCTAGAAATAGGCCGAGACTAACATGAAGCATTATGGGCCGGACCAAGTGAGGTTAACTGTAATTGAGGCCAACAGCCCAGATACTGCACTGGAGTCCATGAAACCAGAAATTGGTCTCTTGAGCCTTTCATAAACTTAATGTTCGTTTAGTAACGTTAATTAATTACTAGAAAATGACATTTTCCTTGTGAAAATAATAAGAGTTTTCCAATGCAATTGACGGATTTGCTATAGAACTAATAGATTTCTAAGATGCAATTTTTCATAGAATACATTACTAATCTGTAAATTGCAATACAATTGTAACACCTTTTCATGTTATGCACAAGAACGTATTGCATCATGCACGGCATCATGTACACCGGAAAACTAGGTAAATAAGTAGTATATAAAAAAATATATGCAATTCATGATTACCTAGAGATATACTAGTGATTATTATGCGTGCACGTCCTTAATTTGTGAGTTACCTTGGACCTATAGCATTTTTTGCAATAATGATTTTATATGTCTATTCATACCAACAATTTTCGGTAATAACATGTTTATATTTGTACATATTTTAGAGTAGCGAAGGATTGAATTAGTCAATTTTTTATAGAAGGTTTATTTTTATTCTCTCATGATCGTCCTTAGTGTTCCGGAGTTATACAGAGAGTTAACTGTTTTATTTATAGATACCATGGTTATTTCTTAACCCATTTAAGCAGAGGAATTCACTGTTTTCAGGTAGTCTAGAAGAGTTACCTTAAATCTCTTTTTGTTATGGGTTTTTTTTCCTGATATTTGTCCCCTAAATCTCGCATATTTTGAATTAGTCTCTCAAACCATTGAAATTGCTATTAAGTCCCTCAAATCCTATAAATTATTTCAAATTAGTCCTACTACTGCTTTTTCATCCAATATCCTAACAGTAGATGGACTTTTAGTCCATTACATTGCTGAAGACTTAAATCATACGGCAACTACACCCAGCATATAAACAAGGTATTCAACAAACAAATCCACTAAATTTTCTTTCCCTCATCGGTTCCTTTCTGAGGAGAAGGCTACAAGTTCCTTTACCAATAACAAAGATTACATACATTTTGCTTAACTAAATCAACCAACACCAAGTGTCACGTTTGTGTGTATGATCGATGAGGTCTTTTCACATTATGCAGGGGGGCTGGAATTTAAAACCTGCACCAGTTACTGTATTTTAAACAACTATGCTCCATCTAATATCATATTGGATGTCACCAAACTGACCAAAAACATTTGAATATAATTAAACATGGAAAGAAAGAGGAAACAACCCAAAACATATCCACAAATACAATATGTGGCCCCGTTTGACAAAGCGTTAAGGAAGATGAATTAAGGAGAATGATTAATGTAGTTTGTCCATTCGATAACTCGAAGGACTAGGTTATTAACCTGTTAAATACGTTTTACTTTAGCCATTGTGATAATTTTTAGTGTTTAGGAATAACAATGATTTTGATTATTTTCTTTATAAATAGAGAAATTAACTTTTACTCCTTCTAAATAGGAGTATTAGTAAACCCCTCATTTTAAGGGATTAACTCATTTTAATCCATTCAGAAGGATTTTGCTATTGTGAGAACAAAATGTTAGAGACTTGCATTCAATTTTTTTGGCTCTGTAAAAGACACAAGAATTTAGAGTGCACAGCTTATATATCGTAAAGAACATACGGGTTCATGAAGAATTTTTTTCTAAAAACAATATTATTATAACGATATCACTATTCAGTATTAAATCAATTTTATTATATAATATCACATAACCATTTTTAATAAATTATAAAGTATATATATATATGGAAGCCTCAATGCTTAAAGCTTGTAGTTGAGCTTCATAAAATAGGTTAACTTTACATTGTAGTTTGCTAATTATAGTACTGTTGGCAATGTCATTATCTTTCCTCTTTATCTTATTATTCACGTTTTTATAATGTAAGTTCTTTTTTTCTAACCACTCAATTGACTATATTTAGTTTTTATATTATCAAAATTTAGAATATTCTCTTCAGTTAAAAAAGTATTGACATGATTTTCTTAAAAAATATATACATATAGTAGCAATAATATATATAATTCAGTTCAACTCAAACATTGGCTTGAAGCCATTTAAAGTGAGGTCCTTTCTACGCTAAAATAATGATATAGTGATTACACAATCCAAAAGTAAAAAAAAAAAAAAATTCTACAAAGGAAAAGTACTTAAAATGTCAAATTAACAACTAATTTATAAAATATACATCGGCAGTGCAGATAGTTATAGAAAGTAAGGTATATATCTTCATGAATATTCCATAGTGAGTGACCAACTATAATGATCCTAATTTAAGCATAAATAATTATTATTTTAGTTACTAATTTGATACGCGTAACTATGGAATAAATCTCAATAAAAAAGATGAACTGAGATTATATTATCCTATAGGTAAATAAATAAATGTTATTAGAGCTCCTCTTTATATTAAACTTAAAAGTAATAATTAAATTATTAAGTGTTAAATATTAGTTCATGTGAGAAAGTAAAGTAATCTATGGTCTATATACCTATACAGTCAATCAATCAAACGTATTAAAATTATGATGACCACAGTCAAAATTATATAGTGAGTTCACATTAAATATAATTTATAAAATAAAGTACATTAAAGACAAAATCCTTTTAGTCACTCTATAGATTGTCTAAAATTTTTTGCATTATACTACCTAGGAATAGTGATGTGTGCACTTAACTATGGCCTAATAATCTTAAGAATGACTTACACTTCAATATCATTATTAATTGACTTATCTATGCATTACACTGAAAATACAATAAAAATTTAGAAAAACTACAAGAGAAACAACCCCAAAAGTTTTAAAAATTATAAAAAACACCCTAAAAATTTGTAATTTACAAATACACAAAACTATTAAACATTACATTGAAATCAAGGAATTATAAAAAATCATTGAAAATTTCAAACTTTGGAGGGGTAATTTGTAATATACAAAACTTTAAGGGGTTTTTCATATAAATTTCATAACTTAATAGATATTTAATTAGTTATGTTCTTTTCAAAAAAGTTATGAGTAATATTGACCACGAAAAGTTTTTCCTAAACCTATACTTATAAAGGGAACATGATATTTTTAGCAAATTTTTAATTTTCTAGGGGTTGTTAGTAATTTTGTATATTCATTTTAGTGTCTGTAGGTTAGAAATTCTCATGTTTTTTTTTGTAAATTATGAATTTTAGGGGCTTTTTGCAATTTTTTAAACTTATACGCCTTTTCTACAGATTGTAAATTGTTTATAAACTATTTATAATTCCTATATTTTTAATTTACTAATGAGTTTGAAATTCTCAGTGTATTTTTTATAAAATTTGAATTTTAAGGTTATGTTTGTTATTTTTGAAACATTAAGGGTGTTTTCTTAAATTATAAATTATGTATGTGATATTTATACTTCCTATATTTTTAATGTACTGTTAAGTTAGAAATTATCAGGTTTTTTTACAAATTTTATAATTTTGATGGTTTTATTTTACAATTTGTAAAAAGTTTAGATTGTTTATTGCAAATTCCATAAATTTTGGGGTTTTTTTGTGTTAGTTGTCGGTTTTTAATGTGTTTATATGTTTGAAATATCCAAGGTGTTTCTTATAAATTTTAAAATTTTAGAGGTGTTTCTGTAATTTTTAAAACTTACAAGATATTTTCTCCAAAGTTAAAAAATATTCAGTTGCTAGCTAGCATATGTTTTTCAGTTTTCTTATTGAATTGAAATAAGTAAATTTTACAATTTTTAAGATATTTTAATAAAAATTTGAATTTGTATGGGTGTTTTGCAATTTAAAAACTTGGAGGATATTTTTTACAAAGTTCAAAAACTTTTAGGTGTTGGCTAGCACATGTTTTTTAGAGTTCTCTACGAACTGAAATAAGTAAAGGATTTAAAATTTATCAAACGTATCTCCTTTATCCAATGACATGCTAAAATCTCATTATGAATAGGATAAGTCATTTAATTACCAATTCAAAGAAGATAGGATAATTAAAATAAATTAGGATAACAATTTAATATTCAAAAAAATTAAGGGTAATATTGACCATGAAAAGATTTTTCCGAACTTGTACTTTTAAAGGGAGTATGATTATGCACATTAGAAGCTTTATAACATTATTATTATAACGTATATTATATTAATTTAATATGATTGAAGACCTTTCTGTTCATTTAACAGTATCATGAAGAAGGGTGGCACTAGGGGCACATCCCCAACCACAACCTCAACCACACCCCCTCTCTCATTTGCTACAGTGCACTGAGTCCCACATGTGATTTTAAAATTTAAAAATTCCATGTGGGGTCAGGTGCACTGTAGCAAATGAGGGAGGGGGTGTGGTTGAGGTTGTGGTTGGGGGTGTGCCCCTATCACTTTCCCATGAAGAAGTACCTTAAAATATCAAGACCCGAGCAATATAATGATGATAATGATATTAACAATGATAGTTACAGAAAAAGTTATATCATTATTTTATAGGAAAAATTGCTTCAAGGCCCCAAATTTATATTTTCAATATGCCCCAGCCCCTCCAACTTTCGAACATGTGCTGCAGCCCCCACTTTTTGAAAAAATTATTAAAAGCCCCTCTCTCCAAGTTCCCATGCAAACTCCAAACATAATCCCCATTTTACCCTCCCCTACACCCCCCTCCTCCTCCTCCGTTCTCCCTCTGCCCCCGCCCCGCCTCTCTCCCCTCCCCCTACACCTCCTTCCCCCGCTGCACCTCCCTCCTCCTCCGGTCCCCCTCTGCCCCCTTGCCCGCTCCGTCGCCGACGTCGTCCCGAGGAACTTTGCGTGAGCATATTAATGTTAACTCTTTTCTGTAACATGTTAACTCTTTTCTGTAACATGTTAACTCTTACAGCTAACATGTTAGCTGTTAGAGTTAACATGTTAGCTGTTAGAGTTAACATGTTAGCTGTAAGAGTTAACATGTAATATGTTAGGTGTAAGAATTAACATGTTATTTGTAACAGTTAACATGTTACGAAAAAGAGTTAACATTTTACAGAAAAGAGTTAACATGTTACAGAAAAGAGTTAACATTTTACAGAAAAGAGTTAACATGTTACAGAAAAGAGTTAACACGTTACAGAAAAGAGTTAACATCCACTGACATGAGAAAGAGAAGGGTAAATTCGGGATTTAAGTCAGCTGATATGTCTAATCATGAGCTGGCATGTCTAATCAACTGCTGGAATGAGCTGGAATCATGATGGAGAGGCTTGGATATATTTTTTTCAAAAAGGAGGGGCTAAAGAACATTAAAAAAAATAGGAGGGGCTGGGCATATTAAAAATATAAATTTGGGATCTAGAAGCAATTTTTCCTATTTTATATATAGCGTGACACCACTATTATGAATTCCTGGCTTCATCGTTGCCACCCGGTGAAGAAAATATACAAATCAAAGATAAGATTTTTTGATCACCAGTGGCTGAGAGGAGTTGAGTAATCTTGTTGTGATAGCTACAAATCAAAGATAAGGTTTTGATCACCAGTGGATGAGAAGAGTTGAGTAATCATGTTGTGTTAGCTACTGGGACTTGTAAAGAAGGCCATTTTCTCCAAGTCAGTCCAGAAAACCTACAAGACGCAAATTGGTTTTCCTTCTTCGGCTACGATATGTTTGACAAACTCTGCATCGATCAATCATCAAGGTGAATTATTAAGCGACACGAACTCTGATTTCTTCTCCTCCAAACATCTCGAGGAAAACGAAGGGTAAACTCTTAACTATTAATCAACAAACTCCAAATTTCAACGTTGTGTGATTCAAAGTCATTTTACAGTAGGCAGAGGTCCTGAGGGTCGAAGCCTACGCCAGTTATTAATCTCGGACAACTACCCCCCGGTATTTCGCAACTGCCCCGTTTGCGAATCTTGGACGTTCGGAAACTGCTAAAACTGAACTTTTATAAAAACCTTTTAATATAATTGTAGACGTGGGAAGAGGGGACAATCCCCAACGTATCCACAAATAAAAATGGCCGTCCGGTTGAATGAGCTCCTCAGTCCTCACTAGCGACCAAAATCTGCATGATGCCACAAACAAGGCCCACGTTAGCTCTGCTACCCAAGCATTTAGAAATAACAATTGTTGATCTCATTCAAACGATGAGACCTCGTTCCAAACGCACTTTCTTCTTTTTGTCCCTCACTCCGCGCCCGCCCTCCACCGGACCAAGACTCAGTCCGCTACCGCTGAAGACCGAATCAGAGCAGTAACTACAGTCAACAATGACAAACTGTTCAGCAAAAAAGCCCACCAAATCTAGTTCCTTTCCTCTGATCAGTTCCTTAACTAAATCAACCAGCCCCAACGTCACATTGCATGATGCTGAGTCTTCTCACGGTCGGCAGAGGTCTGGAGTCTGAAAACCCGCACCGGTTACATACTTCCTCGCTTTGAAAGGACGTGCTAAACGTTAACTCCTAGTATTTGGCAACTTCTGCATTTGAAATCTTTGGGTGATTCCAAACTGACAAAATTTGAATGACTCCAACAACATGGAAGGAAAGAGGAAACAACACAAAACCTATCCACAAATAAAATGCCTGCCCAATTAGAAGAGTTCTCACGAGTGACAAATTTTTGAATGATACTAAAAACAAGATCCACGTTAGTTTCGTTTCTCCAAGCGTTAAGAAATCATAATTGGTGCATGTTTCATGACGCAAGCAGGAAAAATGCAAAAGATTTGGAAAGAACAGGTAGATCTTCATCAAATTATAATAAGGGGTGCAGATTTCGTGGATAATAAGATAATAATGGACAAGAAGTGGCTGGTGAAGGGATCCAAAGCCCAGAATCATAGTTTAGAAAGAAAAAAAAAAGGGAAAAGGATGCTATATCTTAGAGTAAGTAAGAGAGAGCTTTCAAAGGTTGAAAAAGTTAGCAAACCTCATATTTTTCAAAATGTGAAAACAAATTCTTGAAAGGGCTATAAATTTTTTTAATTAGCTTTAATAACACAAATTTACACACGTTATGTTAGATGATAAATCTTTATGCCAATGAAATGACAAACACAGCTAGAATAATATGTAGAGAAAATTTGCAGCGAAACATTTGGTTATTGTTATCAAACTTGCGACAACGAACATGAAGTGCTCTGTGGTTAAATAGCAAATAATTACTCAGAAAAGTATATGAAAGAGATAAAGTGAATGAATAAACCCCTCCATAAAGTGCATGAATAAATCCGTCCACAATACCTGAACACACTGAAATTTCCATCTCAAGGTGATTTGTTTGGAGGTAACCTTCCTGATTTTGAGCCGGCCAACAAGAACTCTCCATTATCCATTTTTTCCATTTTTTTAGCATTGGTCATGCCTGCATGTAAATTTAAAAAACAGAGACATCATCACTAGTACTCAAAGGACTCATTTAGTCAGCTGTTACGTTGCTTCATCCGATAAAAATTACCCAAATTTGATCTGGTGCAAGATTTGGCATTGACGAATTCAGATTACTTTTCCCAACCGTACGCAAAGTATTATATCTATTTCTAGATAATTAAAAAAGCCACCATGCGAATTAATTCGTTAGCATTTGGAAAAATCCCTTACAAAGAACGATAGAAGAAAAAGTAATTAAGATCTAATACATACAATCACTGTACCAAAACAAACGCCTAGTTTTATCCATTTCTTAGGAACAAAAAAACCATCATGCGAACAGAGTAAAGGGTCTTCAATAGACCCGCTCAAAAAGAGGAACAATACAAAAGTACGTAATTAAACCATAACATATGCAAAGTTTTGTCCATTTCTCAACTCACCCTGTGAATACAGTAAAGGGTTTGCAATAGATCCATTCAAAAAGATTTTGCTCACTATTTATGTACCATAAGATATGCTTAAAAGTTGCAATCATGTTGAATTACCTAATACGAACTTATAAATAGGATCACTTCTACAGCCCAATCCACAAACCTACAAGAGACAAATGGATTTCCTTCTTCAGTTACAATATGTTTGTGTTTCCATTTTCTTGGTTTTCTTTTGCAACCAATGGATTGGGAGGCTTCTAAGGAAGAGAAGTAGCATGAAACACTACAAGGAGGCTCCTCAGCCATCAAGGGCCTTGCCCATGATTGGCCATCTTCATCTCCTCAAACGCCCAAAGCCTCTTGCTCAACTACTAGGAGACATGGGAGACAAGTGTGGTCCAATTTTCATGTTGCGATTAGGGCAGCAACGAGTTCTTGTTGTCAACAATGAGAAAGGTGCAAGGGATTGTTTATCTATCAACGATAAGGCTCTTGCTTCTCGCCCTGCTTATGCAGCTGGTAAGCATATGGGCTATGATTATGCCATGTTGGGTTTTGCACCTTATGGCCCATATTGGCGCACGATTCGCAAGATATCCACAATAGAGCTCCTCTCAAACACTCGTCTTGAGATGCTCAAGCATGTACGATCTATGGAAGTTGACATGTTCATAAAGGAACTGCATAGAACGTGGGTAGAGAACAAGCAGAGACCCGTTAAGGTTGACATGAAACAATTACTAGGAGATGCAGCTTACAACATAATTACCAACATGGTTGCTGGCAAGCGATATTTTGGCTCGACAGTAACTGCCTCTGATGAAGCATGGAGGTTTAGAAGGGCAGTTACTCAGCTCTTCAAGCTGTTAAATGCTTTCGTAACATCAGACATGTTTCCTTTTCTGAAGTGGATTTATGTCAATGGGAATGAAACCGCAATGAAATCTGTTGCTCAGGACATGGATTCCCTTATGACTAACTTGATTGAGGAGCATCGGCCGAGGAGGGCTTCTCAAAAGGCTAAAGGTGATTGTGACTTTATGGATGTGATGTTATCAACTATGAAAGATGTCAAGTACTCGGAACTGGATTCAGATAAAGTTATCAAATCCACCTCCCTGGTATGTAGAATGCCCTAAATCTGTCATTCGAATTTTGTTGTTTTCTGGACGTATAGAACTCGCTTTTTGTTGAGGCACTTTTTAAGTTGTTCTATACCTTAACACAATTTTAACACAGTTCAATTAGATAGAATATAAATTGAAGCCTTAGCATGGTTTTACAAACACTGAAAGCACAAAACTACGATCACCAAAAAGTTGAATGCACTTACGGAAATATCACATACTGTCTACTCATGTATCCACAGAGGTTTCCGAAAAATATATTTCAGAAGGGGAATTTTCTTTAAAATTTTATTCTGTTTACTATCAACGTATTTTGTTTTCTGTCTCGTCATGCCTAACAAAAGAAGTAAAGAAGAACTAGGAATATGCTTGAAGCTGAATATGCCTATAAGAAAAAGAGTTTGAAATGGAACTAAAAAAGGCAGTGTAAAAAGCAGAAGTATATGAATAATAGCATTTTAATGAACTGCTGCATCATAACATGCGCCATCGTGTCATTAAGAGGGAGAAAATCATATTGAATCGAACTACCAGTTTATGTTTTAGTGGCTTGTTTATGCCATCATTATTAACAACATGTAAAAAGATCCTCAGAAATAGACAGCTATTACTCCTACTCCTAATCCAGTCAATTATGATAACAATTTCGCCATTTTGTTATGAAAATGAGTTTTCTAATTTCTACTACCTCTAAAATTGACTGATTTCATATATAAATTGTTGTACCTACAGCCCCCAAGAACCTTCATCCTCATTATGATTTACATCACAAACAATTTCAAGAACCTTTCATTGAGCTGCACCATTTGAACAAATTCCTTCAAAAATGGGCATCCGATATATGATCCTTAGGGAATAATTAATCACCTTAATGGCTAAACTACCATTTAAAAAGAGTACCGTTGAACCTTCCAAACACTAAAATCGGATAAGATATATGCTTAGATCACTAAATCAAAAGACTTGCAAGTTATTTATCTCATTATTGATACTGGGTAAGCAGTTGACAATCTTAAATCTACAAGTTTTTTCTTGGAAGCTTGGTGGAGACTTTACATTTCACAATAGGTGTCAGAGATTCCATAAGGCTCCTCAGGATTTATAATTTTATTAGACAGGTTGTCTTTCTCATTGAGTGTTTACATAGGATTTTGTATTTCACATTTTTGTCATTTCCAAATGGCAACGCATTGCATGTGCTCTAATAAATATAACACTAAGAAGCCTATGAAGATTAATCATTCGTCCATGCCAACTGCAAAGAAATTTAAAAAATCATCTGTGGATAGGAAATAAGCAAGGCATTTTCACTCCAGTTCAGAGACTTGGAAAGGAGTAGGTTTACTTTGTTAGCAATAATCCAATTTACTTGGCGCCTAGCTATCTGGTTGCATCAAAATTGCAGAGCACTATACATTCTTCATAAATGGCAACGGAAAACATCTAATATTAGCTGCCTAGAGTTTCTTTCCATTTCAAATCGATCTCAAGTTTTGAGTGTGTCCGTCTCACTTTTATCATATGATGACAAAACCACAAAATAAGCTAGATTTAGTTAATTAAAATAAGACCAAAATGTCCACCATACTATAAGGCCCGCCATACTAACCGCTTCACAAAGCCTTTCAGGCCCCATCTCACGGTGTCCTTTTTCTATATGCGCCGTTCATAGCCAAAAATTTTCATCGAACATTCAAAATATTTTACATTTACATTTCAAACGCACAAGCCAACAGATATAGAAGTTAACAGCGCAAAAAACATAGCAGATCTCTAAAGAGGAGTTATGATTCAGAGGGAATTATTGACTGTGAACTTGCAATGGGTTTTCCTCTCAAGAATGCAGAAACTTGGAAGGGATAGGGCCAGTTTATCTCTAAGAAATTTAACCTTTCCCTCTCTCCTTGCTTTCTCCCCAAAAATATTATCAAGCCTACAATGGAGGAAACCAACTGTTCCGCTAATTTTCGACCTTCCTACACAGATATATAAAGAAGAAACAGCACACGGCCTGTGTGTGTGTGCACGCACGAGCACACGTGTGTGGGTAGGTGAGTGTGTGCGTGTGTCAAGAAATGTCCTAGTGTTCAGGCCTGCCCTGCTAGTCATATATGAGAAGGTGGACCTCATCACTCTTATCTCTTGGTAACTCATTTTGCTAAATAAGGTGGCAACACATACCCGTAGCACTGCACGCCCCCCCCCCCCCCCCCCAAAAAAAAAAAAAAAAAACAAAGAGATAATAACAAATAAAAAATAAAAAAACCACGACACGCGCATGAGAGCTCGCATACACACATATATAATTATAAATATACACAAACACACAGACCCACACATATGTGGGTACTTGCATTTATGTAGGACATAATGAAAACAATTTGTCTTTCCAGCTCCAGCAACCCGCAAAAGATAGGTAAACCATGCCCCCAATATGCTCCTCTAGCCAACTGAGAAACTACTTACAGAAAAAGCTTCAGAATAGCCACCTTTGGCTTAAACTAGTTATTATTTGTTTCTGCATTGGAGTAGCATAATAGTTGGTTAAAGTTCTTAGATGAACGTATATAGTCGTGCACTTCAAATTAGGTTTAGCCAAATAGTAAAGGTTCTGCTCCGACCTTTTCGGATTATATTTTATTAATGAGGGTTTATCAATAAATATGAGCCAATTAGAAGGGCAATATACTCTTGTCCACCTAATAGGTCTTCAAAATGACATCATGGATGAAAAAATTGTTAATATCTCATAATTTGTGTTTGCTATTGTGAAGGCTATGATACTTGGGGGCAGTGACAACATAACAAATTCTATGGTACTCACCTTAGCAGCCCTACTGGATAATACACATGTATTAAAAAAAGTCCAAGAGGAATTGGATGCAGTGGTTGGAAAGAACAGGGTTGTCGAGGAATCAGACATAAAGAACCTAGTGTACCTTCAGGCTGTCATCAAGGAAGCATTTCGATTGTATCCGCCAAGCACACTACTTGTGCCACATGAGGCTATAGAAGAATGTCAAATCCAGGGCTATCATGTCCCAGTGGGAACCCAAGTACTTGTGAACCTCTGGAAGCTGCAAAGAGACCCAAATGCATGGTCTGAGCCAGATGAGTTCAAGCCAGAAAGGTTTTTGTCAAGGAGCTCAATCGATGTGAGGGGCCAACATTTTGAGCTAATTCCATTTGGTTCAGGAAGGAGGGCATGCCCGGGTATATCATTTTCATTGCAAGTGATGTACCTTACACTTGCTCGTTTGATTCAAGGGTTTGAATTGCAAGCGACAGGTAATGCCCCCGGTGAACGTTATCTAGCCTCAGATATTCCCAGTCTCTCCACACTCGAAATCATGCTCGCCCCACGAGTCTCTCCAGGTCTCTTCATATGATGATGATCATTAAGTCTGTATAACATGCTGGTAATGGCAATAAAGTTGGCTAATAAATATTGATATGTTTTTTTTCTTGGGCTACTTTTATAATCTGCACTTCTTTCTCATTATAAAATGACCACAAGCATGATGCACATAAAACTTTTCAAAAAAGACTTACTAGTAGCAACAGTTGGACTAATTAAGAGGAGTAATCTAAAATTAGCAGTCATAGCCTTGTAGGATTTTATTTAGCTAATCTGGTTGTAGTGTTTTAGCGTCATCTTGTATACAAAACAGATTAGAAGTTTGTAAACAAGTTCAAAGGAGTAAAACTATTTTCTGCACTAGTTATAGTTTTAGCCTGAGGATACTTTTACTAACCTACCTAGAATAGTGATTTATATAAAGAATAATATGTATTGTATGTCATATGAGCGGATTCTCTCATATACAAATGTAGTTAAACCTCAGCAAGTTAAACCTTAGGCAAGTGATGAGGGCTGAGTTAAAGTAGTAGAGAAAGAACAGTCTTTTTATACTTGGCTGAGATTCAACCGCGTTACTTTATAGGAGAGAATCCCCTCACATGTCAATGATACTCATTATTCTCATAACGTATATAACAATATTAATTCTTTTAAATTATAATTTCGATTTGACAAGTTCTCACATACAGAAGTTCTGAAGAACTTATCATATAAGAGACAAATTCTCGGAAGACATGATAGTGGGAAAAAAGTGCTACGTTTTTAATGGTTTGGTTTTTACTCATATAATACTGAATCTACCATATTCGTAAACCTAACTTCAAGTCTAGTTGTTTGCTAGTTTACCCCATTCTCTGAGATTCAATTAACCATTAAGAACAAAGAACAAAAAGGCTTTTTTAATTCCCGAAAATGTGGTTTCCAAAACCTTCCACTTTGTTTGAATTGTTCAATTCTTAAAAACTTTTTTCCTTTTTAACATACATTAAATCAAAAGAAAAAGAGCAGAGAAAGTCAATGATGTGAATCACAAATCTTGTTTCTGAAACATTTCAATAGATACATATCATTTCAGATAAATGTGGCTATATTTAATTGAAAAACTCCTTTTTTTTCACTTCTCTTGGCTGCTATATGCTTACTACTTCCAGCATTTGTCAACTGCTTCATTAGGATATTTCTGGACTGACGAAAAACAAAACAAAGCTTTCATGGACATTTTAATATAATTAAACATGGGAGGAAACTGTCAGCCTAACAAAACAAAAGTGGAGCCCGTAAAGGCGGGCCCCACAAAAAGAAAAATCAAATTCGGTGGCAGTCATTGTTGAGAATTTATAAAGGATGTGGGTCCCACAAATATTTTATTATTAGTGGCGGGTCCCACTGATAATATTTTATTTGTGCATAGTATTTCCCAAACACTATAAATAGGGCCCTAAACTCTTAAGGAAATCTCATCCCCAGAAACAACTCCTCTTATAGAAGAGTAAGAGAGAAAACACAGAGAGAGATTGTGAGAGTTCTTGGAGTGTATCTGATCAAGAGAGGGTGTTCTTTTGGATCTATTCTTTTGGGATATAAAAGAATTTGGCGTCGTCGTTACACCGTGGAGTAGCTCCGAAGGAGTGAACCACGTATATCTGTGAGTACTCTGGTTGATCTTGTGCCTTTATTTTGTGTATTGTGTCTCCGTTAGAGGTTTTATTATTGGTGTGTATCCTAACAACTGGTATCAGAGCCTGACTTAGAGTATATATATCTGCTTATCGTATGCTCTGTGGCTGCCACTAAAAGTGGATCCTCCACATCAGAAAATAAGTTAGATTAATATTTACTCTTTTAAGGTATTGGGCACTATTCACGTGTACGGTACTATTCACGTGTACGGCACTATTCACGAATACGATACTATTCACAAATACGGTTCGGGAAAGACGTAATCTTTCACCATGGGATCTACAGTTGAAGACAACAGGTTTCGAATTGAGAAATTCGGCGGCCAAAATTTCAGGTATTGGAGGATGCAAATAGAAGACTATTTGTACCAGAAGGATCTCTTCCTACCCCTCCAAGGAGAGGCGGGGAAACCTGTGAAAATGGACGACGATAAGTGGAAGGTGCTCGATCGTAAAGCACTTGCCACCATCAGGCTCAACCTTCACCAGCATGTGACTTACAACGTCTCGCATGCGACCACCACCAAGGAGTTGATGGAGGCCTTGGAGGCGCTGTATGAGAAGCCGTCTGCTTCAAATAAGGTGTTCCTGATGAAGAAGCTATTCAACTTAAAGATGCAGCAAGGAGCTTATGTGGCGGACTTCTTGAACGAATTTCAGGCTGTTGTGCAACAGCTTGCTGCAGTGAATCTAAAGTTCGACAACGAGATCCAAGCTCTTCTGTTACTTTCTTGTCTACCAGATTCATGGGAGAATATGGTGATGGCGGTGAGCAACGATAATGGCAATGACAAGATGAAGCTCGACATGGTGATTGGGGCAATTCTGGATGAAGAATCTCGCCGTAAAATCTCAGGAGCTGAGACCTCTAGCAGTGGGAGTGCTCTGTATGTCGAGGCACGAGGGCGTGCGCAGAAGAAGGGTAGGGGACGACAAGGCCAATCAAAATCCAGAGGGAAGTCTAAAGGGCTGAACCCGAATGGTTACGGTGAAGGGAAGTGCTTCAGGTGTGGAAAGAAGGGTCACTTTGCTCGGGACTGTAGTGTTCCTGTTCCAACATCAGCAGGGGATGATCGGGCTGACGGTGCAGCCAATCTCATGCACGAGACGGATTCAGATGCGCTTCTCTTATCCCTAGAAGACAAAAGCGATGCGTGGGTCATCGACTCTGGCGCATCTTTCCATGCAACCTCACAACAAAAGTTGCTTTCATCGTTCGTGAAGAAGGACTTGGGGACAGTCTATCTTGACGATGATCAACCTTGCAAGGTTTCTGG
Organism: Asparagus kiusianus; assembly: GCA_022839385.1. Taxonomy (NCBI): domain Eukaryota; kingdom Viridiplantae; phylum Streptophyta; class Magnoliopsida; order Asparagales; family Asparagaceae; genus Asparagus; species Asparagus kiusianus. Next base: position 21,125 of record BQKN01067383.1, read on the forward strand.
GAAGAAAAATTATACTCTCAAGATGGAGGGCGGGACCACCTTAACGCTGAATAACGTTCGGCATGTACCGGATCTCAGACGAAATCTTATATCAGTCGGGCAACTGACTGACTCCGGTTATAGAGTATCCTTCGAGCAGAGAAGGTGGAAGACGTCCAAGGGTGCCTTGGTGGTGGCACACGGCAAACGCGAGAGGTCTCTCTACATCGTCAATGGGAAGATCGACCACTTGCTTGTCGCAGGACAAGCATCATCATCATCATCCGTCGACTGCATGACTTGACATCGACGACTTGGCCACATGAGTGAGAAGGGGATGCGGATTATGGCCGCGGAAGAGAGGCTTCCGGGTCTGAACAAGATCGATCTGACTTTCTGTGAGGACTACATCCTAGGCAAACAAAAGAAGATGAGCTTCAACAAGACCGGACCGGCTCCAAAACTGTAGAAATTGGAGTTGGTGCACACCGACGTGTGGGGACCTGCACAAGTCCCATCTGTTGGCAACTCTCTTTATTTTGTCACTTTTATTGATGATGCTACTAGAAAGCTATGGGTGTTCTTCTTGAAGCACAAGTCAGATGTTTTTATTATTTTCAAGAAGTAGCTTGCCAGTGTGGAGAACGAAACAGGCAATAAGCTGAAGTGCCTAAAGTCTGATAATGGAGGTGAGTATTGCAGCCAGGAGTTCGAGAACTTCTGCTCGTCCCGTGGGATTCGGAGACTGAAGACCGTCCCAGGCACACCTCAGCACAACGGAGTGGCGGAACGCATGAATCGCACTATCTTGGAGCGCGCCAGAAGTATGAGGATCCACTCCGGATTGCCCAAGAGTTTTTGGGCCGAAACTGTTAATACTGCTACATACTTGATCAACCGCGGGCCATCCGCGGCTCTCAGTTATGGGATACCTGAGGAGGCTTGGACCGGAAAGAAGCTAAAGCTAGAGCACTTACGAGTATTTGGTTGTGACGCCTATGTCATGACCAATCCTGCAGACCGGTCAAAGCTTGATCCAAAGTCAAAGAAGCTCTCTTTCATCGGCTATGGAGGAGATGAGTATGGGTACCGTTTCTGGGATCACGATGCGCACAAGGTGGTGTGTAGTCGTGACGTCGTGTTTCATGAGAATACGGTGTACAAGACCAAAGAGGTGAGTGAGAGTCAGCTATCTCCCCCTCTTTTTCCAGATATTGCTGATAGTGAGGACGGCGGTGAGATACCAATCAGCATAGAAGACGGAGACCAAGAAGATGTGCCGGATGCACAGCAGCAGGATCCAGCAGAGTTGTCGATCGCAATTCGCAAAGCTCCAAGAAATCCGAGGGTGCTAGAGAGGTACCTTTTCACCATGAATTATCTTCTCCTGACTGACAGTGGTGAGCCAGAGAGCTATGAGGAGGTACAGCAGACCGGCAAAGCTCGGGGCGAGTGGGAGTCTGCCATGGAGGAAGAAATAAAGTCATTGATGAAGAATGGGACTTGGGAGCTCGTAAAGCTTCCAAGAGGGAGAAAGGCTCTTCACAATCGGTGGATTTATCGGGTCAATGATGAAGCCGATGGACGGAGACGCTACAAAACGAGACTTGTTATGAAGGGCTATGAGCAGAAAACAGGGATAGACTATTCTGATATTTTTGCTCCCGTCGTCAAGTTGACCACGATCCGAACTGTGCTGAGCATTGTGGCAGTTCGAGATCTCCATCTAGAGCAGATGGATGTGAAGATAGCATTCCTTCATGGAGATTTAGAGGAGGAGATCTATATGCATCAACCAGTGGGCTTCGAGGAACGAGGTAAAGAGGGTCTCGTGTGTCGCCTGCGCAAGAGCTTGTATGGCCTGAAGCAAGCTCCGTGACAGTGGTACATGAAGTTCGAGAACTTTATGGAGGAGAACGGTTTTCTCAAATGCGACACAGACCACTGCTGTTTTATCAAGAGATATGGCGAATCCAATATAATACTCTTGATTTATGTTGATGACATGTTGATTGCAGGGCCCGACTTAGCCCGTATTGAGGAACTCAAAGGGCGTCTCTCCGAGTGCTTCGAGATGAAGGATCTGGAACCAGCAAATCAGATTCTTGGAATGAGGATCATCAGAGACAGATCAGCACGGAGGCTGAGGTTGTCTCAGAAGACCTATATTGAGAAGATTCTTGAAAAGTTTGATATGGAGAAAGCTAAACCGGTGGGCTCGCCGTTTGCAAGCCATTTCAAGCTATCGAAGACCCAAGCACCAGAGACTGCTGAAGAGTATGAGTTCATGGCCAACATACCATACGCATCTGCCGTCAGGAGTTTGATGTATGTGATGGTGTGCACGAGGCCAGATATTGCACAATGAGTGAGAGTTGTGAGCCGTTTCATGAGCAATCCAGGAAAACAACACTGGGGTGCGGTCAAGTGGCTTCTACGCTACTTGAGAAGCTCGTCCGACCGTTACCTTGAGTATGGCGGGGCAGATTTGCAGCTAGAGGGCTTTTGTGATGCAGACTATGTCGGGGACATAGACTCGAGAAGGAGTACGAGCGGCTACATCTTCATCTTGGGTGGTGGAACGATAAGTTGGAGATCCAAGTTACAGGATACTGTGGCTTTATCGACAACCGAAGCCGAGTACGTATCTGCAGCAGAGGCAGCAAAGGAGTTGCTATGGTTAAAGGCTTTTCTTCTCGAGCTTGGAGTAAGCTTTAAGAAATACTTCATCCACTGCGACAGTCAGAGTGCCATTCACTTGTCAGAGAACGACGCATTCCATGCTCGGACCAAACATGTTGACGTGAAGCACCATGCCATACGAAGATGGCAAAGCAGGAACGAGTTCAAGCTTGTGAAGATTGATACGAGATACAATCCAGCCGATATGCTGACCAAGCCTGTTCCACTCGAAAAGGTGAGGTTGTGTGCAGCCTCATATGGCCTTCGTTGAGAATGTTGAGGATCGTGCAAGACGCCAAAGATACAAGACATCCGGATGATGTAACCAAGAAGGGTGTGAAGATATGATTGATATTCAATCAAATCTTCAAGTGGGAGATTGTCAGCCTAACAAAACAAAAGTGGGGCCCGCAAAGACGGGCCCCACAAGAAGAAAAATCAAATTCGATGGCAGCCATTGTTGAGAATTTATAAAGGATGTGGGTCCCACAAATATTTTATTATTAGTGGCGGATCCCACTGATAATATTTTATTTGTGCATAATGTTTCCCAAACACTATAAATAGGGCCCTAAACTCTTAAAGAAATCTCATCCTCAGAAACAACTCCTCTTATAGAAGAGTAAGAGAGAAAACACAAAGAGAGAGATTGTGAGAGTTCTTGGAGTGTATTTGATCAAGAGAGGGTATTCTTTTGGATCTATTCTTTTGGGATATAAAAGAATTTGGCGTCGTCGTTGCATCGTGGAGTAGCTCCGAAGGAGTGAACCACGTATATCTGTGAGTACTCTGGTTGATCTTGTGCCTTTATTTTGTGTATTGTGTCTCCGTTAGAGGCTTTATTGTTGGTGTGTATCCTAACAGAAACAACCAATATCATCCAGATCCGTGCGATGTCACAAACAAAGCACATGTTAGTTCTGTTATTCAAGCAATCAGAAATTGCAATCTTCGCATTTTTCTGTATATTTCATAATGCAAGCAGGAAAACTGCAAAAGACTTGGATAGGACAGGTGGCAATTGTTCATCAATTTTTTAATCACCATGCAAATTTCCTGGATAATAAGATAATAATGCACAAGAGTTGACCGGTGAACGGATCCAATGGGCAGAATCATACTTTCTTTTTTTTTAAAAAAGGAAAGGGTAACTTAGAAAGCTTTCAAAATTAAATTAGTAGAATTCATATGCTTCTGCCTGTGAAAACACCATCTTCAAAGGCAGTAAAACTTTGTATTTGGCTCAAATAACACGCAAGTTTGCATGAATTATTTTTGGATGACAGTCCGTATGCCCGTGAAATGACAACCATGGTTGAAACAATATGCGGAGAAAATATGCAGAGAAATGTTTGCTTATTGTTACCGAACTGTGAGGCAAATTAAGAACGTACAATACTCAACGGTCAAATAGCAAATAATTACTCAAAAAATATATGACAAAGAAATAAAAAGTGAATGAATAAAGCACTCCACCCACCTGAACACAGTGAAATTCCATCTTGAGGAGGTCTGTTGGTGACTGCCTAGGTCTACAAAGAACAGTCCATAATTCAATCTTCTTTCGTCCTAATCCCTTTGTTTTTTCAGTATTGCTGCTCATGCCTGTATGTCAATTTAAAAACCAGAGACTTCATCACTAAAACACAAATGACTCATTTAATTAGCTCAGCTGATATTTACTTTCCTAATAAAAAAGTACCCAAATTGGATTGGGTGCAAGATTTGGCATTGACCATTTATGGTTGCTTGTCCCCCACTGTACCAAAAAAAGCTTATTATATCCATTTCTGGATAATTTAAAAACCCACCTGTCAATTTGTTTGATAAGGATCTCTGAAACACCATCCAACGAAAAAGAGCAATTGAAAAGAACACCATCAAGAATAAAATATGCAATCCCTGTGTCAAAACAAACAAAGCCTTGTTTTGTTCACTTCTCAACAACAACAGAACCACATTATGCGCTCAGTAACGCGTCTTCAGTAGACTTATTCAAAAAGCTTTTCCTAACCTGTGGACAAAAATTAAATCATGAGATAAACTTTTGGCCACCAGTGGTTGAGAAGAGTAAAGCAACCATGTTGTCTTTAGCTACTATGAAGTATGAACTTATAGTAAGAGCACTTCTACAACTAAGTCCACAAACCTACAAGAAACAAATGGGTTTCCTTCTTCAGCTACAATATGTTTGTGGTTCTGTTTCTTGGTTTTCTTCTGCAACCTATGGATTGGGAGGCTTCTAAGGAAGGAAAGTAGCATGAAACAGTACATGGAGGCTCCTCAGCCATCGGGGACCTTGCCCGTAATCGGCCATCTTCATCTCCTCAAAGGGCCAAAGCCTCTTGCTCAGGTACTAGGAGACATGGCAGATAAGTGTGGTCCAGTTTTCATGCTGCGATTAGGCCAGCGACGGATGCTTGTTGTCAACAATAAGGAGCAAGGGATTGTTTATCTACCAATGATAAGGCTCTTGCTTCTCGTCCTGCTTATGCAGCCGGAAGGCATATGGGCTATGACAACGCTGTGTTAGGTTTTGCACCTTACGGCCCGTATTGGCGCTTGATGCGCAAGATATCCACTATTGAGCTCCTCTCAAACACTCGTCTTGAGATGCTCAAGCATGTTCGATCGATGGAAGTTGATATGTTCATGAAGGAACTGCATGGGATGTGGGTAAAGAACAAGCAAAGACCGATTAAGGTTGACATGAAACAATTACTAGGGGATCTAGCTTACAATATAATTGTCAATATGGTGGCTGGGAAGAGATGTTTTGGCTCTACCGTCGACACCTCTGATGAAGCATTGAGATTTAGAAGGGCAGTTACTCAGTTCTTCAAGCTATTAACCGCTTTTGTTCCATCAGACATGTTTCCTTTTCTGAAATGGGTTTATGTGAATGGGAATGAAACTGCAATGAGATCTGCTGCGCAGGACATGGATTCACTTATGAGTAACTTGATTGAGGAGCATCGGCAAAGGAGGACTTCTCAAAAGGCTAATGATGACTGTGACTTTATAGATGTGATGTTATCGACAATGGAAGATGTCCAGCATCCGGAAATGGATCCAGATAAAGCTATCAAAGCCACCTCCCTGGTATGTGTAATGCCCCCTGCTGTCATTTGAATTTTGTTGTGTTTTGGACATCTATAGGACACTTCTTTTGCTGGGACACCTATTTAAGTTGTTCTATACTTGGGTTGGAAAATGAGCTTAGTTTAAGACTTTGTAACACCCCTTGCTAAATACTGGGAGGTAAAATTCAGGTAGCAAGCAGTGAATGGTGATCAGTGCTATTGGCATTTCAAATTGAAGACTAGTTAGAAAGCACAAAATGAGAATAAAAAATTTGAAACCACCTATCGAAATACTACATGCTACTTAAGAATCCATAGAGGTTTATTACAAGGATATTTCACAACTGGACTTTCTCCATTTTTACTCAACGATTATGATTAATCAAGGAGCAAAGGGTTTGGTTCAAACTATTCTGTTTAATTGAAGAAAACCTTTTTTTCCACTCGATGCGTATTATTTCCTTTTTATATCTACTTATGTTTTTCTGTCCGTTAGGCGTAGTATGTGAAAGAAAGAACAGTAAGGCCATATGCTTGAAGCTGAATATTACTATACGAAAAAGAGTCTGAAATGGCAGGAATCACTAAAAAACGTGGTGCAAAAAGCAGAAGTAAATGGATAATTACATTTGAATGAAATTTTCCAATTTTTCATGGGAACAAGGTATGCCGTCGAGCCATTGAAAGAAAAAACTGAATCAAAAAACTTTTTTTCCTGATAAACATAAATATATAGTACTAGTAGGTAGTAAGATTTTGTTGCAATGCTATTTCTGGATATGTTTTCCAAATGCCACAGAAGCAGAAGTACCAATCTGCCAATATATGTTTTTGCGGCATGTTTCCACCACAATTATTAGTTTTTCATGCATAGAGATCCTCGGAACCAGACTAATTTTACTCCTAATATTACTACTGATCCTTCAACTATGACTAATTATCGGATTCTGTTTATGAAGTGAACTTTGTTCACCAGTTTGTTTTACCTCTATAATTCGACTGGCAATATATTTATACTGCTGCACCAACAATTCCAACTACTTTAATCCTCATTATGATCTATATTACCTACAATTCCAAGAACTTTCATCCTCTTGCACGCACCATGTGCTCTAATTCCTTAAAAAATAGGTATCTATGTATAATCCATAGTAATTTTTTTGGGTACATAATCGCCCAAGGTACAGTTTAAAAACCATAGCCTTCAACTTGCCAAACGCTAAAATATGGACAAATTATATACTTAAATTATTGCACCGTGAATATTTACAAGTTATTTACCACATAATCAACACCCTGCAACCAGTAGAATATCCTAAAGATACAAGTTTCCGTTGGGAATCTTGTTTGAGACTGTACATTCCACTATAGGTGACAGACGTTTCATAAGAATCTTCAGGATTTCTCATTTATTATACAGGACTCTTTTTTTCTTTTACTTTTTTTTGAGTGTTTATGTAGGATTTTATATTTTATAGATTTTATATTTCGTATTTATGTCATTTCCAAACGATACAGTTGCTTTCATGTCCTTTTGGGAGCTCGGCTCTCCAAGAAGGGATTAGAACTCCAACGGAGTGATTGGCTTTGGAAAAACAATACACTTTCCATCAAGAGTGTACAGGTTTGGAAGAGAGTAGGTTTAGTTTGTTAAATGTAAATGCAATTTGTTGGTTTGGGTGTAGACCAAACCTGTCAGGCGGGCGAGGAGCTCCTTCAGGCGAGCTCGGCGAGATCTGCAGGCGAGCTCGTGGTCGAAGTTCAGGCGAGCTCGATGACGCAGCGTAGGCGAGGAACTCCAAGCGAGCTCGGGGTTGAGGCGAGATGCAGGCAAGCTCGGTCGACATCAGGTGAGCTCGGAGTCGGGTCGACGCAGACGGGGTTGAATCAGGCGAGCTCGAGCGCTCGTTTGAGTGCGGGACGGGCTGTCGACAGCCCACCTAGGATTTCCCTATAAAAGGGATACCCAGAGCCCCCCTGTTGCTTCTTCTCTTTCTCTCCTCATGCGTTCTACCTCTCTAGCGGCGGCGAAGCTCCTCTCCCCTCTCATGATTTTTTTTCCCACGCTCAGATTTGAGGGGAAAAATAAAAGAGAGAACTTGGAAAAGGTGGATTTGATTTAAGAGAGGGAATTAAACACTGTAGCTACAATGTTAGTATTGTATTTATTGAGAGATCTCAAGTTTGAGATATGCGCTTGCATTGTAATTTCTTGTTAATTAATAAGAAATTAATTATGTGGTTCCCGAGGACGGAGGCAAGTTTGCCGAATCTCATTAAATCTTGGTGTACTTTTCTCTATACTATGTTTCTGTTGTTTTAGGGGTTTAGTGTAACCCCGGGTATTCCCCAACAATTGGTATCAGAACCAGAAACGATTTAAAGGAAGTCAGATTCAAGTGGGAGTGATAGCTGCAGATAAAGAAAAAGTGAGATTAAAGAAGTTTGATGAAATAGATTTTGAATTCTGGAAAATACAGATAGAGGATTATCTGTATCAGAAAAATCTGTATCAACCCCTCTCGGGGAAGAAGCCGGATTCTATGAAGAAAGATGAGTGAAACCTTGTAGACAGACAAGCCCTCGGAGTTATCAGATTGACGTTAACTCGTAATGTTGCGTTCAATATTGCGAAGGAGAAGATCACGGCGGGTCTTATGACAGCACTCTCAAGTATGTATGAGAAGTCATCAGCCGCGAACAAAGTTTATTTGATGAGGCGGTTATTCAATCTGAGAATGGCGGAAGGCGCGTCAGTAGCACAACACCATAATGAACTCAACACGGCCACAACCCAATTGAGTTCAGTTAAAATTAAGTTTGATGAGAAAGTTTGAGCGTTGATACTTTTATCTTCCCTACCAGAAAGCTGGAACTCTACAGTCACGGTTGTGAGTAGCTCATCGGGAAGCAACAAGTTGAAGTTTGACGACGTTCATGATCTCGTTTTCAGTGAGGAGATCCGACAGAGAGTCGGGTGAAGCTACAACCTCTTCAGTATTGCACACAGAGTCAAGAGGTAGAAATTTAACCAGAAAAAACGGACGAGGCAAATCAAACCTCAGAGGTAGATCAAAGGACAAGAGGTCCAAATCCAGAAATCCAAGCAATAGCTCGAAGACTATCGAGTGTTGGAATTATGGAAAAACCGAGCATTACAAGAATCAGTACAATAGTGCACAGAAGGAGGAGGCGAAGGCAGAGGTGAATGTCACTTCCACCTCAGGAGGAGACGACGCATTGATATGTTTTTTGGAGAGCAAGGAGGAAGCTTGGGTGTGAGATTCAGGAACGTCGGTCCATGCTACTTCTCAGAAAGAATTCTTTGAGAAGTATGTTCCCGAAAATCTTGGATATGTATACCTTGATAATGATCAACCGTGTGCTATTGTGGGCAAATGTGTAGTGAAAATTAAGTTGAACGGGTTAGTATGAGAGCTGAAGGATGTCAGGCATATTCCCGACCTGAGAAAGAACTTAATATTCGTAGGTCAATTGGCTGGCGAAAGAAATACTACGACCTTCCATGGAGATGATTGGAAGATCTCAAAGGACACAATGACGATTGTCCGAGGCAAGAAGACTGGTACCATGTATATGACAACAGGTGCATGTTGTTTGATCTCAGTTGTAACAGGCAATGAGACTTCAAAGCTGTGGCACCAGAGAATCGGTCATATGAGTGAGGAGGGGATGAAAATCATGCACACAAAAGGAAAACTCTCAGGACTGCAGTCAGTAGAGATGGATGTGTGAAGAATGCATACTTGGAAAACAGAAAAGAATCAGCTTTCAGACAAGTGGCAGACCCCCTAGGAAGGAGAAGCTAGAGCTCGTTCACTCAGATGTTTGGGGACCAACTACCACCGCGTCCATTAATGGAAAACACTACTTCGTGACTTTTATCGATGATCACTCTCAGAAAATATAGGTCTACTTTCTGAAACATAAGTCAGAAGTATTTGAGGCTTTCAGGAGATGAAAAGCCATGGTCGAGAATGAGACCGATCTGAGAATAAAGAAACTCAGAATATACAATGGTGGTGAGTATGAAGACACCAGATTCAAGAAGTTCTGCTATGAGCACGGGATCAGAATGGAGAGAACCGTGCGCGGCATGCCTCAGCACAATGGTGTAGCTGAGCGGATGAACAGAACATTGACAGAGAGAGACAAAAGCATTCGGATACAGTCAGGCTTACCGAAGCAGTTATGGACAGAAACAGTCAACACAGCAGCTTACTTGATCAATCGAGTTCCATCGGTTCCATTAGAGTATAGAATACCAGAGAAGGTATGGTGCGAAAAGGAGGTAAGCCTCTCACATCTCAAAGTTTTCGGTTGTGTAGCTTATGTGCATATTACTAATCAAGGCAGGAATAAGCTTGATCCCAAGTCCAAGAAATACACATTCATCGGATATGATGAAGATGAGTTCGGCTACCGTATTTGGGACAACGAAAATAAGAAGGTATCAAGAGCAGAGATGTGATATTCAACGAGAAGGTGATGTACAAGGACATGTACAAGACAAATGACTCAGAGAGCGAGTCAACATTTGTAGATACAGATGATGTCCCAAGTAACCTCTCAGAAGAACCCAATGCAGAAGGTCCTCAGCCATAAGAGCCTGTTAGACAGAACGGTGCGTAGGAGCCCGACGCACCAGCTCCGATATTGAGAAAATCTTCTCAGCCTTTTGTGCCTAACAGGAGATATATGAACTATCTGTTGTTAACAGATGGAGAGGAGCCTGAAAGCTATGATGAAGCTTGTCAGAGTGAAGATGCGAGCAAGTGAGAGCTTGCTATGAAAGATAAGATAAAGTCTCTTATCTCAAATCAGACGTGGGAACTAGTTGAGTTACCCACGGGTAAGAAGACACTCCACAATAAATGGATGTATCGGGTAAAAGAGGAGCATGATGACTCTAGAAGATATAAAGCCCGACTAGTTGTCAAAGGATTTCAGCAGAAGGAAGAAATTGACTACACTAATATTTTTGCTCCCATGGTGAAGCTCAATACTATCAGGACAGTGATGAGTATTGTAGCTATTGAAGATCTTCATCTCGAGCAGTTGGACGTGAAGACGCCGTTTCTTAACGAAGATCTAGAAGAGGAGATATACATGCATCAGCCAGAAGGTTTCTCAGAAGAAAAGAAAAACCTGGTGTGCAGACTCAAGAAAAGCTTGTATGACCTAAAATAAGCCCCAAGATAGTGATACAGAAAGTTTGACGGCTTCATGCACAAAGAAAGTTTCTAGAAATGCAACACCGACCACTGTTGCTACTTCAAAAGATATCAGTTTAGTTATATTATCTTACTTATGTATGTTGATGATATGTTAGTTGCAGGTGCAGATATAGAAGATATCAGGAGTTTAAAGCAACAGCTATCAAAGGAGTTTGACACGAAGAACTTGGGTCCAACAAAGAAGATCATTGGAATGCAAATCACGAGAGATAAGAAGAGAGGTCTTTTGAAGTTATCTCAGATGGAGTACATCAATCGTGTTTTGCAGAGATTCAATATGGGCGACGCCAAACCAGTGAGCACACCATTGGCCAGCTATTTTCGCCTATCAAAGGATCAGCCTCCTCAGTCAGATGAAGAGAAAGAGAGTATAGCTAAGGTTCCTTATGCATCAGTCATTAGAAGCTTGATGTACGTAATGGTCTGTATGAGAAAAGATATTGGCCATGCAGTAGGAGTGGTCAGCCGATTTATGTCGAATCCAGGAATAACTTATTGGGAAGCGGTCAAGTGAATTTTGAGGTATCTACGAGACACCACACAAAAGTGTTTGTACTTTGGTAAGGGAGAGGTGAAAGTACAAGGGTACGTAGATGCAGACTTCAGAGGTGAAGTCGATCATCGAAGAAGCACCACCGGCTATGTATTCACTGTCAGAACTATAGCTGTTAGTTGGATGTCACAGATACAGAAGATTGTCGCTCTATCCACTACGGAAGCTGAGTATGTAGCAGTGATTGAAGTCAGTAAAGAGATGATATGGCTTCAGGGTTTGTTAACAAAGCTGGGATTCAAACAAGAGAAGAATGTTTTGCACAGTGATAGTCAGAGTGCGATTCACTTGGCTAAGAATTCTGTATTTCATTATAGAACGAAACACATTGAGCTTCAGTACCACTTCATCAGATCCCTGTTGGAAGATGATGTGTTAAAACTAGAGAAGATTTCAGGAAGCAAGAATCCAGCTTATATATTAACAAAGACGGTGATCATTCAGAAACTGGAGTTGTGCGCAACTTCAGTTGGCCTTCATGCATAAGGTGATGAAGGCGGAGCCACACAGGAAGAGGTGCTTGTTGAGATAGCCTGCTGACGGTGGTTTGGTCTCTAAGTGGGAGATTGTTAGTTTGGGTGTAGACCAAACCTATCAGGCTAGCTCGAGCGGGCGAGGAGCTCCTTCAGGCGAGCTCGGCGAGATCTGCAGGCGAGCTCGTAGTCGAAGTTCAGGCGAGCTCGACGACGCAGCGCAGGCAAGGAACTCTAAGAGAGCTCGGGGTTGAGGCGAGATGCAGGCGAGCTCGGTCGACATCAAGCGAGCTCGAAGTCGGGTCGACGCAGACACGGCTGAATCAGACGAGCTCGAGCACTCCTTTGAGTGCGGGACAGGTTGTCGATAGCCCACCTAGGGTTTCCCTATAAAAGGGAAATCCAAAGCCCCCCCTTTGTTGCTTCTTCTCTTTCTCCTCACGCGTTCTCCCTCTCTAGCGACGACGGAGCTCATTCTCTCCCCTCTCGCGATTCTTTTCCAGTGCTCAGATTTGAGGGGAAAAATAAAAGAGAGAACTTGGAAGAGGGGGATTTGATTTAAGAGAGGGAATTAAACACTGTAGCTATAGTGTGAGTATTGCGTTTATTAAGAGATCTCAAGTTTGAGATCTGCTCTTGCATTGTAATTTCTTGTTAATTAATAAGAAATTAATTGTGTGGCTTCCGAGGACGTAGGCAAGTTTGTCGAACCTCGTTAAATCTTTGTGTACTTTTTTTATACTGTATTTCTGCTGTTTTAGGGGTTTAGCGTAGCCCCAGGTATTCCCCAACACAATTTACTGTCTAGCTATGTGGATAGGGAAATTAACCATTCGTCCATGCCAATTGAAACAAACTGCAAAAATGTACAAATTAATAAGATCTGCGGGTAGGGAGTAAGCAGTGTGTTTTCACTCCTGTTTCAGAGCTGCAGAGGTGATAAATCCAACTTACTCGGTGTCTAGCTATATGGTTGCAGCAGTTTGCAGTGCCCTACACATTTTTTGTACTTGGCAACGGAAACATCTTAATGTTAATTGCCAAGGGTTTCTCTTTTCGATTTCAAATGGAATCACACAGACACACTAAAATAAGAAGATAACTCTTCATCCATGGGCCTGGCCTATGAACAGCAGATATGCCATTGTGAAGGATTTTCTTTCATCATTTAAAAAAAAAGAGCTGACTTAAGAAGATGATGTAGGAGGGCAGAGGCCATGAAGTCTACTTTCATCTTTACCCAAATTAAATCTAGGAAGATCTCAATATCAGTTGCATCATGTCTTCGGGGTCTTATAATTTCTTATACCAGTGTGTGCTCAAAGACATGTCTCAGTTATTGTAACAGAAGTCTTGAGTGACTCTGTTTCACATTCATTGTATAATGCTTAATGACAAATAAAACAAAGATGCTAGATTTAGTTAATTAAAAGGAGACCATAAGGTCCACCATACTAAATGGATCACAAAGACTTTCAGTTCCCAAACTCAGAGTCTCTTATTATTTACGCACTTCATAGCCAATTTTTTACATGTACTCTTCAAAACGCACGTGCCCTATCTCAAAGTAAATGGTATAGAAGCCACAGAAGATTAGATAGTTTTAGAAGTCAAATTTCTGGAAAGGAATAATAATTCACAGGGAGCTATTTATGTAGAAATTTCGCAAGGAATAGGCCAAGTTTATCACTCAACAATCTAAATTAGTATCAAGCTTATGGCAAAGGAAATCAACCATTCTGCTAATTTTGGAGCTTATGGCAAAGGAAACCAACCATTCTGCTAATTTTGGCCCACCTACCTACCTACAAAGGAAATAAACCATTCTGTGAATTTTGGCCAAACCTACCTACTATACACACACACAGACTGACTGACTGACATATTTGTATGTGCATGGAGAATGTTCTAACTTGCCAACTCCTACAACCTACAAAAGATCAATAAAATTTTCCTCTTTGCTCCTACAAAAAAAATGATAAAATATTTATGAAATGAAGTATTTATGAAGTAACTACAGAAGAAACAGTTTGGACTGAAACAAGTTACAGTTTGTTTCTGCGTAGGAGTAAAATAATAGTTGCTCAAAGTTCTTAGATGAAATTATACAAAGTTAAGGCACTTCGAATTGAATTTAGCGAAAATGTAATTCTTGCATATTAAGAGTTAGGTTGAAGGTTTGAATCCTTCCTTATTTTGGGAATGCATTTTATCAATGAGGGTTTATAAATAAATATGAGACAGCCAAGAGGGAAGTAGACTTTCATATAGCAGTTTTCAAATTGACATCATGCCTGAAATTTTATTAAACTCTTGTAATTTTTTTTCCTCTACTGTAAAGGCTATGATATTTGGGGGCACTGACAACACAATAAAGTCTATGGTACACACCCTAGCATCCCTACTGGATAACACACACGTGTTAGAAAAAGTCCAAGAGGAATTGGATGCGGTGGTTGGCAAGAACCGGCTTGTTGAAGAATCTGACATAAAGAATCTAGTGTACCTTCAGGCTGTCATCAAGGAGGCATTTCGATTGTACCCAGCAGCTACAGTGATTGTGCCACATGTGGCCATAGAAGACTGCCAAATACAGGGGTATCAAATCCCAGTGGGAACCCAAGTACTTGTGAACATTTGGAAGCTGCAAAGGGACCCAAATGCATGGTCTGATCCATACAGGTTCAAGCCGGAGAGATTTTTTTCCAGGAGCTCAATCGATGTGAGGGGCCAACATTTTGAGCTAATTCCATTTGGATCAGGAAGGAGGGCATGCCCGGGGATATCATTTTCACTGCAAGTGATGCACCTTACAGTTGCTCGTTTGATTCAAGGGTTTAAATTTCAAGTGAGAAGGAATGCCCCCAGTAATCGTTATCTAGCCCCAGATATTCCCAATCTCTCCTCATTAGAAGTCATGCTCGCCCCACGACTTTCTCCAGGTCTCTTTATATGACGATGATCATTGTGTAACATGCTGGTTTGCATGTAACCAAAGAGTATTATGGTACTTCTGTGTATGTAGGCACGCATCTACATTAATCACTTACACTAATAACTATGGATACAATTCTTCTCTTATAAATTCCATTTCTTCTTTCTCATTAGAAGATGTCCCAAGCACACACAAAAGCTTCTTAAAGTAATCCTTATTAGTAGCAAATAGTTTAGACTAATTAAGAGGAGTAATCTCAAATCAGTAGTTGTACTACTTATTTAGCTAATCTTGCTATAGTTTACTTTTAGATTCATGTTACATATTAACATAGATAATAAGTTTGTAGGCAGATGGGGAGAAGTAAAGCTATTTTCTGCACTCAGTTCTGGCTTCAGGGAGAGGATACTGATTATCAATGTGGATAGAATGTACAGTGACATAAGGAATTAGATTGTCTAAATTTATAAACAAATTCAAAGAAGTACGGCATTAGTACAACTATTTGTTTTCTTATAAAATTTGGTCTTCAACTTCAAAAGTAAACAACAAATCATCAGTGTAGGTTTCGGGGTCAACAAAGGTATTCTCAAATCTCGATCCTCAATGAAGTTAATGTTGACATATTAGTAATAGATAGGGTGTTATTTGTAAGTTGTGTTGTAAGGGCCTATATAAGCCTATCTTATGGAGTAATAACATTAGAGTTTCAATTCTTTATGGTATCAGAGCCAAACCCTAGCCGCCACCCCCCCTAGCCGCCAGCCCCCCCCCTTAGCCGCCGGCCCCCCTCCCTCCTATCCAGCCCAACCCCCCTTCCCCGGTCAGCCCCCCCCCCTCTGTTCGCCCGCGGAACCCCCTCCCCCTCTGTCGACTGTCGACAACCAGCCCGCCCCCTCGATCAACCCGACCCCGATCAGCCCCCACCCTCCCCCGATCAGCCCCCCTCCTCTCTTTCTGGTTTTGCCGCCACGAAAACCCCCCCTCCTCTATTTTTTTTCCTGGCCGACAACATCCACCCCCGTTTCGCTGCTACCGAACCCCCACCCTTTGACCGCCCGACAACATCCCCCCTTTCGCTGCTACCGAACCCCCCCCCCCCAACCCTTTGACCGCCCGACAACATCCCCCCCTTTCGCTGCTACCGAACCCCCCACCCTTTGATCGCCTCTTGCTGTGCCATGTCAGACCTAGAGTTTGGCATGGGTTCCCTCGACTCAGTCCTCGAACTGATGACAGAAAGAGTATATATCTCACATCGATGAGATATATTCTTGTTTTTGGTTCTTGTTTCCTCTGAGAAACGGGAATTTGTTTGCGATCCTACTCTTGTTGTGCAGCAGATGTGCTGCCGAAATTTTCACTGCACACAACAAGGGTCGGAAGAGTAGGTGACCAGGTGTTGGGTCTGAAGCCTGTTCGATGGAGGAGATCATCAAGAAGTTGAACCCTGCGAAGGTATCAACTTTGATGAAGCTGATGAAGTTGTCGGCTGGTGAGAGCGCGATAAAACCATCGAAGAAGTTGGAGCTTCCGACCATCGATCTGAAGCTGGATGGACCGAGTACGTACCTGAGCTGGTCACGGCAGGTAAGATACACCCTTGCAGGGAGGAACCTGGAGGGTTATCTGACAGGAGAGGCGACAGAGCCGGATGAGGACTCGGAAGGAAGAGATGAGTGGAAGTCCACTCACATGTTGGTGTATATCTGGCTCCTCAACTCATTGGTCCAGTCGATCGCCGCCACAGTTGATGGCATTGAGAAGGTGAAGGACGTCTGGGAGAAGTTGAGGAGGACCTATGATGGAGTAGGGAATAACCTGCGGGTATTCCAGATTAAGGGAGAAATCGACGCCACAGTCCAGGGAGAGCGGACTGTACAGGAGTATGCCACAGAGCTGGAGCGCCTGTGGCTAGATTATGATCACTTCTCACCTCGGGCAAGCTGTAAGGACCCGGGATGTAAAGAGCGTGAGGCCTTTCTACAGGAGAGGATTATGATGTTTCTCAAGGGATTGACATCAGAGTTTGCTCAGCGAAATGCATTGCTGCTAGCTCAGCCAAAGATTCCCACGCTTGAGGAGGCTGTCTCGGCCATGATCCAGGAGGAGACTCGTATTAGGCTGCAGGTGGGGACAGGTGGACTTCCTGTGGTGAAGTCAGTACTGACAGCCTCTAGCAACACTGGATCCAGGGAAGAGACTCGGCAGTGCTCCAACTAAGGTACGGTGGGCCATCTAAGACATGCCTGCACCAAACCACCTAAGGAAGGAGATTCGGGTGGATGTGAACAGTTCGGAGGTCGTGGTCGTGACCGTGGGGGTCGACGAGATGGAAGAGGAACAGGCAACCGGGCGAATCTGATGCTAGCAGAGGTAGAGGAAAAAGCTGAGGTAGTCTTTACTGAGGAAGATTGTGCGCTCCTATCGATACTCAGGAGGAAGCAGAAAGTAGCGGGGGATGGAGACAGGAGGAGTGGAACTGAGGAGACATCCACTTCATTCTTCGCCGGAGGCAACACTGCTACCTATGCTCATCCGACCAAAGGTACTGATGATAAACATGCTCTTGCTTCTATGTCTCCCGACAGATCATCAGAATGGATAGTCGACTCCGGTGCGTCTCGACATGTGACAGGTAATGCTAGTGAGTTCTCATCATATAATCACCTAGCATCGCCTGATAGTATTCAAACAGCTGATGGTACATTTCAGCCAATGATTGGTAAGGGTACAGTCGATTGTACAGGTTCTGTAACTTTGTCCAATGTTTTGTATGCTCCCTCCTTTCCAGTCAATCTTTTATCCATTAGTGCTATCATTCTCCAACTAAAATGCATCGTTTCTTTTGATATTCCCAAGGTGATTTTCCAGGAGAAGGGGACAGGACGGAGACTTGGGACTGGCACATGACGTAGTGGACTGTGGTATCTGGATCGTGAAGGGCTGGATTCAGCATTGGTGTCAGTCGTAGAGGAAGCAGGAGTAGGATCTAAAATGAGTGCTAAAAGTGAGTTAATACTTCATCACCAGCGTTTGGGACACTCATCCTTTAGTGTTTTAGGTAGATTGTATCCTTCTTTATTTGAGAAAGCAAATAAACAGAAACTTGTGTGTGATGCATGTGAGTTTGGAAAGCTTACTAGAAGCTCTTATGTTAGTTCTGGTCATAAAAGTTCTTATGCATTTGACTTGGTACATTCAGATGTTTGGGGGTCTTGTTCCACAAGTTCTATGAATGAATACAAGTATTTTGTTATATTTATTGATTGCTTCTCTCGTGTTACTTGGTTATACCTGATGAAGAATAAGAGTGATGTGTTTGGGTGCTTCCAAAACTTTCATAGGACTGTTCAGACTCAATACGGAGCAGTGGTGAAAGTATTGAGGTCAGATAATGGGACAGAATATACCAACAGAGCGTTTAAAGAATATTTGTCAGCTCAAAGAATACATCACCAGACAACCTGTCCATACATACCAGCTCAGAATGGGGTAGCGGAAAGGAAGAACAGACATCTTTTAGAGGTTGCTAGAAGCATGATGATCTCTATGAATGTCCCAGAAACATTATGGGGACAAGCAGTATTGACCGCAGCAGCGCTGATCAACAGAATGCCCTCGAGAGTGCTGGATTGGAAGTCTCTATGTGAGACATTGAAGGGAGATAATGGTGGGATTCTTCCACTTAAAGTGTTTGGCTGTGTGTGCTTTGTGAAGGACAACAGGCCATCTGTCGGGAAACTTGCCCCTAGAGCTGTGAAGTGCATCTTTGTGGGATATTCTGCTACTCAGAAGGGATATGTTTGTTGGAGCCCGGTGGAGAAAATGTTGTTTGTGAGCATGGATGTGCATTTTCGAGAACTCGAGTCATATTACACCTAGAAGGTAACTTCATCCGTTGGTAACTCGCCCAATACTAGAAGTATGAGGCGAGAGGAGGAGAATGGTGAGAGATCGGTGAACAATGTGGAGAAATCCATTTCTGTATCGATTCCTTGGGAGGGAGAATTGGTTGAGGAGGAGCAGGAAAATGACGAAGAAAATAAAAATGAGACAAGAGGTGTTAGGCCCACTGTTCAGGG
This sequence comes from Asparagus kiusianus, assembly GCA_022839385.1. Lineage (NCBI taxonomy): Eukaryota > Viridiplantae > Streptophyta > Magnoliopsida > Asparagales > Asparagaceae > Asparagus > Asparagus kiusianus. The sequence continues at coordinate 40,173 of BQKN01067383.1, forward strand.
GGAGCTACTAACCTATAGTAGGAAGGAAAAGCAAATTGCAGGAACAGTACCTACAGTGCCGCTAGTGCTGCCAAGTCTCTTACCAACGCCTGTCTCGACTCCTGAGACACCTACACCACCACCAGTTTCATCCCAATGTGATAACATTCCTCTCCCTACTCCTCCCACACCAATATCAGTACGGAGGACTACTCGTAGTAATGCGGAAAATCCTCCCGATAGATATGGATAGGATCTTGCCCAGTTTGTATCATATTCTAACCTTCATCTTGCACATGAAGCATTCATTGCATCATTGGATTCTGTTACTGTACCTAACAATTAGCAGGTTGCTAAGAATGATCCAAAATGGAAAACGGCTATGCACGAAGAGCTAGGGGCTCTTGAGAAGAACCGTACTTGGGAGTTAGTAAAACTACCAAAAGGAAAGAGAGCAGTTGGATGCAAGTGGGTCTTCACTGTGAAGCAGAATCCAGATGGACAGGTTGAGTATTATAAGGCTCGTCTTGTGGCAAAAGGGTATAGTCAGACGTATGGAATCGATTATGATGAGACTTTTACACCGGTGGCGAAAATGAGCACTGTTCGGACCTTGATCTCTCTGGCAGTAAATGGTGGATGGAAGCTACACCAACTAGATGTGAAGAATGTATTCCTTCATGGAGATCTGATGGAAGAGGTATACATGAAAATACCACCAGGATTCGATACAGATCAGACAGTGGGCAAAGTTTACAGATTGAAGAAGTCTCTCTATGACCTGAAGCAATCTCCCCGTGCTTGGTTCGACAGATTCAGACGGGCTATGATAGGTATGGGATACCAGCAGATTAACGCTGATCATACCGTGTTCTTTCGACGGAGTAAAGGTCACATCACCGTGCTTGTAGTATATGTGGATGATATGATCATTACAGGGGATGATGAGAAGGAGATTGCCCAACTCAAAGTGAGACTGGGTAAGAAATTCGAGGTGAAAGATCTGGGTTTGTTTCGATACTTTCTTGGAATAGAGATAGCTCGAGGAGCGGAGGGGATCGTCCTATCCCAGAGAAAGTATGCACTGGATCTTCTCAAAGAGACAGGGATGTTAGGATGCAAACCTACAACTACACCGATCGACCAGAGGTTCAAGCTCGGTGCTGAAGCTGGAGAACCAATTGATCGTGACAGATATCAAAGGCTGGTGAGTAGGTTGATCTATCTGAGTCACACACGTTCTGATATTTCTTTTGCAGTGAGCGTGGTGAGTCGCTACATGCACGATCCAAGGAAGGGTCATATGAACGCAGTATACCAGATTCTGAGGTATTTAAAGAGTGCCCCCGGAAAGGGGCTGATATTCAGAAAAAATGAACATATGAGTATTGAGGGTTACTGTGACTCGGATTGGGCTAGTTGTGCTGATGACAGGAGGTCCACCTCAGGATACTGCATCTTCATAGGAGGCAACTTAGTCTCGTGGAAGAGCAAGAAGCAGTCAGTGGTGACGATATCAACAGCTGAAGCAGAGTATAGAGCCATGGCCTTGGGAGTTGCAGAGTTGTTGTGGTTGAAGAGTATGCTGATGGAACTGAAGCTGGATCAAGGAGCCAAGATGAAGCTGTGGTATGATAACAAGTCAGCCATCAGTATCGCCAACAACCCAGTGCAGCATGATAGAACCAAACACATTGAGATCGATAGGTTCTTCATCAAAGAGAAGTTGGACAATGGACTACTGGAGTTAAGTCATATTCCAACTAAGGATCAGGCAGCAGATTGTCTGACTAAGGGACTTAGCTCAGTAGATATGATTAGAGGATGTGACAAGATGGGCTTAGTGGATATCTTTCGTCTATCTTGAGGAGGAGTGTTGACATATTAGTAATAGATAGGGTGTTATTTGTAAGTTGTGTTGTAAGGGCCTATATAAGCCCATCTTATGGAGTAATAACATTAGGGTTTCAATTCTTTAGTTAAATTGGTGGTGATGGAAGATGCATCTCTGAATGGAGTAAGCAATCAAATTTATCCTCCAATCCATTAATGATAAATCTGTTTTAAGGTGCAAATTAAAAGTGGAGACAATAAGGGTTTACCTCTAGTTTTCAGAATGAAAGAAATTTTAACAGGAAATATATAAAATTCAGATAATTTGGACTTCAAAAGCCCGTTATTTGCATGAAGCCAATTCAATGAATTTATCATTGTACATATGGACACAAGTTCTCAGTCGAGAATTTGAAGGATACCAAATGGGCTTAGCATTATAACAAGCTACTAAAACTCGAAGACAATTCAACAAATTGGGAATGAACAATTCGACCAACAGTTGACGTGCACGCTGGAAAAAGTTGGTGAATGAAGGGTACTACCTTTTAGATACAAGTAATCAAATATTAATTCCGGCTATGTTGATGAAGGCTGAGGATAACTGATGGGGACAGAAGCTGAGGAGGCTGGTGACGGCTCCAGCACCAGCATCCACCCCGGCTTAGTGGGAATGAGCTCGGTGAACTTGATTATTAGTGGGCTAAAACCCCTGATCGATATTCTATTTCTTTATGTGAGCACCTCATAAATGGGCTCTGATTATCATCCTTATCATTTGTACCAATTTGAAGGGGAAAAAAAAACAAATCAGACAATCTTCACCTTTCATCTATCTTTCGTTTAATTTTCTCTATTCTTTTGGGACCAAAAATAAATATAGGAAATGCATAAGTACATTAATTATCCTAAATTACTAGATTGCATAAGTGAATTTTAATCATATCATTGTGTGTCGTGTGTCCATAGGTTCTAACCGACAAATACAATATAAGTTCAAAAATACAACTTAGTCTGTGAAAACACAGTTAATCATATTAAAAAATAATTATTCCTTCATTTTCTTTATTCTTACTGTTTTCTTTCTAGTATTTATCTATTTTTTATATTCAAACTCAATAAAGACAGGTAAAAATCAAATTTTATCACATGCACATACGTGTGTATGTATTTAGACAACAACGTTAAATTCTTTAAAATTATATTTTAGATTTAAAAAGACCTCATGCAGAAAAATTATATTTTAGATTTGAAAAGATCTCATACACAAAAATTATAGAGAACTTAGCTTTAAGTTTAATAGACACATACTCTGAAGACATAATAGTCAAATAGAGTGTTTTAAGAGTCAATTATGAAATATGTACATTTTAAAATATGTGTTTTTTACCTGAATACAGCCAAATATATCATATTTGTTAGTTGCTGATTTACCCTATTCCTTGAGATTGAATTAATTGGTGGATAAAAAGAAAAACTTTTTTTACTCAAAAATGTAGTTTCCATAACCTCGCATCCATTGTTAAATTTTTAAAAACTTTTTTCCCTTTTCTATGTACCAAAAAATCAAAAGAAAAAGAGCAGAGCAAGTAAATGATGTGGAGCACAATATTGTTTCTGAATAATACATATCATTTCATTAGATACATATCATTTGAGGTAAATGCAGCCATATATAAATGACAAAAACTTAGTGTTTCAGTCCACTTAGGATTCTTTTAGGCATCTTAAACTTTTAACATATTCTGCCTAAAGATCTTAATGGTTCAAAAGTAATCGTTTTACCATTCTTCTTAGTTAAGAGTGAAATCTTGTTTACGTAAATTATACATGCTGGCTACATTCTTTTCTTTTTCTAAAAATAAATATTGTGGTTGTTATTGAACCAGAGATCTCTCATTGCCCAATCATGTTTTGATATTGCTGAATTAGTTCTTGCTAATGCTATATATATATGTATAACCTACTCAAATCCTTTTAGTCAAACAACAAATGGTAAAAACAAAGTTTCCCAAACCCTTGAACAGCCGCACCTTTCATGAAAGTATTTCATGTAGTTTTTTGTAGAAAAACTTTAAAGAACTGAAAAGATTTATAGGAAAGAACGTAGGACTCAGTAAAACCATCTGCCCATATCCATCCTTTCTCTGAACTCTCTTACTCCGCTATCGATGATGACTAAATCTGAGAAATATTAAGGTCAAAGGAAACTACGTGTCACGTACGTAATTATTCGAATTTAACACATTCTAACAACTAATCAAGCCACTAACTATACTGAAAAATTATCCATGATCATAAGGTAAATTATACACCCCTTAACTAAGTCAACTAACTCACTTAATTTCTATGAGAAAGACAAAGAATCCTCATCAATCACATAAATTATTCATGCTCCTTAACTAAATCAACCTTATTTGTATGGTGCTGCAGTCTTGTACAACATTCAGAGGTCTGGGGTTTAAAACCTGCATCTAAGTTTTACCCCTGGCATGGCTGCTAACGAGTTACACGTTGCTTTGAAGACGCATATAGGCCTGCTTGTGAAGCTGGTTGATATGCGTTATGTTAAAATGGGCCAACGACTGGATCTATCCGATCAAATACTCCCAATATTTGTGAACTTCTCCATTTGGAAACTTACAAAACTAAGCTTTCATAAACAGTTTAATAAAAGTGAATTGCCCAAAAGTAGGAATAGATACGCAAGATTAGGTGTCAAAATATAAATTACCTTAAATTGGGTGAGATCCCAGAAGCAACCAGATATGTATGATACAAGGCCCATGTTAGCTGGGTTATCGAAGCATTCACAAATTAAAATTGGTGAATTATCAGTATTTTTCATGATGCAAGCAGGAAACTACAAAAAATGGGGAAAAAATTTGGCAATTGTTCATCAACTTTTTAATAGTCACACAGATTTCCAAGATAATAAGATAATGATGCACAAGAGATGGCCAGTGAAGGAATACCAATGGCCAGAATCTTATCCTAAGAAAAAGAAAATAATATTGTATTTTAGAGCAAGAAAGACTTTCCAAAATTAATAGTAAATTTCAAAAAATTTATCAACTTAGGTAGTGTTTTGAGTGTGGATGGATATAAACACGGGTAGTTTAGACTTTTTATCCAAAATTTTAACATTGTTAGCAAGAGTTTCAAAGGTCCATAGTAGTTTGATATAATTTTGCATTGTAGTTTAGCCCTTTACCGGACTCGCCTGCATACCAGCAGACTAAGTTACCAGACTAAGTTTGATATAATTTTGCATTGTAGTTTAGCCCTTTACCAGACTCGCGTGCCTTCTATATCTCACTTTTCGTCTTTCTCATAAAACATGTTTATAGTTTTTTTCTTTTTTTTGCAAAACCCCTCAAAATTAACAGTAGTTTGTGAAATGTAACCAAAAGAAAATTCTGTATCCTTCCAAATGTGCAGACACCTTCTTCAAAAGCAATAAAAATTTGTATTATCTTAAATAAGGCACAACAAAAATCATGAAATAATTCTAGTTGACACTCTTTTTTCCCATAAATGACGAACATTGTCGGACTAATATATAGAGAAAATATACAGCAAGTACTAGGTTATTTTTATCAAATTTTGGAACAAAGAACATTGAGTACTTGATGGTCAAATAACAAACATATATGAAAATGAGATAAAAGAGAATGAATAAAGCCCTGAATATACCTGAACACACTGAAGTTTCCATCTCAATTAGATTTGATGGTGATAGCCTTCCTGACTTTGAGTACGTCAATGAAGAATAGTCTATGATCATTCTTTTTTCCCCTTTGCCCCTTTGTTTTCTCAGTATTTTTCATCCCTGTATGTCAATTTAAACAGCAGAGACGTCATTAGTACAACAAGGAATGATTTAGTCAGCTGTTGTGTTACTTTCATCTGATAATAGAAAATACAATATTTAACATAGAGCATTTCAGATTGTTTTTTCCCCGTAGTACCCAAACAAAAAAAAATTATATCCATCTCTGGATAATTTAAAGAACCAGCATGTGCATTGATTCGATAAGGACACACGAAAAGATTCCTTACCAGAAGGAACACTAGAAAATAACAAATTAAGATATAACGTAAACAATCACTGTACCAAAACAAACAATGTTTAGTTCTGTCCATTCTCAACAAACAAAACCATCTGATGAATAAGGAAATGGCCTTTGGCAGACCCATTCAGAAGCTTTTCCTCAGTGGACAGAGAATAAATAATAAGATAAATTCTTGGACAGCGGTGGTTGAGAAGAAGAGTTAAGCAATCATGCTGTGTTAACTACTATGACCTTATAAATAGGGTAACTTCTACAACTTAAACCAGAAACTGAGAAACCTTCAAGACAAAAATGGGTTTCTTTCTTCAGATACAATATTTTTGTGTTTCTATCTTCTTTGTCTTCTTTTGCAACCTATGGGTTGGGAGGCTTCTAAGGAAGAAAAGTAGCACACAATACAAAGAGGCTCCTCAGCCACCAGGCGCCTTGCCCATGGTTGGCCATCTTCACCTCCTCAAGGGCCCAAAGCCGCTAGCTCAGCTACTAGGCGAGATGGCAGATAAGTGTGGTCCAGTTTTCATGTTGCGATTAGGCCAGAGAAATATGCTTGTTGTCAACAATGTAGAAGGAGTGAAGGATTGTTTTTCCACCAATGATAAGGCTCTTGCTTCTCGTCCTGCCTATGCAGCTGGTAAGTATATGGGATATGATTATGCCATGTTCGGTTTTGCACCTTACGGACCATACTGGCGCTTGATTCGCAAGATATGCACAAAAGAGCTCCTCTCAAACACTCGTCTTGAGATGCTCAAGCATGTTCGATCAATGGAAACTGATATGTTCCTAAAGGAACTGCATGAAATGTGGATGAAGAATAAGGAGAGTCCAATTAAGGTTGACATGAAACCATTACTAGGGGATCTAGCATACAATATAATTGTTAATATGGTGGTTGGGAAGAGGTATTTTGGTTCTACAGGCGATGCCTCTGATGAAGCATGGAGATTTAGAAGCGCAGTTACTCAGTTCTTCAAGTTGTTACGTGCTTTTGTTCCATCAGACATGTTTCCTTTTATGAAGTGGATTTATGTCAATGGGAAAGAAGCTGCAATGAAATCTCTTGCTCGAGAACTGGATTCAATTATGAGTAACTTTGTTGAGGAGCATCGAAAAAGGAGGACTTCTCAAAAGGCTAATGGTGATCATGACTTTATGGATGTGATGTTATCAACAATGGAAGATGTCCAGTATTCTGAACTGGATCCAGATAAAGTTATCAAAGCCACCTCCCTGGTATGTGGAATACTGAAAACCTCTTCTTATCATTTTGTTATGTTTTTCATATCTATAGGACTCCCCTTTAAGTGGGATACTTTTTAGGTGGTTCTATAGATGGATCAGGGGAAATGATTTATTCTGAAGTTAGTTAAAAACTTTGTAAGACCGCATACTAAAGATTGAGAATCTGGGGGGTAGAATTCAGGTAGCAAACAGTGGATGGTGATTGGTGCTACTAGCATCTAAAATTGAAGCCTTAAAACAGTTTCACAAACTTTATTAAACTCAGAAAGCACAGAAGTAAAATCACCAAAAAGTTGAATGCCCTTTGTGGAAATATTACATACCTTTTACGTAATGAATCCCCCCCCCCCCCACCCTCTATTCACCTAGTATGATTTCCCTATTCTAAGGCATAGTATATGACAATCAGGGCAAATATTTGAACTAAATATCACTATAAGAAACAGAGTTTGAAATGTCACGAATCATTAAAAAAAAGGCAGAAGAATATAGATAGTACATTCTAATGAACTGCAGCACCATAAATTTTAGAACAGAGGTATACTATCGTTCCATTAAAAGAAACAAAATTGTATTAAATTGCTTTGTTCCTGACAAGAGTAAATATGATGTACTAATACGTAGTTACATTCTGTTGAAGTGTTATTGTTAAGTCATACCTATGTTGGTACGGGTACGGATACAGGTCTGGGACATAGCAAATTTGTACAATGTATGGTAGGGGGACACACCTAGATAAATATTTATATACAAATATATTTTATATTGGAATTAATAATTGATATGAGAACAGGGATGAGAATTAAATTTCTTATAATATTTTTATGTTTCTTTTATAATGTGGACTATAAATTGGAAAAACACTGTTTTTTTAACTAAACATCCAAATGACCCTTCAAATACATAATCCGGAGCCTGACCTATGACCAACAAGATTGAAGAAATGGATGTTTAGTGTAGGATATATGTCCACAAAATATATGACAAGTGTTTTAAATTAAAAACATGCACTGTATAATTAAGTACGTGCCCTAATAAATGTATGCATATATGCAAGGAGTGTCTAAGGAGTTTGGGTACATGTACGGGAACGGGTACGGCTTCAAACTAGAAGTACCCAGGTAACATAGACTCGTACACTACTTATAGAAAAAGATTCAAAATAACTACTCTAGGCTGAAGCAAGTTATTGTTTGTTTCTTCATAGAAGTAGCATAATAATTGCTTAAAGTTCTTACATGAAAGTGTATACAGTTATAGGTACTTCACATTAGATTTAGTCCAACAGTAACACTTTTGTATGTAGAATGAGGTTAAAGCCTTAAAGGTTCTTATCCTGTCTTTTTTGGGAATATATTTTATTAATGGGGGTTTATAAAAAAATATGAGACCACTGAAAGGGCATTATACTCTTCTTCATCTAGTAGTTTTTCAAATTTATATCATGTTTGACGATATAATAATTGCTCATAATTTTTTCTGCTATTGTAAAGGCTATGATAAGTGGGGGCGCTGACAATGTAACAAACTCTCTGATACTCACCCTAGCAGCCCTTCTGGACAACACACACGTCTTAGAAAAAGTCCAAGAGGAACTGGACACAGTTGTAGGCAGGAACAGTCCTGTTAAAGAATCTGACATAAAGAACCTAGTGTACTTTCAGGCAGTCATCAAGGAGACATTCCGATTGTATCCATCATCGAAAACAAACTTGCCACATGAGGCTGTAGAAGACTGCCAAATCCAGGGCTACCATGTCCCAGCAGGAACCCAACTACTTGTGAACATTTGGAATTTGCAAAGAGACCCACGTGTCTGGACGGACCCATATGAGTTCAAGCCAGAGAGATTTTTGACAAAGAGCCCACTTGATGTGAGAGGCCAGCACTTTGAGCTGATTCCATTTGGGTCTGGCAGGAGAGCATGCCCGGGGATATCATTTTCACTGCAAGTGATGCACCTTACACTTGCTCGTTTGATTCAAGCATTTGAACTGCGAGCGACAGGTCATGCCCCTAGTGACCGTTATTTAGCCGCAGATATTCCCAATCTCTCCTCATTAGAAATCATTCTCGCACCAAGATTATCCCCAGGTCCCTTTATATGATGGTAACATTAAGTATAATGTGCAGGTATTGGCAATAGAGTTGCCAATGAATTGCTAGTAACCAAAGATAATTATGGTGCTTTAATGGTTGTAGGCATGCATCTACCTGTATTAATCACTCAGATAATAGTTATTGATGCCCTTTATGTTTTCTTCTTTCACTAAGTTTATAACTATAAATTGCATTTCTTCTTTCTCATTGGAAAATGACCACAAATACACACAGAAACTTCTTAATGTAACACATACAAGTATTATTTGGACCAATTAAGAGGGTAACCTCAAAAAGTAGATGTAGTATTTATTTAGCTAATCTTACTATAGTTTACTTACACTCATTCTATAACAAAATTAGTGTTTAAGTTTGTCGCAAGATTCAAAGAAGTTATTTTCAGCTCAGATTTAGTTTTCACCAACAAGAACAACAACAAAGCCTTTATTCTAAATTTATAGGGTCGGCTACATGAATCATGTTCTTCTCATTTCTATTAGCGGCCATCTCCTCTGTTAAGTACTATTGTATCCATCTTAATTGCTTCAATCGAGGTTTTTTTAGGTCTACCTCTAGTTCTCTTTGCTCCATCAATTATAATTTTATCACTTCTCCTAACTGGCACATTTAGCGACCTATGTTGTCACCAAATCATCTCAACTGATTCTCTCTCATTTTATTCTCAATAGGAGTAAGCTCTAATCTCCTATAAAGCCACTCATTTCTTATTCTATGATTAGTGTATATTCGCAAGACGATGAACATTCTTGTGTAAACCACACTCATTCATTTTTACATGTTTCTTTTTAATTGCCAATATTTTGATTCATAAAGCAACTGCCAGTCTCATGACTTCAAACCTAAAACACAAATCATGAGTGTAGATTTGGTGATCAATGAGGGTATTCTCAAATCCCAATCAAGGTGTGCAATTGTTAACAGGTGAACTGGTGATGGAAGATGCACCACCGCATGGAGTAAATAATCAAATTCTTCCTCCAATTCACTAATGAGCTATAGTTTTTAGAATGTAAGAAATTTGAAAAGGAAAAATATATATTCAGATAAATTCGACTAGCATGAGTTAATCATTGTAGATATTGAGACAGGTTCATGTACTACAAAAATTAGAAGAATCCCAAGTGATCTTTAGCATTTCAAAAAAAGCTCCAAAGAAAAAGAAGAAAAATTCAACAAACAGTTGGTGCGCATACAAGAAAAAGTTGGTGAATGGAGGCGTGTCACCTCCTACATACAAGCAATCAATGACGTTGATGGAGGTCGAGGATCGCCGACGGGAAAGAAGTTGAGGAGGCCGTTGACGGCACCGGCGCCGGCGACCCTCATCGACGGTGGGAGGATGGGAGTGAGCTCTTGTTAATTGGTCCACATACTCTACTTGATTTATGTGATCGCATCATTGGCAGGCTTATTGGGCCTGTCACGTGGAAGAATATTGATGATGTTTTTGATGGACAAATTTTCAAAACCAACTTATTTGGAAATTTAATCCCAGAAAACAACTCCTTTCAAACTTAATTGCAAAAACCGACCTGGTTTCAGCCTTGGCGTTGAAACCAGGTCGGTTTTTGTGAAAAAACTTCGGAAACTTCACGGGAGTTGAAGTTTCGTAGTTTAATTTTTTTTTTTGAACTACGAAACTTCACGGGAGTTCAACTCCCGTGAAGTTTAGCAGTTTTACTAAACTTCACGGGAGTTCAACTCCCGTGAAGTTTCAGATAAAATTTTTTAAAAACCGACCTGGTTTCAGCTCCCGCGCTGAAACCAGGTCGGTTTTTAAATTTTTTTACAAAAGTGGTCGTTTTTTAAAAATAAATAGTGAAAGGGGTTGGTTTTGAAAATTTGTCCTGTTTTTGATAGCCCGAAGTAATCACCATAAATTGAAATAAAATATAAAATAATAATAATAAGAGGGGAAAACGATAAAACAATCAATGAACTCAAGTCGTTTCAAAGGACAAAGTCCCTAACAACCTCCATCTTTTATTAGAAATGTTAGGGGCACAACCCCAACCACAACCCTAATCACACCTCCTCTCTCTATATAATGCATTGGGACTCACATGGAATTGTTTTTTAAAATTTAATGTGGATCCCAATGCACTATAGAGAGAGGAGGTGTAGTTGGGATTGTGGTTGAGGGTGTGCCCCTATCACTCCTCTTCTTTTATTCATGTTTTCTTCTGGCTTTTTTCTTGGGGGGGGGGGGGGGGGGGGGGGAGGAAGAGGAACTATAATATATATTTTTTTTAGAACAGAGAAGTTCCTCAAGAGGACTCTATTGTATTGCTTCATATAAAATTTGATTTCAGATACATTCTAGATCTCTAGGAAGATCAGAGAGACAAGTACACTTATATTGAAGAGCAAATTGAGCAAGCATGTGCACACAAGTATTGTCGGATCTTCAAATATGATTAACTGAGATAGATGTAAATTCTTTGAACAAAAGCTAACATTGCCGATCAACCAAATCAAAGCTTGTGGGATTTGCACGACATCGAGGAACATGTGAACTAAGCTTAAGGAGTCACATTCTAATTGATTACTCCTCCGGCCATTATTTTTGGCAAATTGAAGAGCACGAAGGATCGCTCGCGCCTCCACCACAATGGGTGCAAGTGGAGGACCAAACTCGCCAAAAGATAACAAATTCTTCCCGAAGTGCTCTCTGACAATAATCGCAATAGCAGAAGCATCAACTCGAATGGTGACGTCAATATTAATCTTGATCATACCAAACGGAGGAGGTGACCAAGTGTTCGACGAATACAAGCTAAGGCAAGCACAAATATCTATCATTTTAGGTGTTAGCTGTTGTACAGAAACCTCGGCAAGTGTTAAAGTAGTAGCTGACGACCTGTTAATGTCTTTGGATACCTTATCACATATGGTTTTCCAAATGAACCAGGACACTGTAGTAGCAAAGACAACTGGGAGGTTCAAGGTGGTTTTTGATGGGAGATAATAGCTTTTGGCTACAATTAGCATATTTGTACCGTTGGATATCATGGGGAACTTTTCTATGTTTGATGTTGGGTGTTTGGCTGTTGGGCGTACTGGGTTTGTGATAGGTGAGATGGGTTGGCTTGGCTTGGTAATAGTAGCTTGTGACTTGGGCTCTTTTTGGTGCTCTATGTCAGTGCTGACTTTGGTTAATTGTGAGATGATGTTGTCTGTTTGTAAAGCTTTGGAGGTGGATGATGTGGTGACAGAGTTTTGAGAGGTAAAAAAGTGATGTGTTGGAGTCTGATTGGCACGTGTCTTGGAGAGCGTGCTTGGTGCCGCTTGGTGGAGATTGAGTGTTGTGTTGCTCTACCTGTAAACTTGGTCTATCAGCAAGGTTGGATCTTGGAATTGATTGATTTTTGGATTTATGTGGATATGGAGAGGTGCTAGGGCCTAATTTCTTTGATCGTGCTTGTAGATCACGGGGAGTTTTGGGAGAACCAGATGCTCATACCGTTGCTTAACTTCTGGCTTAGAGAGATTGTCTAGAGTTTTGATGGCTTTCACTCTCTGCTTACATATATTCATGGTATGCCCAATGAGACAGCAGAAGCAACAATATCGTGGGAGATGCTCGTACAAAATTTGGATATGTATTTCCTTCCCATTTAATAGATGAGGGAGACACATTGAGAGGTTGATCAATCAGCATGCTCACTTTTACTCTGAGAAATATATGCCATCTCCTTTTTCTCATGTCAATGCTAACATCTTCCACTTTTCCCATTGGTGCTCCCAGTTTCGTTGCGATTGCAGGACATGAAGAGTCAGGTGGTATGCCATGTAGTTGGTTCCATAAGGTGCTAGTGTCAACAACATAATATTTAGATGCATGTTAGCTACTCCTCTGTAAGTTAGAATGGTGTCACATTGGAAGGACCAAGGACCTTGTTGGGTCCTTTTATTTTGATGATGATTTACAAACAAT
>BQKN01067383.1:70218-82021 GCA_022839385.1 Asparagus kiusianus
AGAGAGAGAGAGAGAGAGAGAGAGAGAGAGAGAGAGAGAGAGAGAGAGAGAGAGAGAGAGAGAGAGAGAGAGAGAGAGAGAGAGAGAGAGAGAGAGAGAGAGAGAGAGAGAGAGAGAGAGAGAGATCACTCTTGCTTACCACTGTGTGGCGCATGTGTGGCTTTATAATAGGCACATGACAAAAGACATAACTTTTTCTTTGTACTATTACATAATAAAAAATAATAATAAGTAAATAGAGAAAATTCAGAAGGACATTAATTATCATAAAGCACTACACGACATAAGTGAATTTCAGTTGTATGATCCCTATTGTCAATGTGTCCTCCAACGCAACCAAATATAATATATGTTAAAAAATACAATTATATTTTTTGAAAAAAACTCATATAGATAATCATTAATCCTTCATTTTATTTTCCTTTGATGATATTATTTTCTTCACATCCCTAATCATTTCATGTTTTCAAGACTCTACAATGATATAGGTAGTAAATAAATTTTTATTATAATGCATATATCTACCAATTAAGCTTTAAATTGATACTTTGAGATTTAATAAGTTCTCAAATACAGAATTCCAGAACTTATCATGTTAATATCAGAAGACTAGTACTCGTCACATACATTTTAATGGTTTTTCTTTCATTTCTTATAACAAACATCTTCACAAGTAGCTATTCACGTTAGGTATGCAAAGGGGATTGATATTATGTGGCTTTACAAAGAATTTCGAAAGAGTTGGATCTGTTTAGACTGTGACTACAACGGCTGCTATTAAGGCTCTCTAACTGGCTAGACGATTGAATAAGGATAATGTAGTGATAGTCTGATAGATGTGGATGAAAGAGACATTTTTGATGAATTGCAGAAAAAGGACCTTGTCAAAGACATTTGGGCATTCTATGTGGAGGCTCTAATCCTAGCTATAACTTTTTCAAGATTTGTTCTTTAAATAAGCTAGCTCTCACATTGCCAGTTTGGTCTTTTTATATCCTTTGTAGTTTTTTGGATTGATACTAGTAAATTTCTTCTTTCATGTTTTTTGGATTGATAGTATTCTTAAATTTCTTCTTAAGTAGTGAAAACTGTACTACTACTCCTATACTACTACTCCTATACTACTTTGACGTTACCACTCATAAAAGAATGGGTCATGATGACTCATCACTATAATTTTCAGGCGGTGAGTCATCATGACCTCACTTTTTGTGAGTAGTAGTACCAAAGTAGTATATGAATAGTCGTACATTGAACATTTTTTTTTCTTCTTCCATGTTTAGCTATAGGTCTTGTTCCTTTTTATAATTAATAAAGTCACATTTAAAAAAAATCACGGTAGCAATAAAAAAATTTTACAAAAACCAAAATCTTCATGGAAAACACTAGGGATGACATATGGACAAATTTTCAAAACAAACCCTTTTAGACATTTAATTGTAAAAACCGACCCATTTTGTACTTATTTGTAGAAACCGACCTGGTTTCAGCCCCGACGCTGAAACCAGGTCAGTTTGTGAAAAAAAATTTACGAGACTTCACGGGAGTTCAACTCCCGTGAAGTTTACTATAATTTTAAACTTCACGGGAGTTGAACTCCCGTGAAGTTTAATTTGTTAAATAAATTTCGCGGGAGTTCAACTCCCGTGAAATGTTTAACGTTCATTTAAGTCCCGTGAATATCACTGCATGTTACTCCTCCTCTCCCTTCCGCCACCTCGTCACCCTCTCCTCCCTCGTCTTCCCCTCCCTCCTCCGCTGCCTCTCCCCTCCCCTCTCACCTCTAACCTCCCTACCTCCTCCAGCCTCAACGAAATCTAGGGTTTCAAAATTCTCATCCGTCTTCTTCCCCCAATTTGGATGCTCTTTCCTCCTCAAAACCATGACATCCACGAGGCAAAGGTCCGTGAAGCGGAAGCTCGACGAGATCGAGGGCTGCGTTGTGTCGAGGTTGAGAACGAGGTCTCCACCTTGCGCGAACGAGGCGATGTTGATGATACTCCGCCTTCAGCGAGAGAAGGCGAAGATTCAAATGGAGTTTAGGCAGTTCAAGAGGTTCGCTGAAGAAAAAATGGCTCACGATCAGCAGGAGCACGTTGCCCCTAGATGATCTCGTGTTCAAACGAGAGCAGAGCGTCCAGGCGGAAGGGGAGAAGGAGTCACAGGCGGTGGGATTCACGGGACTTAAAAAAAAATTGAGTTAAGAAACTTCACGGGAGTTCAACTCCCGTGAAGTTTAGCAACTTAACAAAATAGCTGCAAAACTTCACGGGAGTTGAACTCCCGTGAAGTTTCATAATTTTTTTTTCAAAAACCGATCTGGTTTCAGCACTGGGGCTAAAACCAGGTCGGTTTCTGCAAATAAGTACAAAATAAGTTGGTTTTTACAATTAAATGTCTAAAAAGGGTTTGTTTTGAAAATTTGTCCGATGACATATAGCTAGCAATAAAGGATCGCGCTCGCCTTAGGCAGGCCTTTCTGAATCCCGATCTCTAGAGCACGAATCTCCAAGCCAACGCGAGCTCCCCGGCACGTGCCGTTATAAAGACCTCCTCGTTCCACTTCTCCTCACTGATTGCATCAGATCAAACGAGCTCCCATTTCTCGATCAAAGCGTGAAAGCGCCAAGATTGTGCTCAACAAAAATCCAAAGCTAAAGAGCGGCGGCGACCTGAGAATCAATCACGACGGCGTCGGCGACGACGACGATGTGGCGGAGAGCTTCGTCTCATCTCCAAACCCTATCTTCGTGGCGATCCCGATCCCTCTCCCATCTCCGCCCTCGACTCAGCGGCGAAACCCTAAGGAGCCCCGCGGCCGCTGCCACGACCCGCCTCTTCTCCTCCGATTCCGGTGCGCTCTCTCTCATTTTCGGATTTTGATCTGGGAAGGATCCGATTCGGTCGATCTGATGAGATTGTTGTTGTTGTTGTTGTTGTTTTGTGTGTGTGTGTGTGTGTGTTCGTTTTGGAGCAGATAAGGGCTCGTTGAGTAAGAAGGTAGAGGATGTGATGCCGATTGCTACTGGCCTTGAGCGAGAGGAGCTGCAGGCTGAGCTCGAGGTTATATCTCTGTTGATTTTGATTTCGTTCTGTCTCTAATTTGATTTGTTTCTGATGATTTGTTTTCTTGGAATTAGGGAAGGAAGCGGTTTGATATGGATCCGCCTGTTGGTCCCTTCGGTACGAAGGTATGATTGATTTTTGCTAATAGATCTTGATGCTATAATGCGAGGGCATCTCTATTTGTTGTGTTTGAATGATAATTAGACGTTGAAGAATCCTTGGAGTATTCTTGTTGTTAGTTTTCCTTAAAAGTAGAATAGATTTCTTTATTGTTTGTATAGAAGCTCAAGAGTACTATAGACATTGGGAGTAAGTTCATATCTTGCCCTTATATACAATTAAAATTAATCTGGATATGCTGGCTTCTTGTCACGGAACTCGATGGTTTCCGCACAAGAAATTTGTCCCAAGTGAGGGTGTGATTGGTTGGAGGTCCATGTTGTTCCCACTACATCCAGATTTCATTATAGATGTTTGGTTGGATGATGTTGCAATACCAAAAGGTTATTGTAAACACAAAGCAGGCTTAAACTACGTGAGTTACTATTGCGTTCAAATTGAAAAGCGCTCAGGCAACTGGAGTGGGAACAACATGTTGTAAAGCATTTGTTGTTTTTACTACTTCTAACCAAGCACATCCTAAAATGCCGGTTCTTCGATTTCCTCTAGTCATATATATGAAATAGTTGAGGAACTTTTTTTGTGGTTGGTAGCAAGCAGATCTCAACCATTTTCTTTAACAAGTACACTTTTAATGCTATCATTTCATTTGATAGGTTTATTTCATTTCTTTTTATTTTTTGAATTTTTGTAAATATGTAGTTGGCACTATCATGAAAAGCAACGTGCAATATAGGACTTCATCACAAGGTCATAGAAAGTATCACTTGGCCGCTAGGTATACACTATTTTTAGCTATTCTTGGGTACATCTCAAGCTATGTCTATGCTTAATGAATACCCAGTAATCTGTTTCTTCTTGGAAAACATGTTACATCGATATAAGAGTGACCCCCTGTTAGTTTAAATTTAAGAATGTAGCATACACATAGAAGCTGGTGGATAACAACAATATCTTTGGTATCACTACAATCATAAAAAATTCCAATCGCTTATTCCCTTTAAACCAACCAGCAAGAAAGTTACAACTATGAGAGTAAGTTTGATTAACCCCCCCCCCCCCCCCCCCCCAAAGAACTCAATGTCAAAACTACTGGCTATAGTTGATATTTGGATTGTCAAAGGGGCTAATCTCGGCTTTAGCATTCATTCTGGTTGACTATATGAATCATTTTTCTCCGCTAAGGTTACAAAGAGGGCATACTCCTTAGTTAACCTAATAATATTATAGTCTTGATCCAAATTTATTTTGTTCGATGTGTGATTTTCTAAAATTCTTTTTTATAGGAATCTTAAATTTAAGAATTCAGTATGTGCATAGTCTTTTGTATCTTAGCCTTTCTAACATAATGGTTTTAAATTTAGCCTTAACTAGTGGGTAATATCTTTTGTATCACTACAATCATACAATAAAATTGCACTTTCTCTTTAAACAAAAGTGAGCTATAAAATTTCAATTATTGAGGACAAATTTGGTTGATCCTTCGGGAATTCATTGTGAAAAGTACTGTATATAAATGATACATATGGTGCAAAGGTCACATTAATTCACATGGTGTCAAAGGCTACAAATTCCTGCTTTAGCATTAATTATGGTCATCTATGTGAATCCTTTTTCACTGCAAAGGTCTCTAGGTGGACAGCTCTGTAGTTAACTTCGTAATAGTATAGTCTAGGTTCAAAGTTGTTTAGTTTGACCTGTGCATTTCCTAAAACTCTTTTTAACTTTGTGAATGTTCTAGTGGATCTAATGTTATTTGATTTGAAAATATCCCTCAAATTTGGATACAAATACTATCTATTCATCCGTTGGATGTTAAAGAAGTTTCAGATACCTGAATATTTCTTTGTTCTGATATCAGGATATCCTCTTCGTTACACCCTTACTCGTATGTTATCATGCTTGTTGTCTCTAGTATTTCTTCACTTATACAAGCATCTTTTACCTTTCACAATATTAGTCGAGTCAGTTTGTCTAGGCCTTTTGAATTGCCTAAAAAGCTAATTTGGGCTGATCTAAGGGGTAGAAATGAACTAAATAATAAACAAATAATTCATTAATTGTTTGTCTAACTATTTAGTTATATTTGATCGGTAGTTTCATTTAACAATAAACCAATAGTTTTCAATAGTTGGTTCATACACGAATAGAATTTAATCAATGTATATTTAATTTAATCAATGTATATTTGATTTTGGGGTTAATTGCAAATAGACTCCCTATAGTATCACCCAATTGCAAAGAGACCACATGAAGTTCTATTTTTTGCGAATAGGCCCTCTATAGTTCTACTTGTTGTGAACAAACCCCCTGTAGTATTGGCCCAAGTGCGAATACACCCTTAGCGAACTTTTCCAACTCTTTTAAAATTCAAAAAAAAATTAGCAATTGGGGTGTCTATCCTCACCAATAAAACTATAGGTCTACCCATGTCCTCAAATAAAACAAGTTTTCGCTCAGGGGGTCTATTTGCAACAACTAAAACTACAAGGGGTGTGTTTGCAATAAATAGAACTACAAGGGGTCTTTTTACCATTCAGTGATACTACATGGGGTCTATTCGCAATTAACCCCCCTTGATTTTGTTTGATTATCAAATATTTGTTTAGAGTTTCATCCCTTGTAATTTGTGTTATTACACGCATTATGTTATGTTTTTTATCCATTTATATTTTGTAATTTTTCTATGCTAATTTTGACAAACATAAAGAGCCTCATGTCAAAATTTGAACCAAATTTCTTTAACCAAATAAAAATATCTTATATCTTTATAATTATATAATTTAATATTCATAGGCTATAGATTATTAATCAAAGAAATATATAGTAGTATTCAATAAATATTCACGAATATCCAAAAAATGTTTGTATCCATTTTTGTATTCTAAGAAATTAAGAGAGTGATATTCGAATTCAAAATTTCTTAAACAAATACAAATACGAACACCATGATATTCGATTTTAATCCAATTCATGTCTGGCCCTGACTGAGTTGCTAAGGACCCATGTTGCGTGTGCACAGATGCGGGATACGAAAAATCTGTAAACATAGGGTATAGGGATGCGGCCATGTATATATTTACATGTTGATGATATCAATATTGTTTTTCATTTACATGTTATGATAACTGAAATTATATGTTTTCTTTGTTATATGAATTATAAATTGGAAACCCGCTTATCTTTTAACTAGATATCTAAATTTCCCTTTAAAATTGTACTTCTGAACTGGGCATGAGTTGAAATGAACTGACCTGTGTCCAATAAGTTGAGGAAGTGGATGTGAAGTGTAAGATACATGCCCAAAAAGTGTATAATAAGTGTTTTGAACTAAAATGTGTGTTACATAATTGAGTATATATCTAAATAAATGTATGCATATATTTAAGGAGTGCCCAAGGCGCGTTGTAGTTGTGTACAGGCACGCGAGTTGTTGGCAACATGTATGACCGTATGGGAGCTCAGATAAGGTATTGGGCTAATTTAGCTAGGGCCTGGCTCATACCACTGGTGGATGGTTACTCAATTGGGCAAAACTTTCCGTCTATTTTTGTGCCCATTAGAATAAAGCTAAATTGTTTTCTAGAGGTTGATACTTCATTAGAGTTAGTGATGATATGAATAATGATTATACTATTTAATGTTTATGCTATTTAGAGCGAAGACTGCATAGGTTATACATAGTTGAAGGACGTGACACTTCAGGCTCTTCTCTCGGAAATGATCATCTTTCCCTAAGAAAGAGGATTCACAAACATAACCTCATAGAATACAGATATAGTTTCTCACTATTCCTGTGTTATGATTGATAACTTTGATTTTCTCAGTCAATTTGCTCCTCTTTATTTTCTTGAAACATTTCTGGCAGTTTGCAGGTGATGATATACAGCTGTATATTTTACCTTTACTTGCTGAGGATTTTTTTTGGGGTTAGGTTTCGACTTGTCATATTCCAAAGTCTTGTAAATCTGTCGGTTTATTTTCTTTATGGAAGCATCATTCTATATTCATTTTGCTTATGAATAATTTCATGTTGCTTGGACATATGTGAATGTGTACGTGACTACGTGTTTTTTAGCCGGTTTCCTTATAAATTTTTATATGCGAGTTGCTTTCTTATTTCCTGGTTTAGGTAATTGTATTCTTCTTATGTCAAGAAGGGCTACTTTTGCACACTAACTTCAGGATGCCAACACTATCCATTTACATGTCTGTTCTGAATTTCTTTCAGGATTATGCTTCTGCTTTGTTTCTTTTGATTTCAGAAGTGCTTTAAAACTCTCATCCTTTCATACGATATAGAACTTTTCATGTATTATTTTGGGTTAATTAAGAACATAGTTTTTCATGTGTTTTCCCCTTTCATTTGTAGAGAGCTTTTCATGCCTTGTTTTGAGATAGTTGAATTTCCTTTTGCATGCTGATTTTGGAATTGTAAGTGTTCATGTGATAGCTATACTGGATGCATATATGGATCATTGCATAATTTTCTTGTTGGGATATTTGTAGGAAGCACCTGCTGTCATCCAGTCCTACTACAACAAAAGAATAGTTGGTTGTCCTGGGGGTGAAGGCGGTAAGTTGATATTGTCTCTAACTTCTATTTCTTTTGATCTTTTAAAACATTTATAGCTGTGCAGGTCATTTTTGCCATGCAAAGATGCAGATGAAGTAATTTCATTCCTAGCAATATATCATATCCAATCTTGTGGACTTGAGCAAACATTTTTATGTTTTAGTGTTACTATTCCAGCTGAATAGGTTCCATATAGATTCCTAAGTGAGTTTGGTATCTTCATTTGTGTGCAGAGGATGAACATGATGTTGTCTGGTTCTGGTTGGAAAAGGACAAGCCACATGAATGTCCTGTGTGCTCCCAGTACTTTGTGGTGAGTTTGACCGCTTGATTCTCAGTTTCTATAATCAGGTGAAATAAGTTTGCTGTCTTGATAACCTTCTTTCCTTTTATTTTGTCTCGCATAACAGCTTGAGGTTATTGGCGATGGAGGCGACCCGGATGGACATGATGATGATCATCATCACTGAGGCCGTACGGTCTTTTTTGAAAATAAAACTTGGTGAGGGCACTGGTTCTATTAAATGCAGCTTCAAACAGCTTTAGGATATTTTCGTTCATCAATTTTCTCGCTCATGTATGACCAACAGTTTTTAGCCTAGATGTCTTTAGGCCTCTGCTTTGACATTTGAATTCTTTCAGGCTTGTCAATGCATTATCAAATAATTGACGGCCACATTAATCCTGTTTTCTCGTGTTCCTTTATGGCAAGAATCTCAACTAAGGTTCTTTTTCAACATTTCAAGCATGCATTTACGCTTCTATCTTCTTCTGTTCTAGAATTGAAAAACGCATGCAGGGGGTCACTCATCTGTATGAGTTTACATTTCTAGTAGTCCATAGTTATGTCCTGCATCTGGTTGCTTTGCGTGCCGTGGTATTTTGTTCCCATGGTATGTGCTTCTGCTGTCTATAATATTTTTTCTTATATGGTTACAACTTACTATTTTTATTTTTGATGAATGGATAGCTGCAACCTTAAAATATAGGTTTGTTTATTATGTGGTCCAGGAAATTATTTATGCAACTTTAACTTTTATTTTTTCTGTCCTTGTTGGATTTAGGGTTAATTGCTAATAAACCCTTGGCGTGTCACCCAATTGCACATAGACCCCTTGTAGTTCTATTTGTTACGAATTAAACCCCAATAGTATATTGGCCCAAGTAGTATTGGTGAATGCACCCCCTGAGGCTTGGTTTGGTAGGAAGGAGGGAAGGGGAGGCTTGGTTTGGTAGTAGTATTGGTGAATGCACCCCCTTAGGCTTGGTTTGGTAGGAGGGAAGGGGAGGGGAGGACAAAGACAAAAATTAGATTTGCTTTTTGTAAGGAGTTTTAAGATGGGGAGGTATAGCAAGGGGAGGGAGGGAACACCCAAGATGAACTAAAAAGTTAGAGAGAAGAATCCCCTCAAATCGGGAGGATTCAAGAGGAGAGAAACAAATGAACTACAAAAGCATGCATACCTCCTCCTCTCCCCTCCAACCAAACATAAAGACTTAAAAAGGGATGTCCACCCCTCTATCTCATTGCACTTTCCGTCACCTCACCTTCCCTCCTACAACCCCCTACCAAACAAAGCCTAGGTGAACTTTTTTGACTTTTTTCAATTTAATAAAAAAAAACCAATTGTGAGTCTATCCTTACTGATGGAACTGTGGGTGTCTATCTGCTTTCTTAAACCTTTTTAACAGCTTAGAGTAAAAAAAAAAAAAAATTCACTCAGGGGGTCTTTTTGCATAAACAGAACTAGAAAGAGTCGATTTGCAATTGGTTGATACTACATTTGCTGTGAGAAATGAAGGTTTGGAGATCAGTAGGTTTTCTCATTGTAATTCTTTTATTCGACCTTGCTAGTCCTTCTGCATTGGTAATTGTCATGGTTCTGTAATTTATCTGGATCTACCTGTAACGAGCCCCTTCTCTCATTTTACACCTGTAAGTTCCCGACTATGGTTTTGCTCTTTTTCACCTGTTTCTGGGTTGGTACTTATTTAACTTGACTAGATCGAAAAGCCTGAACTAGATTTTTGTTGTGGTCTACTAGGACAATTTTCTTAAAACAGTGAAATACCTCATAATTTCATATTTCATTGGCGCAATTCAGTGAATTCACATTACAAGAAGATATCAATAAATTATAAATTCTACAAATTGCAAATTGGATTCATCTTCAGGGTGACATCTGTCCAAAGTGAATCCCCAAACTATAAGCTTAAAACAATTTAATGATATCAGTAACAAGCAGAACTGTGGGGTCCTTTGAGTAGATATTGTATCGGTTTCCCATTCCTTTTGGAAGATAAATATATGTGTGTGCGCACTGTGTATATATGAGGATATTGGGTATGTGTTAGTAAAATGAGCTGCCAGCTCACTGCTATGTGAACCCCACCCTGATGTGATTAGCAAGGGGTTTACATGACATTGAACTATCAGCCCATATTTGCAAAATGGGCTATCAGCACATACATCTTCTCTCTCTCCTGTGTGTGTATCCCGTTTTGCTTTTCCTTTCGTTGATCCTTGATGGAGTTAAGATTAGGATTAGCACTAAGAAGCTCAGGTTCTACAAGGCTCCTCTTTTTAATACAAAATCAAGACAACTGCCATTGACTTGATTGTCCAATGAACTGAGGGAACAATGTAGAAATCTTACTTAAGAAAAAACATGCCTCCCACTAATAGGAGTTTATTCTGATAATTCTATTTGACAAAGGGGGAAAAGATTAAAGGGAAGTCAAAATATTATAAAATTATGTTACATGGTATATATTATCAAGCCCATCGTTTAAAAAATCCGCCTCAAGTTAGTCTCCACGCTCATCATCTTTCACTGTAATTGAAATAAGCTACTTTAAAAACTTCAACAAGTATCGCGTTCAAACGATAACTTACCTTTTTCTTTTAAATATAATTTTATCCTTAAATTTTTTTTTCATAAGTCAATCCAATATTCTATTCCTGATCGTTTGCACAATGAATTGCGGCAATTCAGACGTTGGAGAGTTAAGTAGTCGGCAATTAACTCAAGTCCTTTATTGAAACACTTCCTTATCCAGATAGAGTAAGCGAAACAAAATATTTACATGTATCTCAAGTGCTTGCTTTGCTTTCTCCGTTCAATTATCTCTTCCTTTTTCAACTCAAAAAAGATAATATCTTTTTCTTTTTTTTTTCTTTTTTTTCTTTTCCTACCTCTTTTCCCAATATCATCCATGAAAGGTTGCTAGAATATAACTAAAAATAGCTGAACTATACGTCATTTATTTCATTCTTATTTTTTAAAATTTGATAACCCAATCCGAATCGAAACTTAGGACCATGAAAGCTATATTAAAGCCTCTCAACTGTTTGGATCACCCGCAGCGGGTTTTGGATCACCCGCAATGGGTATCTGATACTTGCACTAATTGACACGTGATACGTGGGCTCTATGGATAGCAAAGACCCCACGTGTTGGTCGCTCCTGAACCTATAGCCCAGTAGCATGGTCTAATCTACGAAAAGTAAGCATTTAGCTAAGTACATAACTAGTTGACACATCAAAATTCTTTCTCTTCGCATTAGAGCCTTCAAGCTGCTTATCAAACAACGTTAAGTCTAAACCATCATAAACATTGGTGTATTATAGCGACCGGTTGTCTTCCACCAACTCAGTGTATAAACTAACAAAACCAGGGGCTTCTTATTCTAATGAAATGATTCCCTCTGTTTAACAATGGGTTGACAAGCTCAATTGGATGCAAGTTATGAGTATTCTCTAAAAAGAGGAGTGAACAAGGAAAATTTGAGCATGTTCTTTATTTTTTTTGTCTCTTGTGAGCTAACAAGTGTAGGGTTCCTACCTACAACTTCTACAATCAAGAAAGGGGAATTTCTAAAAGGGGGAGAACTTTTCTTGCTAATGGAGGAAAAACTTCAATATGCCACTTTCATGAACACGTTGTTCTCTATCAACACGGATCGTTCTTTTTCTCCTCATGCAAGATGGTCAAGTCAAGCTCTCCAGTTGGGTCTATCAGTTTATTTTCAATATATAT
>BQKN01067383.1:93217-158434 GCA_022839385.1 Asparagus kiusianus
GCGATTCACTACAGTAAATTGATATTGAATTTCATTCAATCGACATTCACTCCTACTGAATCGAGATTCACCAATAAATTGAAATTCAGTTTAAGTGAATCGAGATTCACTCCTACTGTATTGAGATTAAATTGAATAAACAAAGACTTGCAACTTAATTGGCTAACCTTTCTAATTGTATCAACACTTTTAGGTGAGTTTCCAGTAGGAAGAGATGAAGGTGCAAGTTCAACCCTCTCTGTAAATGCACCTTTGCCAAATGAATTTGTACTAATTTCCTCTGACTGTCTTTCCTTCAAGGCCCAGTCAGTCCAGCCTATAAAAGTAGGGGTTGTTCTCTCAACCAATCTTCTCCCTTTGAACAGAACCCGATCGGCATAGAACAGCTAGAAAGACGTAGATAAGAAATTAAGCATACCAATTAGTAATTATCAAGTAAAACTACTTTAACTACAGTAATGTAAAAATAAATCAATATTATAAAATTGACTTACAATCAAGAATGCAAGAGGACCAGTGTAGAATTGTTTTGTCGGGTCAACCTTCCACTTGTGTTGGCTTTCTATCATAGAGTCAATCAAAAAAGAACACCAATTGTATGAACCGCACTGATCAACATTGTCACCAAGTACTAGAATCCGTTGGTTGACATACGGATTGCTAAGCGACTGGATCATGATGTTGTGAACGAGAACCAAGAAATTCATTTTGAAAAAAAGGTTAACATCAGAAGTCTGCTTCAGTTTGTCAGCCACAGCCCCTGGAGTAATTTTCCAACCATATCTGTCTTTGAATTGATCCCTCCAAGCATCTACCAATGATGACTTCCCAGTACTGGAGTCTGGTATAACCTTCCTGCCAAGAGGTAATCCCATAACTTGATGTACATCTTCTTCTGTGATACTTATTGATCCTCTGGGAAGATTAAGCGCAACGGATTCACTGTCAAACGACTGCAGAATCTGGTACCCCAACATATGAGGCAGTTCTTTTAATGCAAATTTTAAAAGACCTCCAAAACCAGCTAGTCTAACCCATTCTTTTTGTGAGTCAGAGAGTGACAAAACCATATCAGAGAATATCTTTGGAGAGACACGTATCCTAGTCAACTCCTTAGGTTCAGATCTCACTTTTTTTTTAAACAAATTCTACAGTGAGAAAAAAAAACATAATTAGATCGAATTATCCATCAGTTAATACCAAAAAAAATAAAGATGTTTAGTACACCAACCTTTTTCTTTGAGGTTTCCTCGCCGGCAGGATTATTTGGTGGTTCGACGTGGTCATCGTCACTGTTGTAGCTCACTTTTTTTCTTTTCACAACCTTCTCCAGTAAGAAATATAATATAATTAAATGAAATTATCCATCATTGAATACACAAATAAATTTAAAGATATTTATTACAGCAATATGTTTACTTTAGTGAATCTTGATTCAATGAAGTGAATCAACATTCACTTAAGTGAATCGAGATGTTTAGTACACCAACCCTTTTCCTCTTCATCCTTATTGTGGCCTGTTCATTTTCTTCATCGCTTGTACGCATTGATGTTTCCTCACCGGCAGGATTATTTGGTGGGTTGATGAAGTCATCGTCACTGCTGGCAATGTTCACAGTTCGTGTTGTGCTCTGTTGAGGTGTAGGTGTAAATACGTCTACATTCCCAACACCTGCTTTTTGTTTGTTCCTTGCGCTAGATCGTAGACCTGCTAAACAGATGACAATCCATTTTTTAATGAGATCCACTCAACTGAATCGAGTAGATTCAACTAGAGTGCATATTGAATAATCCAGACAACCAATATTTACCGCTATCCATTTAGAACGAATCAAAACATCTTACAATATAAAAAAACCTTCAATTATTCTAATAAGATCAAAGAAATACAGTAAAAATTTAAAGCCCTCACTTTCCTAACTGATTCGATTAGATTCACCCAGTGAATCGTGATTTACAAAACTAAATCTAGTCGATTCACCCAGTGAATCGCGATTCACTCAACTGAATCGTGTAGATTCACCCAGTGAATCTCGATCCACTCTACTGAATCGTGATTCACAAAACTGAATCGTGTGTTACAAAACTGAATCGAGTAGATTCACCCAGTGAATCGCGATTCACTCAACTGAATCGAATAGATTCACCAAGTGAATCTCGATCCACTCAACTGAATCGAGTAGATTCAACTATAGTGCAAATTGCATAATCCACACCACCAATATTTACCGCTATCCATTTAAAACAAATGAAAACATCTTTCAATATAAAAAAAACTTGACTTATTCTAACAATATCAAAGAAATTGGAAAAAATGAAAAACCCTAAAATAGAACATGCATCGATAACATTTATTCCTGTCGAAAAGTATTCAACAACATGCAAGTTAATTATGTCGAAATTCCGAACCTTTAATCACTGAATCTATGAAAAATATTCAAACTTTGATAAAAAAAATACATTTTTAAGACAAGGGTTTGAAATGTTTTACCCCTTCTTGAAGACGAGGGTTTTAGAGTGTCTAAGTTGCTTTTCTTCATCTCTATCGTCGAATTCTTGCTTTTCGTCTTCGTTCGAGTTGTAATGAGATGTTCAAAGAAACCTAGGTGTGGAGAAATCGACGGAATGTGAAGAGTTTAGTTGTTCGTGTAGAGAGAAGATGAAACTGTATTCAAAATAGTGGAACTGAAACGATTTTACGCGGAAAAATGTGTCCGCCATCTTTTCGTAATTAATTACGCTGTTTTCATTAATGCCTCTTTTCCTAAATTACCCCTTTTCCTAAATTACCCCTTTTACTGGTATTTTGTCAACTGATTTTAAATTACCCCAATTTATCACTGATGGGATTAATATTCTTTGAAGCATCCAGAAGAAAAAAAATCCAAAGTTAGGAATTGGGTAGGTTACTTAGGGAGTTATTGTTGTTATTATTGTTGGAAATTATTCTTGGGTCGCTCTTGGTTCTCTCTCCACTGCAAAAAAAAAGAAAAAAAAGAGCATCAATTCTTGGTTCTGTGTCTTATTAGCTCAACGGTTCATGCATTGATATTGGGTTTTCTTCCTTTTGATAGATTCTCTTGCTTGAAAGGAAAAGGAAAGCTCCTTTGCTTTCCCTATTGAGGTTCTTCTTGTCTGCCTTTCTACTAGATTTTAATTAGTCTTTATTAGCAATTAGTGGATTTGGAATCATGGGTTCTTAATTTTCCCTCTTTTTGGCTCGCAAGTTTCTATAAATAGGTCACTTGTGTGCTTCTTTGTTTCAGAAATAAGCCATCCGTTGCATTTGCATTGCAGTTGTGAAAGGCAAAGGCTAGCGTAAGATTTAAGGGTCTCTTTTGTTTGTGTTTAGCAACAAAATGAGCTATGGGAGCAGCTCTCTTGCTTCAGGTAACAATCCCTTTTCTGGATTTTGTCAAAAAATTTGTATATTTTTATGTATTTGTATTGAATTTGGATAAAATTAACACAGGTGCTAGGACTACAAGGAGGCCAGTTGAATTTGGAAGAACCCATGTAGTGAGACCTAAGGGAAGACATCAGGTCACTATTGTCTGGCTTCACGGGCTAGGAGATAACGGGTCGAGGTATTTATTAAAAAAACCCTTAAACAATTTCATTATTGAATGATTTTTGTTTGGTTGGTAAATGAACATTTTATACATAAACTTTTCTATGCAATATTGAGTTGATTGTAGTATCTAAGTGTAAGTTAGGGATGCTTGCTTGCTAATCTTCAAGCTTTTTCATGGCAGCTCTTGGACACGTGAACAGTTGCTTAGGATAGATGACTATAGTGGAGTGTTGAAGATTTTTTCCATTATTGTAATCGTGTCTCACTTTATTCTTTACTTGAAATGATTATTGAGTTGGTTCTATTCTCATTCTTTCCCGAGATTTATTCCTAGTATTACTTTCGCCTAAATGATTAGAGGCTCTACTCTCTTACCCAAAGCCTGTACTGATGTGGGAGGGAAAGAAAGTAGGCAGAGAATGTCAATGAGCTGTTGACAGTTAATATTATAGCAATACTATTTGATTCAAGTAAGATTCATATTCTTCTTTTCTTAATTGGAGAGTGTTCCCTAGTTGTTAATAAATAAAACAAGCAGAGTGTTCTCTTTTGCAATCTGTCTTGATTGCGAAAGATTCTCCTTCAACTCAATTGGATTGGAGACACCCCAACCGTAAACATAATAAAACAAATCATAGTAGTTTTCACTTTCATCACCTTTCCCTTCTTTTGATGGAGTTTATGGATTTGGACTGTCACCAACTTAAAAAGGGGATATGCTTTGAGGCTTCATGCATGGACCACTTGTTCACTATCTTAGCATGTTTACTTACTAAGATACCAAGATATCTTGTTTCTACTGCACAGTATCTTTTTCTCATGGTATGACTGTATTATACTACACTCAACCAAGGTTCTTCTTTCGAACCAATGGTTCTTCCCTACGTATTCAATATCATTCCCTATACCAATGTAAAGAATTAGATATTGTGTGTTTTTTTTCCTCCTGATATATCAAGAGTGTATATACTAAAGTCATTCCATAAATTTTATTTCGCAACTATTTTCATGTTACTTGAAGAAAAATAAATACACTTTTTGAACTTGATCATGTAAATTATATCATGTTGCTCTCATGTATATTAAACCATGTGAAGCTTTTCCTATCCCTTCTGTAAATTCAAATTCTGCATAATTCTTGTTAGAATCTAGTGGCAGAATTTTTTTTCCCAACTTAGCAAACCTTTAATTTTCAGAAAAATTATTTTGGTATTAAAGGTTGCATGTGCAAAAAATTCGTCTATTCGTCCCACTAGTGTTATACTTAGGCTAGACAGGCTAAAATTTTACAATACCTGGACATTTCTCGTATGACTATAGCTCATCTCAACAACTAGGATAAATTAAAGTTTAAAGACAATTATCTTAACTCTTGTCTTTACTTCAAATTCACGCAAATTGCTGGTTAAGAGCTTTTCAATGTGCTACTTACCACTCCTTGATATGGTGTGAAAATTCATTCTCGTGTGCTGCAAATTGTTCATGAGTATTAGTTGCATGAGCGATGCTTGAACTCTATTATTTAGAACTTTTTGAACCTTAATTAGCATCTACAACTTAATACTCCAATTGTTGTCAGAAAAATCGAAGAATAATATACTAATTTCTTTCTTTCTTCTCTTTTCGCAGCTGGTCCCAAATCTTGGAAACACTTCCTCTTCCAAACGTAAGCATAAGAATAAATTCCATCTTGAATCACCGTTTGCTTTATGCTAATGAATCTTGTAGTGCAATTCTATTTCGTATTTGGCTGTAAACTTGTAATTGCATCCTATGCTGTAATTCCCGTTCATCTTGTGTTGTCATGAGGAAACTCTTAATATCTTTGACTATTGAAGTTAGCATAGATTTTGTTAGATTAATTTCATCAGTGTTATTCTTTTTTCAGATTAAATGGATATGCCCCACTGCTCCAACTAGGCCTGTTGCAGTTTTTGGTGGTTTCCCTTGCACTGCTTGTAAGTTCATTTAAAAATCAGCATTAAAGTATGTTTCTATAACCAAACGAAACCATAATAATATATTTGTCTTTCCATATTAGGGTTTGATGTTGGGGAACTCTCAGAGGAGGGTCCTGATGATGTTGAAGGAATGGACGCTTCAGCAGCACATATTGCAAATCTTTTGTCGACTGAGCCTGTTGATAGTATGTCTCATTAGAATATCATAAATTGGTTAACTAGTTTATTAAAAAAAATTCTGCATTGATATATACTTATAATTTCTTGAAACATGACTCCGATTTCATAAAGGTTTGGGAGTAGAAAGTCATCTAATAGGAAGTCCACCTGAGGAAGATTATTTATTCATTTGGACGTAGAAACACTTCAGCAAGTTGTGGTTAAAATGGCACACATGAATATTTTACTGACCATATAAGGGAGAAGATTTCAAAGTTTACAATTTTTTACAGCTTAGATTCCAGATTCCCATAGCCTGAGGAAATTCTATATGAAGAGATGAAGTATCGTTATCATTGACGAGACTAAAAAGGATTTGTTATAGTGAATACAGTCCTTCAAAGGCACAAATCAGAAATCCAATTTGAATTACATCCCTGGCATCTACTTGTAAAATATTGATGATTAATGTTGATATAGTAATGCTTGGAATTATACCTGAGTAATCAAATTTGATTCTTATCATATTGATTTTTCCCTTAAAATTCAATTATTGATTACTACAGTCAAGGTTGGCGTTGGTGGCTTCAGTATGGGTGCTGCAATGGCACTGTATTCTGCCGCTTGCTGCACATATGGGAGATTCGGAAATGGCAATCCATATCCAGTTAACATAAGTGCTGTTGTTGGTTTAAGTGGTTGGCTTCCTTGCTCTAGGTTTGTCTTATATAAATTTTCATCAATGACAAATGTTCTTTTCTTTTCTTTGTTTTATGCCAAATCATATGTTAACATTGCCTATGGTTTCTAGGAGCTTGAGGAGCAAGGTGGAAAGTTCACAAGATGCTATTCGACGAGCTGCTTCCTTGCCAGTTTTGATGTGCCATGGAAGAGGTATCTATCTTCATGAACACATACAACTAAGCTACAATACTTTTTTTTCCCTCCTAATTTAGTCTTTTTTAATCGATTTTACGTCATAATCTTGTAGCTTAGTATCAATTCACATAAATACATAAAAGTTTTACATGAAGTACTTAGCGAACATGATATAATTTGGCTTATCTAATTCCACCTTGGTAACTGGCTCCATTAGGAAGGAGGTCAATCTGGATTAGAGTTTATCTCAAAGTTTCATTCTAGAAACTGATTATTTTCTCAGATCAGATAATAGACTATATAGGGACACACCTCTGCAGCTGAAATAATCATACTTACTGCACTACTATAAAGGTAAAGGCAATTTTCCATGCATGAATTGTTTGTGCAAAAAAATCAGGTTAATTTCAATAAGTGAAATTATCATACGTAATGTCTCTCTCTAATCCTTAATTGGATAAACGTAACGTCAATGCTGTAGATTCGCAAGGATATCAGTAAATGAGACACTAGTGATCCATGGGCAATAACATTTGCTCAGAGCCTTTACAATATCTGTTGGATAGTAACATATGAAATTAAGTTTCCTTTCATTTTGTAAGGATATTAATACATAAGAAAACATGAAACAAAGATTGGCAGTTGAAGTCCTTCAACACCTAGTTTGACATCCAAGGTTATTAAGTTATACCATTAAACTATTTATTGTTGCAGAATTTCAGGAAGTAGAATATTTTAGGAAAAAAATTACTACAATGCTATCAGTTAAAACTTTTGAAAGAAAAGATAAAAAAGAAAAAAAGAAATTTGGTAGAAGATCAACGTAACAAATTAATTATAGAATTCTATCCATCCCCCCAAATAATGTTATATGCTTCTTAATGATGTCTTTAATTCGTAAACACTCCTAGAAATTTACTTTATTTGCAATATTTCTAGGTGTGAAAGATCTCTTACCTACCTTATCCCTTGAAATGTGGATTAGGGAGAAATTTTATGAGGAAAAATTTAGGAAAAAAAACTACTAAAAATGCCATTGATTTGAAATTTCACCCTGTATCAGAAACTGAGAGCCTGGATACGCATTTTCATCTTTTTAAATTAATGTAAGTGTTTATTTTGCCACAAAGAAGAGGTTTTTTTGGCATGAGCGGCATTTTGGTCATTTTGGAGGTTATGTGGCAAATGTTTTTGGTGTTTAGTAGGAAAAACAAAGTATTAAAGCATTTCTCAAAAGTCTTGGGGTTTTTTTAGGGAAATTCCCCAAGGCATTAGGGCGACTTTAAGAAATTTGTCTTTTGTAATATAAGCTAAATATATTAGAATTCGGCATGTGCATTAAGCTTTAATTGAGCTGCAGCAGAAAGGCAGCTGTGAATGTGAGTTTTTTATTTTTTATTTTTTCATATTTCATAATAGTTTTGATGTTGTGTACTTGATTGTTATTTAGTTTATTTGATAGAACACTTAATCGGCATGTTGAGTTTGATCCCATTCATTCTATGGCATGTAAAAATGCATATACTAGAGTCTTATAAGATCGTATGGTGCAGAAGAAATTAGTTATTTTTAGGGATTTTTCATGAAACCCACTAAAACAGGGTGGTTATACAGGAACCACCTTTGATTGTCAATATGCAGAGACCACATTTCAATGGCGTTTCCCTCTCAATCAAGCACATTTGACCATTTTCTTTTCTATTTTCTACCCTTAATCACAAGAATACCCTTACTGATAATAGATATGAAATTAGTAATAAATGTAAGTATGATTTCCGTAAGTTTATACCATTCTATTTTATTTGTTGGTCATTTGTTTTCTTTAAAATCTTCTCAGGGGATGATGTCGTCCTTTACAAACATGGTGAGAAATCTGCTGAGATCTTAAGATCATCTGGATACCGGAATCTCACTTTCAAACCTTATAATGGGTGTGTGTCTGCTTCCCATATTCCTTCTTATGTTTCTAACTTGAAGTATTGTCTTCTAACATATATAAAAAAAAAATGGAAACTTGCAGTCTTGGACACTACACTGTTCCACAAGAGATGGATGATGTTTGCAAGTGGTTCACTGCTTGGCTAGGCCTGGATGGATGCCGATCTTAAATGGGGAATCATCGCTAGATTTCTGCAATAAAAGATTGGAATGGGGGGAAAGAATATTCCTGTATCTATAATGAATAGTGAGCTTGATAATTTTGAGCAGATGTAGGGTTCGGGGTATATGGTATAGCAGCATTTTATCGTAATTTCAAGAATTTTTCCTAATTAGCGGTTTGGTGTTACTGAGATTAGTGTTAGTAAACACTAATTGGGAGTAAGGATATGCGTTCTTTTTTCTAGGGAGATATTATTATAACTTGAGCAATGTGGTTGTATTATTCATTACACTGAGGCTTTGTATTTAAACTCGTTATCCATCGATCTTCTTTTATGGTTGCTCTAGTATCAATGGAGCCTGTGTGATTTGGTATGATTCATTAGCAGTATGCCAGCATGATGGAAAATTTTCGTATCTATTGCTGATTAGTATTATTACTACGCGAGTATAGAGAATTTCACTTGTGCATTTCCTCGTGATTAAACTCCTTGTGCTGAAACTGTCTGCTCTGCTCAAGCGAGTGACTATGTACTCATGTTTGTTCAAGCTTTGGGTGCTTAGATAATAAGGTAAGCATGAATTTTTCTTTCGCAGATATGATATGGGTTTTGTTCATAGATAATGATGTACTCATTTCAATTGCCTATTTGACATCGACAGCAATTTATTTTGGTTGTCTGCCGAGCTTATCGATAAAAGGTGGAGTTGATACAAATTCTTGGGCAGCAGTACTCTACATTACCAGAAGTCTAGAAAATCCAAACTTACTACCCCTCTACATTATGTATTGTGAATAGACCCCTTGTTGTATCGCTGTTTCCAACATACTAAGCCTCCAGTTTTCTTTTTGCAGATAGGCCCACTGAGTGAAATTTTGACTCTTACCCTCATAAAGAGAAATTTGGTTTTTTGTCAAATAGAACCGAGGTTAATAGAGTTAAAAATAGAACTAGAGGGGTATTAAGTTCAGAACTACGATAATCCGGAGGTCTGTCTGCGGTTAACCCTTACCAGATGCCTAGAAAAATTTCAAAACATATACACTGTGAAATTTTCTTTATGACAGGTTACTACACCGGAGAAATTGTGAGATTGGTATACTCATTTGTTGATGAGACTGGAAGGCTAAATAAGCTACGGAATCAGCATTTCAAAGTATCAGATCTCTGCTGTGTCATTTTCGAGCATAGGACTTGAGTAAGATTCATGGTGACGGCTGCAATTTTGTTAAGGAAATCTTGTGCAAGCTACACTAGTGATTACTGTAATTACAAAAGCATGGTAACACAATATGCATTGACACAGACTGTTACAGTGACGTGTGTGTATTACAATAGTTCTCAATAGATCTTGAAGTACTCGTAGCAAACTTGATCCAAGCAAGCAATACTTTGTAAGGGTTATTGCATATAGGTTCTTGCAGTATCACTATTGCACAGATTCTTGCAGTATCGCTCTTTTGAACTTACCATCCTCGTAGCTTCATTGCTGCAAATAGACCCCAGTGTCTAATTTATTTTTCCGACTCTCTTAGCCATAGTGAAATTTTAGCAGATATACCCCCTGAGTGAAACTAGTGAGTCTTGAACGTGAAGTAGTCCAAATATTTAACCCAACTGCAGGTTCAGTAAGTTCGAAGCCACTTTAACTGCAGGGAGTCTATGTGCAGCTAACCCTTTTCATCAAACTACCAAATGTTATAACTAGCTAGAACTCATTTCATCTGCAAATCTACGCAATGACTTTGATCCAACTACGCAAGCAACCTTCGCGAAAGCATTTAATCAAACTAACAAATGTCAAAACCAAGTTCCACATCAAAAAGCATGAAAGCTGTTTTGAGAGAGGGGAACTTAGTAGATCAGATAGCTGAAGCTCGCGAGCGCCTCTTGCCTCCATTGGGCTCTGATTCATAGAAGTACTCACCGACGGAAGATAAGGATCCTTGAATCAAACATAGTTGTGCAGAGTCATGACGAGTGGCATTTGGAGGCTCCGATAGACTCACATTCTCGTAGGAATGATGCACAGGATTAGCCTCAGGCATATTAGGCCTAGGATATCTGGTATCTGCAAATGGATAATTGTGGCTTACAGTAGTCTGATTGTTTTCCCACCCAGCACAAATGGCTTGATTTCAGATAAAATGAATCAGAAATGATTGGCTATTAGAATGAATAAACAGCGAATTTTCAGATTCCGTTACCTTGAGCTTTGTAAGGATTGTTGTCGTGTTGTATCTGAATTCTCACCCTCCATCCTTCCCTCAGTTGAATCGGTAACCTCCTGCCCACCCCAGGTGCTATTGGGATCATTTGCCAGGTTCCTGTAAAAAGAACTCGTAATATATTTCTATCCAGGCACCGAGCTATTCTTTTAGTATCCTCCCCCACAAACTTTTGAGTGGTTTTGCACAAAATCCAGCTGAACTTCTTTTATTCCACTAAACACCTTGAAGATTTTTCTGTTTAAATCTCCAGGTGACACCGTCATGTCTAACGTGTCATGGACCTTGTAGTGACCTAGAAAGAAGACAATACCCCAGTCCTCAATTTCTATTCTTCAATTAATTGAATTGTTATCCCTCCCGTTGCTCTCATTTCCTCTTTGGATAATCCGTTCGTTTCCTGTAAGATTAGTAATAAGGAATTGTCGAAGAAGGATGCAGATAAACAGAAGGATTCCTTAAGTTTAGATACACCAGATGGTTTGTTAGAATTGAAGTTAACATATATGTTTTTCGCCTAGATGATTTACCCGACAATGAAGAAAGTTTCATTATCTGATCTACTTCATCATTTAATCTGAATGTAAGGATATGAATTTCATTTGGTCATAATTTCGTTCGGTCATAAACTGACGATGTAGTTTCCTGGTGACCGAGATGATTTTAACTACGATGTGAGAAGATATTAGAACATCTCGCAGGATTTATTTACCAGTTCTTTTGCCATGCGAATTTTCACAGTTTTCACATCGGCAGTTGAGGAAACATCCAATGCCAGCCTAGAGAAGAAAATTAGCTCAGGATAATGAATAAACAATTAAATGGAAAATAGACCATAGCATAAAGTAAAAAATTAGAAAGGGAAAAAAGAAACAGATACCTTAAAACATTCACAATAATTTTTCTGGCATTTGGAGTTCTTGCAGTTACATCCTTTTCTATGCACGGCTGAACTTGATGCGCTGTGATTAGGCCCCTGAAGGATGCATGAGAGGGACTCTTACTTCTTAATTTATTTCAAGTTGGCAAGCTAAAGAAAATGCTAAAATTAACATTACAGTCATTTCCTTACCTCAAAATCGCTGACTCCGAAAAAGAAATGCATGAGAATTTACAGATTTTATACCTTCATGAGCCATTCGAGCTGAATCTTCAGAACCTATGGAGTATAAACACCCCATACAAGAACAACCTTCACCATAGTAATTTTCTTTCGAGAAGCACGGATAGTAGCCACTGAAAAAGCATAAAAGACTTGAAGTTTCAAGACCTACATGACTCGGTAGCAAAAAAAGAAGCATAAAGGACTTGGAGTTTCAAGACTTACAGTTTCAAGCATTATGATCTGATTTCCCTGCTAATTACTCTCATTTAAAAGTATTTGGTTGCTCTGCTTATTTTCATATTAATGATTGTAAGCTTGAACCCAGAGCAAAGAAAGCTATCTTTCCAGGATATGCTACTGGGGTGAAGATAGATTGTGGTGTTCTGATCCTAAATCATCTAAGTTTATTACTAGTAGGGATGTTACTTTTGATGAAAAATTCATGCTTCAAAAAAAGTTTGTTATTGATATCACATGTACTAAAAAGGAGTCTAGCGAGTAGGTGGAGTGAGAGAGCTCAACTTTAAAGAGAGTGTTTGAGGGTGCTCATGTTGAACCAGTTGATACTACGAAAGGTTTAACTTCAGATGTTGATACACCACAAAAACAACATTACAATATTACCACCGAGAGAATAAAAAGGCAGATCCAACCTCCTCAACGCTATGCAAACATGCTTGTTTATACTTTGAGTATAGCAAATTGATTAAGATTCCAGAGCCTTCTACCTATAAGGAGACTATTAGTAGCAATGAGGCTGCAAATTAGACTGTTGCGATGACTAAAGAGATGGAGTCTCTTCACAAGAACCTGACATGGGAGTTAGTGAAGCAACCAAGGGGACAGAAGATCGTTGGCTATAAATGAGTGTTCAATAAGAAAGAAGAAATTCTGGATACATATTCTGTAAGATACAAGGTACGCTTAGTAGCTAAAGGCTACAATCAGACAGAAGGTGTAGACTTCAATAAAATATTCTCTCTAGTTGTAAAACACACCTCAACCCGCGTGTTGCTTGTCATGGTTGCTCATTTTAATTTGAAGCTTGAGTAACTTGATGTGAAGAAGGCTTTTCTACATAGGGAGCTGTTTGGTGAAAATTTTGAAGTAAAAGAAATAAAAGAAAAATTTGATTTGTATTCCTTTGATCTCAATTACAATTGGATATCCTAATTACAAAAGAGAGAAGAATGATCTGGATTCTCCCCTTTGTTTAATTCTGGGTTCTTCACGGTGGCGATGGAGTGCCTCCCTCGAATGCTCACGTCGAGTTTGCTCTCCGTTGACGATCTGAACGTCTTGATTCACTAGAACGTGGTCTTCTCCTCATGATTTGATGTTGTGGAGAACTTGCGTGGTAAGTTTGAAACTCTGACCGAGTTTAGAAGAACTTGCAGAGCAAGTTGGAAATTCTGGACGAGTTGATAACTCAGATCGAGTTTAACTCTGAACGAGTTTGAACTCTTGAAAAAGAGTTGATTTGAACCGAAAGTTCGGTTAATAAGCCAAGGGAATGCTCCAAGGACTTTATTGCTTCAGAAAGCTCCAAGATGCTAATCAAGGATCCCCAAAAAGTCAGCCAAAAAGAGGATCTGAACTCAGTTGAGTTTCCCACTATTTATAGAGGGTTTAGGGGTGTAACCGCCCCTTAAATCTCTTCTTAATGAGGGTTTAATAGGGTATAACTGCCCCCCATAAATCTCTCCATGATAGGGTAGTGATCCCCTGAAATTGTTGGGAGAAAACGGTTCTGGAACCGTTAAAATCGTGCTTGAACGAGTCAAACGCTGAAAACAGCGTTCTGGGTCCGAACTCTGCGTTTTAGACCTGAAACGCAGAGTTGGGCCTGTTTTAGGCTGAAAACGCACAGCTCGTGCTGCGCAGAGATGAACTTTGCGTTTTGGACCTGGGACGCAGAGTTGGGCTCTGCATGAACTGTGCGTATTAGACCTGGAACGCAGAGTTGGGCTCCGTATGAACCATGCGTTTTTGTCGTTGGACGCAGAGTTGGGCTCTGCGTTTCAAGTCCACGAAATCTGCGTTTCGAGTTTGGAACACAGCCACGATCTCTGTATTTTGAATCTCAAATGTGGTCACGATATCTGCGTTTTGAGTTTAGAACGCGGGCATGACCTCTGCGTTTTGAGTTTAGAATGCGAGCATGACCTCTGCGTTTTGAGTTTGGAACGCAGGCATGACCTCTGCGTTTTGAATCTTGGATGCGGAGGTGAGTCTCTGGTAGGCTCGGTGAACTTCAGCCTAAGTCCAATGTTCAAACGAAGTTCAGTCCTGCAGACGGACTTTAGAACATAACTTGCTGTGAAGAACAGGTCATAACTTTCAAACCGTAAGTCGAAATTGGACGAATTATATATAAAAATCATCTATCTCGAAGAGACGGAGCCGACCAAACCCACCCAATAGGGTTCAGTTTGATCCATCAGTTTTGCCAAATTCCTTACGGTTTGAAAGATATCTGCGTTTTAATATGAAGAGTCCGTTAATTTGTAGTCTCTTTTACTAGAGCGTTACAAAGATCGTCACCTTGTAACCTTCGTCTTGGCTTCTTGAAAATATGAGAGTCATCAGATTGTGATTCCCGATGTTGATTGTGAAGGCTGTTGAATTAGAGCTTTCATCAGTTGTTGTGAAGGTCGTCAGATTGTAACCTTCTACGTGAAAGTCTTTAAATTGTAGCCTTCTGAAAGTCGTCAAATTATAACTTCCGTCATTGGTGTTTGATGGGGATAAACTATCTGTTGTGATTTTTAGACAGCCTACAGGAGCTTGAGGAGCAAATTTTTATACATCAGCCAGAGGGGTTCATTATTGAAAGTAAAGAAAATCATGTGTGCGGGTTGAAGAAATATCTTTGTGGGTTGAATCAGTCTCTGAGGTAATGGTATTTAAGATTTGATACTTTCATGTTTGAGCATGGTTACTCTAGGAGTAAATATGATAGTTGTGTTTATCATAAAAAGCTCAATGATGATTCTTTCATATATTTGCTTTTGTATATTGATGACATGTTGATTGCAGCTAAAGATATATCAGAAATCAATGAGTTGAAATCATAACTCAAACATGAGTTTAAGAAGGACTTAGGAGAAGCGAAGAAGATTTTGGGGATAGAGATCCACAAGAATAAGCGAGAAGGAAGTTTATTCCTATCTCAGAAGAAATACATCAAGAAGGTGTTGGAAAGATTTAACATGCTTGATGTCAAGCCTGTGAAGACTCCACTTGTTGCTTAATTTCATCTTTCAGTAGATTTATCACCTCAAACTAAAGAGGAAGAACAGTACATGTCTTGTGTTCCTTATGTGAGTATAGTTGGAAGTATTATGTATACTATGGTCTGCATCCATCCAAATATTTTACATGCATGTAGTGTTGTGAGTCGGTATATGGATAAGCTTGAAAAGGTCCATTGGCAGGCTATGATATGGGTACTTAGATATTTGAAAGGAACATCTAATATTGGTTTATATTTTGGTAGGAACACAAACTCAGATTGCAGAATACTTAGCTATTCTGATTCAGATTATGCATGCGATTTGGTTAAGAGACGATCCCTGACAGGTTATATATTCACTTTTTCAGATAGTGTCATTAGTTGGAAGGCAACTCTACAGACAACAGTTACTTTGTCTACTACAGAGGTAGGGTATATGGCAGTGATAGAAGCAGTAAAAGAAGCCATTTGGTTAAGAGGTTTGGCTAAAGATCTTAACTTACACCAAGGTATTACTATGGTATTTAGTGACAGCCAGAGTGTTATACATTTGACGAAGCATCAGATATATCATGAAAGAACTAAATATATAGATGTTAGGTATCATTTTATCAGAGAAATTAAAGTCATCAAAATTAAGAAAATTGGTACTGCAGATAATCCAGCTGATATGATGATAAAGCACATACATTCACACAAGCTCGAGCATTGTCTCGACTTGCTTAGGGTTTAATAAAGCTGAGTTAAGCCCGTAAGGGGCTTCTAGCGAGACTGCAAG
The DNA here is from genome assembly GCA_022839385.1 of Asparagus kiusianus. Classification (NCBI taxonomy): domain Eukaryota; kingdom Viridiplantae; phylum Streptophyta; class Magnoliopsida; order Asparagales; family Asparagaceae; genus Asparagus; species Asparagus kiusianus. Next base: position 109,239 of record BQKN01067383.1, read on the forward strand.
AGCGAAGAGAAGATCTTCATATTCAAAGTCAATGTGAAGATTTGTTATTTGACTTTAAATTCAAAACTCACCAACATTATTACTGTTCCACCAACCCTTTTGAATGCTATAAATAGAGGAGAGTGGTGAAGGGTTAGAGCATTGAACAGAGATCCAAGACATAGAGAAAAGGAAAGAGAGAGTTGAAGAGAAAAAGAAAGAGAGAGTTGAAGAGAAAAAGAAAAGGAGAGTTTTCTTTGATTGTTCTCTTCTTTGTGTGAGTTTGATGAGATATTAGAGTGATCTCCATTTGTAATCTTCTCTTTTATAATTAGTAAAGTTATTTGTTGTTCTCGCCCGTGGACGTAAGTCATACTGACCAAACCACGTTAAATCCGTGTGTTTTGTTCTCATTGTCTTCACTGTATTTATTTAGTGTTATTATTATCCACTTTTGTATAGATATCTTCTATGTCTGTGAAGCCCCCGCTACAATAGAGTACTATTCAAAGAATTTACTAGCATATTCTAGGTCTGGGAAGCTTCATTCTCTTGCTGTATCGATAATATAAGGCAACAAAGTAGAAGTCAGTGGTTATGTTAGTTTTGCTTGCGTTATAACAGGTAGTGTTGGGTTTGAAAAGAAAAAAAATCAAAACTAAAAATCAAAACAAAAGAAGAAAATCAAGCATTACAACTGAATAGCTGTAACAGTAGTTAAATTCATCCTAACTGAAAAAGTTGTAGTTATGTTAGAACAAAGTTCATACAATATCTCTCATTTGAGTAATAGAAAACTCTCATTTGTTACTAATGATTGTTTAAGATGATATATTACAGTGATAAACATGTATACAGAAAGATACGAGGAGAAATGATGGAAAAATTAATATTATGTTGATTTCAACCATCATGTCATTGATGGTCATTGACACACCATCGATGGTTATGAGACAATTAATTAACTACAGTGCAAAATCAAAGAATTCTAGAAAGTAGGTTTGAGACCATCAATGGTCATCAGCAAATCATTGATGATCAACACAACAATCGATGGTGTATATTGCACAATTGATAATATTCAGAAACCTATTTTTTAACCATTGATTCATAATAGTAAACCATCGATGGGGCATCAATGGACCATCGATGGGGCTTTGATGGACCATAGATGGTCGAGATTGCTCATTGATTGTGATGATGCATTTTAGCAGATTTTGTGATTTAATTTTAGTCGTTCGTTGATCCTTTTCGTCTCCAACTCCTACTATGATTTCAATATCTTTTTTGCTATTTATTAAATGCTATATAAGATAGGAAGAGATCATATTTTGGAGAGGTTCTATGCTTTGAGAAAAGGAGAGCTTTTTTAGAAAGTTTATTCTAGGATTTGTGAAGAAGATTTAATTTGTGATTCGAACCCTCAGAGCCTCGTCAAACTCTTTCTCGTCGCGCTCAATATCTTCAGATCATATTAGCAATGAGAGTTTTTCTTGGATTCAACATTATCATTGTTTCTTTATTAAGCTTCACTTGAACGGTTTGCTTAGAAAAATGACTGCAATATCTTTTTAATTTGTGCTTAAACTATTTTGATAATTTGTGTTTCATCCTATTTTTACGACGTATTCAAGCCAATGATAATTGAGGATTAGGCCTAACTAGTGCTAGGTGTTACTCATCTGTGAGGAGTTAGGTTAGACGACTAATTTCGGGTAGATTTTAGTGTGTGGTCTTTGTAAGCTTAAAGAATCAGGTTGTGCTTCAGGTGAATTCTAGCCATAATGAAGAAGCTCCTTCGTGAGAAGAAAGAGTAAACATAGAATTGTTATCCTAACTACTATAAAGTCACGCATGTTCCTTAGTTAGTTTATGGTTTGGTTATTCGCTTTTATTCTTTTATATTTTCGCTGCATATTATGTGACCCCCTCCCCCAATCTCAGATCCAACAAGTTATTGGTTAGGAAAACTAATTTTCGTAACATAACATTTAGTATCTCTGCCTACAATAATTGTAGCAAAATTATAAGATTTGCACGTGTGCATGGAAGAAAACCATTCAAATATTGCCCCTAGAAGAGTGATGAGGCATCACACTATTGGCATCATTCTAGTCTAAATTTAGGGCTCATAAAATAATAATCTAAAAATTAAAGAAATAAATGAGATCTTTAGCTAACACAGTTAGCTCAGTGAAAATCGACTGCATCCAAATGACAAAATTCCCCTCACAAAAAAAAGAAAGAACAAACTTTCATTTCTTTCTAATAATTTTTAAGGTAATTTTCACCAAACCCCGCAACGTGTGGTCCAATTTTAAGACAAACCCCAACTAATTTTGTCTAATAATTAGAATTTTAATTTTAAAAGGTTATTTTTTTATTTTTTATTTTATTTTACCAGTTCTTCTGATACTAGTAGGAGGGTTAGTTGAAAAAGTGAACTTTTGGGGTTTCTGGAAAAAACATTAACGTAGGGGGGTTTTTATCTCAAAATCGACCAAACTTAAGGAGGATTTCGGAAGTACTCTTTTTTGCACAAAATATCAGGAAATATATTAATAGAAATCGAGTTGCTCCAAAAGGAAGGGGAAAACATACCTCATATTGATTCTGACAAGGATTAAAATCAACCTGAGGCTCACGAGCATTGATCAAAGGAGTAAGGGAAATTAGACCATCAGAAAGAACATCATCATTGTTGTCATAACTGTAGGGATTGAACGACCCACTTAGCCACTGCGGAAGCTAAATCACCCAGAGAGAGAATAACCAACTCAAGCAATAATGAATACACAGATAAAACAATAAGTAAATTAGATGAGATAACAGATTTCGACAAACTTGTCTACGTCCATGGGAGCCACATAAATAATTTCTTATTTAACCACAAAAAATTATAAATTTACAAAGAGAAGATCTCAAACTTGAGATCTCTCAAACAAAATATCGATCACTGTAGAATTTCTACAGTACCGCGTGTGATTTATTCAACTGAATACATCACCGCTCAATCTCACTGAGAATCTCCTTTAAGGCTCAATAAATCGCCGCAAGTCTTCTTCAATCCCCGCCGCCATAGAGTATCTTCTCCTCTCTGTAAAAATCGCAAGATGAGCTTCTCATTTAATATTGTGAATAGGGTTTCCCTTTTATGGAGAAATCCTAGGGCGAGCTCCAGCTGGTTCCACCTGGCTTCCACCCGCAGGTGAGCTCTCCGTGCAGGCATGCTCTCCCTCGCCTCTCCATGATCTTTAGGCGAGCCCTCACCCGCTCCATAGGCGAGCTCCCCCTCGCCTCTCCACGATCTTCAGGTGAGCTCTCCACCCGATTCGCCAACGAGCCCCACTCTCAGGCGAGGTCTCCTCTCCCACACAGGCGAGCTTAGGTGAGCTCCTCCTCCCGCCTGTCCAGGTTTGTTTTTTTCTTCAATTCTCCACCATGTACATTATTTGATAAACCTTAAATTTTAGACGAACACCAAAGGAACACCGCGAATGCCAAACCAGGCCAAACTAGCTGCACCATTATACCATGACTACCTACGTACCCTCTCATCAGGATCAAGCTAATTATAGTTCTTCTTGTTGCCCTCTTAGGCAGATCAACATGGGCTGATATGAAGCAAGTCCAAGCAATACTAAAACTTGCTACTTGTCACCACCTTGGTCAACATGTGAGAAATACCACCTTCTTCTTTGACATCCCGCAGAAAATGATACATAACGTCGATATGCTTGGTACGAGCATGATGAACTTGATTCTTAACCAAATGAATCACACTCTGACTATCACACCACAAGTTCACGCAATCCTGCTCAATCCTCAAATCGTCTAACAGACCCCATAACCACAATACTTCCTTCATTCCCTCTACCATGGCTATGTACTCAGCCTCTATAGTAGAAAGTATCATTGTAACTCGTAATATCAATCGCCAACTAACTGGAGCATCATGTATTCTGAATACATAACCAGTAGTAGATTGTCGTCTGTCTAGATCACCCGCATAATCTGAGTTCACAAACTCATTAATCTGACATGTATCTCTACCAAAACACAGATCCGTATTAACGGTACCCTTCAAGTATCTCAGGACCCATTTCACTGCTTCCTAATGTGTCTTTCCCGGATTCGCCATGAACCTACTAATAACACTGACCACCTGTGAAATATCTGGACGTGTACACACTATTGCATACATCAAATTGCTAACTGCACTAGCATAAGATACACACTTCATGTGTGTCTTCTCTTTTGCTATAGTGAGAGATTGTTTACCTGAGAGCCTGAAGTGTGGAGCAAATAGAGTCACCATCGACTTAGTACTCTGCATCCCAAACCTAGCGATAACTTGCTCAATGTAGCCCTTCTGACTCAAGAATAATCGTCGATTCGCCCGCTCTCTTCTAATCTTCATACCCAGTATCTTCTTAGCAGAGTCCATGTCCTTCATCTCAAACTCTTTATCAAGTTAAGATTTTAACCTATCTATCTCCACATTGCTTCTCGAAGCAATAAGCATGTCATCCACATACAAAAAAGATAGATATAATCACTTCTACGAAGCTTCTGAATATAGACACAACAGTCATAATCACTTATGGAGAACCCATGTTTTAGCATGAAGGAGTCAAGTTGCTTGTACCACAGCTGAGGAGATTGTTTCAATCCATAAAGTGATTTCCTCAAGCGACATACATGATTCTCCTTATCCTCAACCTTGTAACCCTCAGGTTGATGCAGATAGATTTCCTCCTCCAAGTCTCCGTGCAAGAAGGCCATTTTGACATTAAGTTGTTCCAGCTCAAGATCATCATGAGCAACAGTACTCAATAGCACCCGAATAGAAGTGTGTTTCACCACCGGAGAAAAATCATATTGTAATCCACACTCTCTCTTTGTGCAAACCCTTTAGCCAATAGTATAGCATTGTACCTTGTGCCGCCGAGCTCAGAAGGATCCTCCTTTCTCTTGTACACATATTTACAACCAATAGCTTTCTTCCCTACGGGCAATGGAACTATCTCCCATGTTTGGTTCTTTCGAAGAGGTTCCATCTCTTCCTCCATTGCAACTAACCAACTCTCACTATCCCTGTCCTGAATATCTTCTTTCAAGGTGACCGACTCATCATACTCCACCGAGAGTGCGTACTTAACTAAATTCACCTGCCCATAGTGCTTCAGAGGCTGATCTGAACCCAGCTTCTGAATCTGCTTATATGCTCGCCTTGGCCTAGTGGAAGCTAAACTATCTTCGAGCTGCTGTTGTTGTAATACCTGTACATTTTCTTGCTGAACCTTCTCCTGTTCAAGCTCATCATCTTTATGATCCTCCTCTTGAACATGACTAGAACTTGGTTGGTCTTTAGGTTCTATTTTGATCACCTGGGATTTTAAAGTCCCAACAGTCTTAACACCACCGTTCTTGGATGCTCCGGCAATCATGGATTTCTCATCAAATGTAACATCTCTGCTAATCACAAACTTGGAATCTTCTGTACACCAAAGACGATAGCCTTTTATGCCCTTTGCATACTCCAAGAATATTACCTTTTTGGCCCTCGCGTCAAGCTTTCTCTCGTTGACATGATAGTAGGTGGTACATCCGAAAATCCTAAGCCTATTGTAATCTGCATGCTCCCCTGATCATACCTGATAGGGTACATCACCATCCAATGTCGAATGTGGAGAACGATTCACTATGTAACAAGTTGTAGCAACCGCTTTTGCCCATCATTCTTTTCCTAAACCAGCGTATGATCGCATACTCATTGCTTTCTCTCGTAATGTACGGTTTAGTCTCTCTGCGACTCCATTCTACTATGATGTAGACTTGACTGACCAGTGTCGAGCAATACCTTTCTGATCACAGAACTCTTTAAAAGCACCGTCTGTATACTCTGTATCATTATCATATCTCAGTGTCTTCGATTTCTTGTCTGTCCTGTTCTCAGCCATTGCTTTCCACTTCTTAAATGTCTCGAATACCTCATTCTTATGCTTAAGAAAACAAATCCAAGCATACCTAGAATAATTGTCTATGGATAAGACAAAATACCTGAACCACCCTTAGAAGTTGTCTGAGGTGGACCCCAAATATCTGTATGCACATAGTCTAATATATCTCTTCTCTTGTGCTTGCTTTTTAAGAAATGGACCATGTGCGTCTTTTCGTACACACAATCCTCACAAAAATTCATGCAAGGTTTCTTCATGTTCTTCAGCAAACCTTCCTTACCAAGTAGATCTAGACCCTTCTCTGACATGTGCCCAAGCCGCCTATGTCATAACCGAGTGGGTCTCCACCACTTCCTTCAAATTCGACTGATGCATCTCATGTTACTGTCGACCCGAGAGAGTATATAGATTTTCGTGATGAATGTCATTCATCACTACTAAGGAACCTCGAACAACCTTCTTTACTCTGTTTGTTGTTACTATCTTACAACCACCGGAGTCCAAAGCACCAACTGAGATAAGATTCTTCCGCAAGTCGGGAACATGCCTCACGTCCGTTAGGGTTCTGACCACTCCATCATGCATTTTGATTTTTATATTACCAAGCCCCACCATTTTACAAGCATGGTTATTCCCTATCAATACAGTTCCACCATCAATGTTTCTATAGGTAGTAAACCACTTCCTATTTGGGCACATATGGTAAGAGCAACCTGAATCAAGAATCCACATACTGGAGATATCTTCGCCACCTGTAATAACATAGCATTCATTATTGCTCCCTTCCTCCGAGATGTAACTTGCCTCTTCCTTGCCTTCTCTCCTCTCGGTTTTATTATTGTTCTTTTTCCCACCTACTCTCTTGTTAGGACAATTAACATTGAAATATCCAAGCTCACCGTATTTGAAATACGATCTTCCCGCAATAGGTCTTGATTTCGATCTAGATTTTCCTTCCTTACTTTTTCCTCGCTCATTGCCCCTTCCTCTTATAAACAATCCTTGTGCTTGTTCCTTGTTACCACTAGTAGCTATGTCACTAGTTGTAATTTTTCAAAGATCATCTGCTAGAAGCACTATTCTAGTCTCATCCATCTTCAAATTGTCACTTACAAGCATCAATGTTTGTACCAGATTCTCATAAAACTTCGGTAAAGAAAGAAGTATCAGAAGTGCTTGATCCTTATCTTCTATTGTCACATCAATGTCCTTCAAATCTGATATGATCCTATCGAACTTGTTGATGCATACCCAGATTGACGAGCCTTCATCCATCTTGTAAGTATACAATTTGGATTTTAGGTAGTTCCGATTTGTTAGACTATTCGTCATGAAGGTACTCTCTAACTTTGACCACACGCCTGCAGTCGTTTCCTCTCCCTCCACCAAGAAAGCAACGTCTCTCTCAAGGCATAGGATAATCGACGCTTGTACTTCTAGATCTAACTCTTCACAATCCTCATCTGACATATCTTTGTGTTTCTTTTCTCTTCCTGCCAACGCCTTATGCAATTTCTGCAAAATCAGCGAATTTTTCATCTGCATCCTCCAATAGGAAAAATCATTCTTCCCATTGAATTCCTCAATCTCATACTTTCCAACAATAATTGTTTTACTGGTAGACATCATTCTCCGCTTGTATTAGTAAAACCGTCTCTCTCAGGAAATTTTAACAAATACCTTGTGTGCACTATACAATAACCAAGCACCACCTCAGATCAGTTCTATCATCACCAATCTGAATAAATACCTCTGATACCAATTGTAGGGATTGAACGACCCACTTAGCCGCTGCGGAAGCTAAATCATCCAAAGAGAGAATAACCAACTCAAGTACTAATGAATACACAGATAAAACAATAAGTAAATCAGACGAGACAACAGATTTACGTGGTTCGACAAACTTGCCTACGTTCACGGGAGCCACACAAATAATTTCTTATTTAACCACAAGAAATTACAAACTTGCAAAGAGAAGATCTTAAACTTGAGAACTCTCAAACAAGATATCGATCACTGTAGAATTGCTACAGTGATTTATTCACTCAATCTCACTGACAATCTCCTTTAAGGCTTCTCAATAAATTGCCGCAAGTCTTCTTAAATCCCCGCTGCCACAGAGCATCTTCTCCTCTCTGTAAAAATCGCGAGATGAGCTTCTCATTTAATCTCGTGAACATGGTTTCCCTTTTATGGGGAAACCCTAGGGCGAGCTCCAGCTAGCTTCCACCTACAGGCGAGCTCCAGCTAGCTTCCACCTACAGGCGAGCTCCAGCTGGCTTCCACCCACAAGCGAGCTCTCCACACAGGCGAGCTCTCCCTCGCCTCTCCATGATCTTCAGGCGACCTCCCCCTCGCCTCTCCACGATCTTCAGGTGAGCCCTCACCCACTCCGCAGGCGAGCTCCCCCTCGCCTCTCCACGATCTTCAGGTGAGCTCTCCACCCGCTCCGCAGGCGAGCCCCGCTCTCAGGCGAGGTCTCCTCTCCCACGCAGGCGAGCTCAGGCAAGCTTCTCCTCCCACCTGTCTAGGTTCATTTTTTTCTTCAATAACGTTCGATAGGACCCGATATGGATGGGTCGAATAATCTGATAGCTCGTGCATCTTCAATCACATATACATTGCCATAACTGATGCACGAAAATTCAATACCATTATAGATAAAACATAGAGAAAAAAAAAGAAAAATATTAATATTGAGTATCACCTCAGCATCGGTAAACCAGATAATGAGACCATTTCGTTAGTAGAATTCTGCAAATTTAAGAAAATTAAGATGAGTAATTAAACTTCAAAACTTCACGTAACAATCAAAATAACTAAATTGCATACACCCCACATCATAATACTTCAAAATTAATAATAAAGAAAAGAAAAGAGAAGAGAAGAAAATTTCGAGAACTTATTGCTATTACAAAGATGCACGAAAGAATAGTTTCAAGCTTAAAAATATAAACTTATAAATAAAGCAAATAATCTGAGATGAACTACCATCATCAAGGTGCACAACAGACATCAAAATAAATAAATAAATAAAATATAAATAAACTTACGATATCATCATCCAATTCCAACGGCTGCAGATTGGTGTAACCATTAGTGGGATCTTCATGCGTTGAATTGGAATCCATGAATATTATTTATGAACCAGAGAAAGAGGCTACTCTCCCTCAAGAAGAAAATATGAGAGATTCTTAAAGGTTAATATAAATAAGGAAGTAATTAAGAAGCTCTACTTATAGAGAAGTATTTGTGTATTAGAGTTCATGTTGCAATCACAAAAATTATTGAATTAATTGACAAGTATTGGACTGCATTTTCAGATTTAATTTGTTATAGGTTTTCATGAAACGTGTATGAATCATGAGATTGATGATAGATATAAGACAAGTTCAAAAGTTCAGAGAAAAAAACATAGCAGTTATTAAAGTTATCTCGTTGTAATAATAAGAGCTTGAAATTTAACTAGAACTCTTGTTTAAAGACTGATAAACTATAGTTGCTTAGAACTAAATCTATAAGCCTGTAGAAGATATATTTGAGAGAAAAAATTATTAAAGGAAGAATGAGACTTTAGAGTCCTTAATGAAAAATTATTTATTTATATATTCAGTTAGTTTATACTAATCCAAACCTAAAAGACAGACTAGACCTAATTCGAAATGCTTTTGATATTACGTTTATAGGTTAATTTAGAAATATATCTTGCTATTTCTAAAATTAATTATCTAAGATAAGGGGGACATTGGGTAATTATCCATTCTCTGTAGGTCCCACAAATAAATAGTCCTGCAATAAAATTGGATTAACTGTAAAATAATGTATAGGCATTGTTCGAATATAAAAAGATAATCCTCAACCCCAACCGTAACTTTAGAGTTTTGGTATAATGGTTAGAGAGACTTAGTTTGAGATGGTATCAAAGCAACCTAGGTTTAAATCCCATCGGCCATGAATTTAAAGTGGATTTTCTAAAAATTGATACCGTGAGTCCAGGTTTCGGCCCATAAAAAAGATGCTCAACCTACGTTGGCATATCAGAATATATGACGATAATTCTCAACTCTCACCATAACTTCAGAGTTTTTGTGTAATGGTTAGATGAACTTAATTTGAGAGGCATATCCTGTCATAACATTAGACAGCTCTATTAACTGGTTTTTATATCCAAAAGATCAAAAATCAGTTATCTTCACAATTAAAGTAACAGAAACTAATGGGACAGAAAACTTCATTAGAAGATGAGCATCCCAAGATCTCTCGAATAGTTTGATGAAAGTTAGAACTTCGACAATACAAGTCAATTTTTAGGAAATCCATGAACATCCTATGACCTCTCTCGAAATAGTTTTGAAAGTCAGAAATTGGATGAGTCTAGCAAATGTTTAGAAAATCCGCTTTAAACTTGTGGTCAGTGAGATTTGAAAATATGTTGGTTTGGTATCATTTTAAAGTTCTTGCTACTACACCATAACTCTAAATGTATGGTGAGGATCAAGAGTTATAGCTTTACCTTCTAATAATACAAATGCAAAACTCTATAAGCCGTCATTTCCAATTACATAGCTTTTAAACACTGTTCTAAATGCCTCTTGCTATGCCAAACATGAGTATGATTATTGGAAACGTCTCCAAACATATGAACGTTCTCAATAGATGAATTTTGATTAATTTCAAATACAATGAAGGCTGATTTTCAAGAAAAAATGTGGAAATGTAATTCTAGCAGAATTAGAAGCTCGTGGTTATTAAGCTCTACAAACAAGTTACAGTGTCAATCTCAGATGTATCATTCAAGAGTAGAACAAGAATCATAGTGAAACGATGCAATTCTTTTCCAGAAAAATTTGTGCAACCTGCACCGGTGGCTTGCTGTAATTACTAAAGCATGATTGTACCATTGTCACTGAAATTAAAGTGAGTACTGCAATAAGTTAGTCTTAATATCACAGCACTTCTGAGCAAAACTGTCCTATTTCATTAATAAAATATGAGGATTACTCTGAGTAATCGATAAGATACTCATAACAAACAAAATATAAATAAGCAACCGACTAATGAAACATTTAATAAATTTACCAAATTATGAAACCAAAGACCATTCATCAGCAAAGCAACACCACCATCCTAATACCTTATATACGAAGAGAGACACTGTTAAAATTATTGTTGACAGTAATAAAAGTCTGCTAGAATTCTAAATTATATGCCTATCTCTATACTTAGGAGATCAGATTGTCAAAGAACAAGGGAGCCTCTAGTTAGGTGTATTGGGCTTCGATGCATTCATATACTCATCACTGTGATCTGATGATCCTTGAATTAACTCCGATTGTGCAGAACAAGAGCCAGCAGCATTTTGAGCCTCCGATAAGCTCACATTCTCATTAGGTTCAGGATTAGCTTCGGGCATAGCTCTACTAAGAATCAAAATGTCTTGTGAAGTTTGACGTTCTCTGGTTTCTGAAACAGCAAAAGCAGAAGTTTACTACTTAAATGAGATGAGATAACTAAAAGAACTTCAGAATTTGAATAAATTACCTGGTACTATGCTTGGTAATTGATTATCATGATTTAAAACAATATGACCATTTTCCCTGTTAATCCAATGACATGATTCAGTAAAATAAATTAAAAAATAAATGAACATCTGGATGCACAAACGCAAAATTTCAGACTCTTACATTGAGCTTTGAATAGGTTGATGGTCGATTGTTTTTGAATTCTCAATCAATATCCTCCCATCAATTGAATTCTTAGGCTTCCTGCCCCTCCTACTTACCGATTGGATAACCGGTTCGGTTCCTGAAGAAAAATGATGCAAATAACAGAAAATATGCATCAGCCTACCAATTTATGCCAAAAAGAAATTCATTATCTTATATTCACATTAAATGATGAATGTAGCTCAAATAATGAAACTTTCTTTATTGTAGAGTCAATCAACTAGCAAACACAAGTCCATTAGTCTCATAAATGTGTTCACCTTTTGACTCAAAGTATTTAGATACATCCTACATTTATTTGTCGTGCACTGAAGTACCATACATCAATACGAAACTGGTATTACAACTTCGAATAATATCAGTACATTATTGTAGTATTCAGCCATCTCATATTGAGAGTAACTTTAGCAGTTCTATTACTACTAAATACTAACAAATTTGTTTCCTGTCAACCGATGGATTTCTAAATAGAATTCATTTACCTTGTCTTTTGCCATATGAGTTCTGACAGCCTGCACATCGGCAGTTGAGAGAACATCCATTGCCAGCCTACACAAACGCACACACACACAAAAGTTCACTAGAAATATGAATAGGCAATTAAATAAAAACTAAACCATGTCATATAGTAAAAGAAAAAACTATTACATGATAACATTCACAATATTTTTTCTGGCAGTGGGACTTCATGCAGTTACATCCTTTTGTTTGCATGCCTGAACTTGATGCAATCTTCTTACCCTTCTGCACTGAAGAGGGACTATTACAATTTATTTTAAATTTGGTAAGCAAAAAAAAAAAAAAACTCAAATCCAGTCATTTCCTTACCCCAGAATCTCTCGACTTAATATGTTCAAGAGCTGCTCGGACTGAATCTTCATCATCTATTGAGTTCCAGCACCGATCACAAGAACAACTCTTACCACAGTAATAATTATTCGTGAAGCAATCACAATAGCTACAGAAAAGCATATGGGTAGTTGAAATGTTAAGACATATTTGACTCGGTAGGAAAAAAATGTAGCAGGGCAAATCAAAGAGGAGCTTACAGTTTCCAGCATTGCGACTTCTCACAAGTGCAAGATCTGAGCGCATTACCATTGTCCCTGAAAATCATAAAATTCTATGAAAATACCGCAAAGGGTAGGAGAACATGAGTAAAGTGAATCAACATAAATCGTTGCCTAGTTGATCTGCTGCCTGCACCGGTGCTCCCCTCATGACTATTAAAACCTCCTAAAAGTCTTCCAAAACCTCGTGTGGCTGCGTAGGAATCAGTAGTCCTCATGGGATTAATACTGTTAAGAGGGCTTATGTTCATCTGAGGTCGGTTGGCTTGACGCTCTTGCTGATTCCATTCACAGAACAAGGTAAGGGGATTGAAATTAGTTATACTAGTTGTATTCAATTGTTTTAAAACAAACAATGCTTGTTCTTAAAAACTAGAAAGGAAAAAACAAAAATCAAGCACTACAACCAAATCCATTCTAACAATTGGTTGATAACACTAATTTTTCATACATATATAACATTTATCTGATTTGCCTACAACAACTGTAGTTGCATGAAATTTTAAGGTTTGTATGTGGACATAGACTAGTGGATGATACATCATACTAATGACACCATTCAAAGCCTAACTATCACATTTAGGGCTTGTAAAAAGAATCATCTCAAAATTAAACAAAGAAGTAAGACTCATAAAATGAAATCTTTATGGGATTGCCCTCAAGATAAACAGTTAAACAGGACCCTCTTACTGTGAACATTTTAGCCATTCATTGCAGAACCGGGGGGGGGGGCGACTCCACAGAATATCAAGAATTATATATTGAAACAAATCGAATCGCATCAAGAAAAGAAAAAAAGAAAACTCGTACCTCATATTGGCTCCGTCTGGGATTGAAAGCAACCCGAGGTTCATTAACAATTATTGGAGAACCAGGGGAAGTTGGAGCATCAATAAAAATATTATTATTGTTATTGTACTGACCCCTTATGGATGAATCGAATGATCCGGTAATTGGTGCATCTCTGAACATATCTGAAATGGGGTAACTGGCACAAGAAATATCAATATCATAGCCGAAGGAAAAGACCTGATCTTCATCCATACAAGTCTCTAAAAGTTCAAGCATAATATCTGACATATTTCGTTCCATACAAAACGTATTTCTATTTTTAATATAAAAGAAAATATATAAGGTGGATGTCATCATTTCATGCGTACTGGAGATCGCGTGCATGATTTCGTTAACTTAGGTGGATACCACAACTTTAGTTTTACAGGAGTTCTAAGACAAGAGTTTTCACTGTGGCAAAAAACCAAAAATTATGAAATTGTGTACGGACACACAAATACACGTAAATACAGATCAATTAATAGGTATATAAATTTTATATAAGTGTAAGTTTTGCTAAATTAAGGTTGGGATTTCACCAAATCTGAGTTAGACGTGACTCCGTATTGAACAAAGAATATCAAAACTCCATTAGCGTATTGTATTACCTTCCCATTAGCACGTCAAGGTCTGTTGGTGAGCATGTTGGTGGAGAACAACACCAAGTGGACAAATCCTGCAAATTGAAGAAAATCAACTTTTATCGACATAGGAAATTAAACTCCAAAAACTCCACTACTCAATCAAAATTACTTTCAGATTACTGCACCCCAGGAAAATAGTCGTGGATACAAGTTTTTTCATGCTTTGATGACTTCAGATTACTGCATAAGTTGATTGAGATGGTGGCTGATTCCCTTACGAGAGGAATTCGGTTACTTTTAAATGTTCCATATTAACCAGAGAGTTCAATTCCATCAAATTTTTGTAAAAATTGTTTTACTTATTCTGTTATGAAAGTAGTTCTTCTGGTCGAAAAAAAATCAAGCAAAATTGCTTAAGTTTCATATATCCTTCATTACAATACTTAAAAATTAAAAGTAAAGAAAAAAAGAGAAGAATTCAAAAACTTGTTGATATCTACTGCAAAATTTCAAGAAGAATAAAGTTAGAAGGCAAATAACATAAGATGAACCATCATAAAAATTATCTGAAGAAACTTACATCATCGTTATTGTTGGAATCTCTAGATGTTGAATCAGAACCCATGTCTATAGAATTTAGAACCCAAAAAAAAAGGGTTCAATTATTTCCCCTCAATAAGAGAAGAGAAGAGAGAGACAGAGCTATTTAAATGGGGAAGTAGCTAGGGAGGGAGTTCTACTTATGAAGAAGTCCGTAATGGAAAGTATTTTCAAATAATGTATCTACAAATATTTATTTAGTTCTTTCACGACAAGAGGAGTCTACCTGAGATAAATACCATAATAAGGATTTTTTTTCTATAAACACCCTCTAAATTGTACAGATATTTAAATTTGCCCCCTTCTAGATTTGCCCTCCAGTTGTTTAGTTCCTTCAATTTTACACCCTCAATATAATCAATAAAGAATAGGCCTGGAATATTCTATTGCAATTGTTAACTTTTTAAAAAAAATACCTAAGTTACCCTTTGATATATTGATTAAAATTAAAGGTTGTTAGTGCACAATATGTATTAATTTGCTTCTTTAATACCCCCAGATTGTTTAGTTCCTTCAACCATAAATAGGTTGAAGGGCAAATTTGAATGAACCAAATGAATTGGAGGGAAATTTTGATAATACAATGATTTGAGGGTTAATTTAGAAACCCCAACAATTTGAAGGGTATATATTGGAAAAACACAAATAATAATTGTTTTTTCACATTTTGTTATAGATGTGCAGGAAAGAAACGTGTATGAATGATGAGATTAACGATAGAGATCAGATAGGTCCAAATGTAGGCAGAGAAAAATCAAAGCAGTTATTAATATTATCTCTACGTAATTGTCACGCCCTGAAACTGTAGCGAAAATTCATAAAATGCGGGGTGCGCGACATCATGAGACAAGTCTTGTGCACGGGTCAAGCCTGGCACTTCATATCACATAGTTTATTTCAAAATGTTCACAAACCTGCTAATGATAGAAGTCAGAGCAACTGTATATATGATCGGTACTTACAGCCCACAAGCTCACCGTTATAAGTAATTTTACAAAACAAAATAAATTGTACTGAAGGTAACATTAAAAAGAAGAGGCTCTCCATATAATGCCTCTCAGCCAAAAGCCCTAACCAAAAGTTCGGCTAGTATGAAGCTACGCCGGATCTGAAAAAAATTTAAAAACAACGGGGTGAGCTAGCGCTCAGTGAGAATATTTCCCACTAGAATTCCTAGATAACTAACAAAATAGTAATAAGAATAATTCTCAGAAATAACGAATTCCAAGTTTTACATGAGAAATTCAAAGATAGAAAAATACGATCCAAATATCATAATATTGTCGTCTTTAAGAAAGAATGCAACAATTATATTTTTTTTCTCATGTGCAATTGAATATACCGTGAAGTTTCTTGGAATTAAACCCTTTTTAAATCAAGGTAAATATTAAAAAGGAAAAGAACTACCAATTTGTACAAAACCAGAGAATGGTTGTTTTCTCAATTTCACGGTCCATTATCAGAATCTAAATTCTCGATGAGTTATTTATAAAGGTAAAAGTCACCTTATAGGTGACACTAAGGCTACAATTTATAGCCCATTAGCAAGGGAATGTGTAAAACGCATCACATAACAGATAATTTTCGGGAATCGAATGCACCTAACACTGTCATAGGTTATTAGCCAAATACAGAGAGGCCAGAATAAATTTTAGAAGAGCCAATACAAAAGGGCCAAATAAAGGTGCATTCACCATATGGCAGTCAGAAACAATTCATAGTGGACTATTTGAGGGTTTGAAAACATCGATATCACATGTCAAATGAGTAATACTTTGCATATCAGAATTTACAGATATTTTCAAATGAAGTTGATAAGGTAAAGCTTCTCATTTCAGTTAAAACAGTTTACGGATATTTACTTTTTCTTTTATCAGATACTAAGTCACGGAATATCTTTGAATCCGTTAAACTGTTGAAATATATTCCAAATACTTCATCAAAAACTTCAGATAAAACAATGCCCACAATTATTTAAAAATTGCATGAGAGCCAAATTCATTTTTTATATTTTACAAAAAAAAAATCAAATTTGCTTTTCATATATTATACGAGGCTAACATCGTATTATAGGATAGACCATAACAGAAATAGGTCAAATCTTTATATACATGAAAAATGACATATTATTTATTTTTTCAATCACAAGATAAATCAAATATAATACTCATGCAGTTTCATATTATAAAATACTAGTAAGAAATGAACTCACCTCAAGTGGACACGATTTTCTCTAAAATATTAGTCTCCTGGATATTAACCAGATCCTATAATATAAGATATAAGACTAATTTTAACTCAAGACAAACATATATCATAGGTAAATCAATTCATAATCTAGAGCCTAATAAATTCAGATATAATCAATAATGATTAAATTCTACAGTACATATGAGCTTATTATTAACTTTAGCAATTTATCAAAATTTTATAGCTCTCATATACTAACTTTTGGACTTCCTAATAATTTATAATAATACATGGGTTATAGGGAATTTATCAAGTCTAAAAGTTATTGTTTATTCCTCAGATTGGACTTGTTTGCAACTGAACAAAAGACAGGGCTAAATAGATATTTTCCAGTCCTTTATCAACCATAACTTATTACTATAAGGTTTGTTTCGAAATTTTTCATTGTTCAGGGGCTTAAAGCAAATTTTCCTCTCTCCTTATCTAAGGGGCTGTTTGTTTGAGCGTTTTTGGGTGGGAAAGAGCCCGAAAGCTGTCACCCCAGTCCCATCGGTGGCAGCTTTCGGGCTCCTCCTCTCCAAACCAAACGGCCCCTAAACCCATGCTTCCTAATTCTTCATCTTCTTCACTTTTTTTCTTTCTTTTTTTTTTCGGTTCCCTCTCTTCTCTTTTTTTTCTTTCGGTTTTCTCCTCTCTCTCTCTCTCTCTCTCTCTCTCTCTCTCTCTCTCTCTCTCTTTCTCTCCCTATCTCGCCAAAACACCAAGACTGCGGCAAGGGATCGCCGGCGACCAGAAGTGGCCGGCGGTCAGACCCCCGACGAAACTAGGATTAGTTTATTTTTCTTTTTCTTTTTTTCAGTTTGTTTCATGCATCCTAAACACAGAAAAAAAATCCTTTGCAAACCCTAGATTCTTTTATTTCATATTCATAACAAGTTAACTTCCTCATTCATTTTATTTTGATTTGATTTACTAGGATTTTTTATGAAATTTGAAAGGAGATTATACCTTGGGATCCTGATTTGGTTGCTGTGATCTTCTTTTCTCCCTTTGCAAGATTCCTACTAAGATTTTTTCCTGTTTAATCCCTCCGTCTCCTAAGTTCTCGGTTTAAAAGCGAAGGTGAGTTGTGAGAGATGAAGGAATTATTGTTATAGGTTGCTAGGGATTTCATAAGGATGGTTTCATGGATTAATGGAGAATGAACACGTCACTTTTGGGACTCTCCAAGAGCTCTAAACGAGACAGCTCAAGCTGTTGCTAAACTTCTCTCTTTTTTTATATATTTTTATATATTTATCATTTTTTATACATAATTTTTTATCTGGGCTATTACTGTAATAATAAGAGTTTGAACTTAATATGAACTCCATTGTTTCCGCTTAAGAACTTAATTTATAGTTGAAGATATATAGTTGGGACAAATTTTCAAAAGCAACTTGTTTGCCAAAAAAATCCCAAAAAGACCTGCTTTAAACTTAATTTCAAAAACCAACCTAGTTGAGATGAAACTGGGTCGGTTTTTGAAAAAAAAAAGTTTTTAATCTTCACGGGAGTTGAAGTCCCGTGAAATTTTGTTATAAAAAAAACTTCACGGGACTTCAACTCCCGTGAAGTTTGGGAATTTTTTTTAAAAAACCGACCCAGTTTCAACCAACTGGGTCAGTTTTGATATTAAGTTTAAAATGGGTCGTTTTTTGGGAATAAAATTCAAAACATGTTTTTTGAAAATTTGTCCTATATAGTTGAGGGGCACAAAATAACAGGAGAACTAGCCTTTTAGAATCCTTAATTAAAATTTATTTGTTTACACCATTCATTAATTTCATACTAGTCCATATTTAACAAAATTTTAGGTAATTAGAAATTCTTATGATAAGTTTACAGATTAATTTAGTAATATCAAAACTTTTTCAAAAAATAATTATCTAAACATATGCGAAACGTTGGATAGAATATCTATTCTCTGAAGGTCCCAGAAATAAACAGTATTTATCAAAAAAAATTGAAGAGATGGTATAATTAAGATATAAATAATAAATATTTTAGTTATTAATTGTGGTGTCTTATGCCTGTCATAGAATTAGACTGTTCTATGAATCGGTTTCTATATCAAAAAGACAAAAAGGCAGTTATTTTCACGACAAACAAAGAAGAAGTTTATGCATACACAATCTGTTGTATAGGCCAATAATATGTTCTATAAAGCATTTTAAACAATTATAATTTTGTTTTAATAATTTAGAAACAAGTATCTTTCATGAGGTCCACAGAATAAAGATATGTTATAGGTCTACCAAACAAATTTGTAGAATTTCTCTACAACCAAGATCTCTTTCAATAATTGCAAAACTGAGCTCGGAACTTGGCTCAGTGAGTTTTGGTGATTCTTAGCTACAAATGCATAGCGTACCCATCACTGAAATTACTTTGAAGACCAACAAAACAGAAATATCTCATTAAAAAATTCTTGGTAAACTTTCCATAAAATGATGTTCAGACGCAACATACGAAAATGAACAGTATACAGTTTTGTCTAACGTTAGCCCACTTCAGACATTAGCAAGATATATGAATGTTTATAGTAATCGAGTTCTGCCAAAAGATCTACACATATGCCGATATAGCTTGTTCAATATTTCATCTTGTCGAGAGAGATCTCAGGAGATCAGAATGGTGTAGATTAGCATCTCTAGTTCAGATACTCATCGCTGACATCTGATGGTCCTTGAATTAAATCCGATTGCTCAGAACCAGAACCTGGAGTCAATGTTTCTGAAACAGCAAAAGCAGCAATATTACTACTACGAATGTGATGAGATTAACTGATAAGAACTTTAGAATTTGAATAAATCACCTGGCACTATGCTTGATAACTGATTATCATTTACAACAATCTGACCATTTTTCCTGTCAACCAAATGAATGGTCTCAGATTAATTAGATCAAAAAAACAGATGAACATCAGAATGCATAAACCACAAAATTCTAGACTCTTACATTGTGCTCGAGATAAGTTGTTGTCGGATCATTTCTGAACTCCCAAATACTGTTCTTCCACCAGTTGAATCCCTCCTGCCACTCTCATTTTCTCTTTGAATAATTGGATCGGTTCCTGTAAGACTCATAATGTATATTGTTCAGATACTGAACAAGGAATTGGAGAAAAGGATGAAGATACAGAAAATATGCATTAGATTACAGAATTTTAGATGTAAATGATGACTCTGCCAGCATTTCCATACAGCGATATGTTTCTTGTGCTCAGCAAGGTAAATAGAATACTTTTGAACAATTCAACAAATTTCAGGTTAAGATGTCAGGAGCTTGCAACAAGAAAACTTAAAAGATATATATTACCCTCCAAAGGTCAGTTGAGTTTTCTGAAATTAACCCATTATATAATATCAGCACAGCATTGCAGTACTTGGCCATCTCATATTGGAAGTAACTTCAGCCGGTTCATTACTATCAAATACTAACAAATTACTTTCCTGGTGACCAGGATGATTACTAGGTGGCAAGATATCAGAAGATTTTGCAGAATTAATTTACCATGCCTTTTGCCATATAAGTTCTGACAGCCTGCACATCGACAGTTGAGAGAACATCCAATGCCAACCTACAAAAAAAAGGTTAAGTTCAACGTGAATATGAATAAAACAATAAATCAAAACTAAAACATTTCATAGGGTAAAAAACATTTACATTATAACATTCACAATAATGTTTCCCGCAGTGGGACTTCGTGCAGTTACATCTTGTGTTCATGCCTGAACTTGATGCAATCTGCTTACCCTTCTGCACGATAAAAGGCACTATTACTATCTATTTTAAATTGGTAAGAAAAAAAAGGTCAACTTAATATTACAACCATTTCTCTACCTTAAAATCCCTCAACTTAATATCTTCATGAGCCATTCGGACTGAATCTTCATAACCACTTGAGTTAAAGCACCCCACACAAGAACAATCTCGACAGTAATAATTTTGTGAGAAGCACCGACAGTAGCTGCAAAAGACATGAAGGACTTGAAATGTTAAGACCTACCTAGACTCAGTAACAAAGGACAGTAGCAGGGTAAATTAAAGAGAAGATTACCGTTTCAAGCAGAGTGCCTTACAAGTACAAGCATTGTTTGGAGGTGCATTTCCCCTGAAATCATAAAGTTCTATGAAAGTATCCAGATAGATACATGAGTACAGTAAAACAAGACAAATCCTTGCCTATTTGATTTGTTGCTTTCACCAGTTGGGTCATCGTAACTACCAGAATCTTCAAGAAGGCTTTTTGAATCTCGTGGAGCTGCATATGAATCGGTAGTCCTCATTGGAGAAATGCTATTAAAACGATTAACATTCATTGGAGGTTGGTATGCTTGACGCTCTTGCTGTGCCTTTTGGACAGGATAAGGAAACATAGTAAAAATCAGTGGTGATATATGTTTGATCTAAAACAAGCAGCAATGTGAACAAAAGAATCAAGCATTACAATTGAACACTTGATTTATTGGTTGCTCAGTCAAAAACTATGAAGACTGACGTTATTTAATAACTATAATATTGCACATAACACAACCAAATTTATCCTAACTTGAAAGTTTGAGCTATTGGTTGAGAAAACTAATTTTTCTTACACGACATTTATCATATTTGCGTAAAGTTGTAATTGCATAAACTTTATGTGTGCATAGAAGGTAAAAAATCCAAGTATTGCCCCTAGAAGAGTGATGCATCATTCAAAGGCAGTATACTATAACATTTTAGCGCTTGTAAAAAGATAATCTCAAAATGAAGCAAATAAATGAGAACTAGAAAGTGAGATTTTTATAAGGATTACCCTCAAGAAAACAGTTCAAACGGACATTCCTATTCTGAACATTTAGCATCATACATCAGAATCTCAAATCTATTTCACAAAATGTCAAGAAATATGTTGGTACTAATCAAGTTGCATAACAATAAGGGTAAATTACAAGAAACCCCCTTCATCTATGCGCAGTTTATCAAGAAACCCCTTCATCTGAGGAAAGCTATGAAGAGGGTTTACATTCATCAAAGGCTGGAAAGGTACATACCAATCTTGTTGTATCTTATTGATTATTGAATTGACAGGATAAGCAAACAGAGTAGAAATCAGCCATTATTAGGAGCTAAACTAGAAACCAAACCAAAAAAAAACAAAAATGAAGCATTACAACTGAAAACTGACATTAACTAGAATACTACACACGACATATAACCATATTTATCCTAAGTGGAAGTTTTTACCTATTGGTCGATAAAACTAATTTTTCTTGCACAACATTTATCAGATTTGCCTACAACAATTGTAATAGCATAAGCTTTCAAGATTTGTATGGGTGCACAGAAGAAAACAGTCCAGGTTTTGCCCCTAGAAGAGTGATGTTGCATCATACTAACGGCATCATTCAAAGCCTATAATATAACATTTTGTTTAGCTCATAAAAAAATGAAATCAAATGAAGCAAATATATAAGACTCAGAAACTAGAACCTTCATGAAGATTTCCATCAAGAGAAAACAGTTCAAATTAAGAATGCGTTCCTATTTTGAACGTTTAGCACCATATATTGCTAGAATCTCAAATGTAAATTTTCCCACAAAATGTCAAGAAATATTTTAATATGAATCAGGTTGCATCCGGGAAAAAAAAAGCATACCTCACGATGAATCTTTCCAGGACTTAACCCAACCCGAGCCTCATGAGCATTGATGAAAGAAGCAGGGGGAGATTGAACGTAAGAAGCAACATTATTAATGTTATTGAATGGCACAGCTTGACCCGTTATGGATGACTCGAATGATCCGGGAGCTAATGCATCTCCAAAGAAATCTCCATTCACATGGCTGACACCAAGAAATCTCAATACCATAGCAACAAGAAAGGGAAATGTTAATATTGAATTTTACCTATCTGTTAGCATATCAGAGTCCATAGGTGGTGGTGCTGATGAGACATAATCCAAAAAACCCTGAAATTTTAACAAAATCAACATCACATTAACATGAGGAATTAATTAAACTTTAAAAATTTCACCAATCACTCAGAATCTTATAGATATCTCCAAAAATTCCCGCAAAGAAACTGTTTCACGTTAAAAAAAAAGATAAAGCTACAAGTCAAAGAACTTGAGATGAACTGTCATCATGAAAATGCATAACGGCCCCAAAAAATTATCTGAAGAAACTTACATCGTTCAACCCAACATCAACATGAGCAACTAAACTTCAAAAACTTCACGAATCAAGAAGATCCATACACATACATGTGCCCCTTGTTATAATGCACGAAAAATAGAAAAAATAAAAAAAGAAAAAAAGAACTTCAAGAACTAATTAATAACTTAAAAAATTCACACAAATAAACTGTTTCAGGGCTAAAAAAAACGAACTTGAGATGAGCCATCATCATGAAGAGACTTACAGCATCAAATTCCAACGGCAGCAGATTGATGTCGCCATTGTTGAAATCTTCAGCTGTTGAATTAGAACCCATTATCTGTGTAAAATTTGAAGCGCGGGAAAAAGATGGGTTTTCCCCTTCAAGAAGAGAAAATGAAAGAGAGCTTCTCAACGAGAAGGAAACTTTTTTTTTTTTTAATGTGAAGAAGCGGTCTCTGTGACAGAATTTTCTTGATACTTGGATTTATAGACGAGTGAGTATTAGACCTTTCATGCTAGCGAATCTAGCGGAGCTGTCCATTTTTGTTACGTAGTAAATGTATTTGCAAATTTTAGGGGTTTGCTAACAAATTATTTATTTATCATATTACATTTTTAGAGGGTGGTATTCTTTTAGGATTGTTACTTGACTTCAGTTGTTTGATGATTACAAAAAAGGATCAAGTGAGAATAAGATATAGATATAATGGTAAATTATTTCCTCGCTTAGATTAAGAAGAAAAAAACACATTTATAAAACTCTAACTAGATGTTCTTATATCCTAGTGACCATGTTAATTTTGTAGATTAGAAAGTTTGGGTAATATTTAATTTAATTAAGATCTAAATTTATAAATTATTTTTTAATTGCATAGTAATATTTTAATTGTACAATTTGCGTCTAAATCTGTGTGGGAATTTGTATAGTCATCTCGCATCCATTCAGCTTAAGTACATACACAGCTAAAATATGTTTGGATCCCTCAATGAAGAAACACTTAAATAAATAAGTAGTTAAAATATGTTCGGAAGCACGACTCGGATTGGATTAATTCTCGAAGAAATTTTCTAAATAAACTCAATTTAAATTTTATTCTCAAAAATCTATCATATTCAAACTTTATTATAAAAATCAACTCACTTTCTTATCACGTCAGCATCGTGGCAAGAAAGTGAGTCGGTTTTTTTTTAACGTGATCCTAATTTAGGAGCTAACGGACAATTTGACAATTTAATTAGTCAGGGTTCAAAATCCCGACTAATTTAGCACCATTTTAAATTGGTCGAGAACCCCAACTATTTTGAAATGCCTAATTCAAAATGGTTGGGGTTCCCAACCCCGACTATTTCGAACTCCTTCATCATCCCCGGCGGCAGCCCCTCTAGCATCATACTCTTCCACTCCTCTTAACTAACCAACAAATCCTAACAAAATCATCAAAAAAGATAAAAGAACCAAAATGTTCACAACATCGCGAGTGGAGCGAATGAATCAGAGAACGTGAACAAAGGTCGGCCATTGGGCCCCACATCGAGAGAGGGATCGTAGGTCGGCGGAGAGGGTCACGTGCAAGCTCGAACTCGTCGTCTATGCCATTGGCGAAGGGTTCGCCAGAGGCAGAGGAGAAGAGGGGTCATCGGCGGCGGATGTCGTCTTCTTTACCCTTTTTGTTGTTGGTGTTGGTGGTGGCAGTGGATTTCTTGCCTTTTGATTTGGCTGTTTTCGAGGCGACGTGGCGGTTGAGGAGGAGGGATGAGGAGAGAAGCAGATGGTCGGTGACAGCATGGTTGCGGTCCTTACGACGGTTTTAGGTTTGGGGTTTTTGGTAGGGTTTAGCTTGAGGGAGAAATGGTCGGGGTTGGAAACCCCGACCATTTCGAATTGGGCATTTCGAAATAGTCAAGGTTCCCAACCCCGACCAATTTAAATATGTGTTAATTAGTCGAGGTTTCGAACCCCGACTAATTAGGTTGTCAAATTGTCCGCAAGCTTCAAAATAGTCGGGGTTGTCAACCCCGACTAATTAGGATCACATTTAAAAAAATCGACTAACTTTCTGATCACGATGCTAACGTGACAAGAAAATGGTTCAAACTTTGTAATAAAGTTTGAATAGGATCAATTTTTTAGTACAAAAATTAAATTGGGTTTATTTAGAAAATTTCTTCACTAATTCTCCTGAGTTAATCAAATCCAAATAAATTAGCATGGTCCATTTACATCGAGGGACCTTTCCAATCCAACAATTTATGCACTATGTATTAATTTTAGAATTATTTTCAGTTGATAAACAACAAGCCTTTCTCTTAAATTTTTGAAATTAGCTACAATGAATCGTGTTCTGAAACTAGCATTTCCCCCACCTTGGCTCTAATGAGTCAACGTGAGATTGAAAGAGCATTATCATCAAGGGATGAGCTATTATTAGCAATCAGGCTTGAAGAGAGCAACCATTGAGAAGATTTGATGCTCAAACTCCACCCAAATACACTAAAGTTAAAAGTCGAACTTATAGTACAAAATCATAAGAAGAACCCTTCCGGTATCTCAACCACAGAAAACACAATGATGGGTTGAATTATTAAAACAATTAAACGAGGAAAGCCGATATTCAAAATGTTGAACTCAAGGGTTCTTTTAGTTACGCTTGTTTGCCACTGTCAGCATTGATGTCTGCTAGGAGTTCCCTCAGTTGACCTTGCTGCAGGATAAAAGAAAGAAGAGTTCAGCACCGTTAAAACTAACAAGGAGCAAACCAGTGAAATATTTCAAGAAATACCTGATGCATGTTAAGAACAATATCAGATCCTCCGACGAATTCTCCCTTTATGAATACCTGTGGAAATGTAGGCCAGTTGCTGGTGCAAATACGCTATTATCAGCCAAAAGAATGACAGAAGAAAAACCATCTTGCAAGTGATTTTTCCTTTTTTAGGAAACTAGAGGGAAATATGATAGCAACCGTGAAGAAGAAATATACAGTATATAAAACTTTATGAACAAAAGACTTAATACAAGTTTTATGAACTGTCACGAAATTATTTTATCTTGTATAGTAAATATTTTGATTCCCATGTGTACTTATTGTTGGCTTTAAGATGGAGGTCGCAGTGAAAGATTAGCAGAGCAGAACCTGCTCTTGAATGGAAAAGGACAATAGAAAGCTTAAGTTGTTTTTTCATTTGCTAAAATGAGTATACGTACTTAAGTTATTTTGACATTTGAGATCCCGTCATCTCTACTGTGATAGCAATCTCAGAATGTTTCACCTTTCTCAAATATAAATGATGTAATGCTGACCATCAACCTATAATCTATGTTGGTAAAGTACCTTTCTCAAAATTTTCCTCCATTGTTTGATCTACTAAAATTCTCTCCCTGGTGATCTGATATAATCAGTAGAGGCAGAGTATAGGGCTGCCTTATCAGAAGTACGTCAAAAAGTTCCATCATGCCAAACTAAGAAAAATACCTAAGTATAGAAATGTTGACCTCATACACGTTTAGGCTACAAAATTGATATGAAGACATGGAAATCCAATAGAATTAGATATCTAAGAAGATATCTAAGTTTAATAGCATAGCTCATTAGGGATGGTGTGTGTTTGCCTTTTTCTTCATGCAGGGGTATAGGACATCATCCATATAAATGACATATACATAGCTCTCATCCACCATGGTGCTCACTACACACTACATATCCCAACATTCACTCAATATCAGCTATTAGACATTTGCCAACTAAAATTTCCCGAGACAGATGTACTAAGGGAAGAGCGATGGTCTGTGTTTTCCTACTAACAATTGCTTCATGTACCATTATTTTTTTAGTTTTTATTTTTTTTATTTTTTGGCAACCTAGTAAATAACTTTGAAACCTAAAGGGGCCTATTATCATAGTTTATTGAACAAGATAAAAGTTGCAGCTATGATGACTATGCATTCCATGGGATGCCTCCTCAGGCTAGGTTAACACCTTGAGAAGAACACAAACATTCAAGCAGTAGAAAACAGAATTTCAGTAAGAAAAGCTGGCTTATTATAAATGATGATTTGTTAAGCTGCAAGAATAGTATTTATTGCATTTTCATAGAGGCTAGTAAGTGGCACCTGAAAGCTTTAACACCCTCTTTGAGTCGAGGGTTCTCCAAAATATTCCTAGGAGTGATAGGAACATCTGCAATAATCATACGCAGATTAATATAATGCACACGGCTAATGAACCATGCTCATAAAATTAATAGCAACCTCCCAACAACATTAATAAAATGCAGGTCCATCTTTCTGTGATCACTTACTATACTGTTGCAGGATCTTAACTGCCAGTGCACTAAATCCACATCGAGGAGCATCAGGAACACCTTTCATATAGATGACTACAGGATTTTTTACAACATCCTAAAGAAGAAGCTTAACATTAATTAATGTGATAGTAAGTAAAGCATGAACACATTAGCTCTTTATTGAGCAAGACACAAATCTTTATAAGAAACATGCTATCCCCCATCTCAATATCGTGCATACCTGTTTAACAACATCCTGCAGAGAGACGCCAGACCTCTCAATCTTGCTTGTTGGTTTGAAGTCGTCATGTGTATCAGAATCACCAGCTGTTGAGTACATCACGCCTTGCTGAAGAACAGAGCCTGATGATGCTACCTGCTAGTAATTGTCACTCCGAAAATAAATATAATTCACCAAGTAGGATAAAGGAAGAAACGTTGGACAGCTATAGGAATTACCCTTGGCAGTGGAGGAGCCACATACACCATAATGTGGGCAAAGGCCCCCACTCAAAATTGTTTTTGCAATATTCCCCTTGTATGTATTTAATTTATCATTAAGACTGTAGAAAGAGATAATAGAGAGAGCAAAACCCTAACTTATTGTTTATTGAGATAATAAGAGAGAGATATATATAGTCATACAAATAGGGTTAAGGTTAACGGGTATTAGCCCATTAATCCAATACCCAATACTTAATTTAACAAAGACATAGCTCAATATTTGCCCCCACTTAATATTTACAATTTCATTTCATCATATTTATAGGCCACTTATAAGTTTAAATAATTTTAGTTATTTTTTTTTCATGACACATATTACAGAACCATAGTGTTACATAAAAGTGAATTTTAATTAATTGTAGTTAGATCTTTTTTGTTTTATATTGAAAAATAGGGCAAGATGCCCTTTTTAAATATATTAAGAGAGTACATAACAATGTACATGACTGTTAACCAGTTCAAATACTGTATTTGGCCCAATTCTAGTGTTTGGATCCAAAAAATTTTGAATACTTGATATTGGCCCAAATCTATTAACACTTAAAACCTATACTATGCCCATAATTCTAAATGCCGCTGGGTGGGCTGTCATTTGCAATTCCGCTCTCGCTCTCGCGATCTCCCCCTAACACTTCCGCTCTCGCAATCTCTCTCCCTCACCACTTTCGCTCTCAACCGGCGGTGGCGATGACGACGACGACGAGATCTCTCTCCGCCACCATCTCCCACGGCGACGACCTCTCCCCCTTCATCTGCCGCGCCTTCGCCCAGTCCAAGCCCGAGGTCCTCCTCTACAACCTCCGCCCCTTCGCCCGATCCAAAAAGTCTGAGATCGAGTCCTTCTACAAAGCTCACTACCAGGACTTCATTCGTGCAGTCGACGACGTCCACTCCCTCGTCTCCGAGGCCGAAACCCTAAAAAGCTCGATCTCCGACTCCAACTCCGACTCACAACCATCGTAAGTTTCTTATTTCAATGCCTAGTTGTTGATTTCACTGAGTTATGTGTTTCAATAAGAATCCTTTGAATCTGTTATTAATTTGATTAATGATCTCATCATTGTCTTTAGTAGGGATTAGGCATCCATTTGGAGTGTGAACTAGTTAATAACCAATCTATGATTTTGTCAAATTCATTGTGGATAATTTTCAAATAGAGTGTTCCTCTCTTTCTGACCTCATTTTTTATGGTAACATACTTGGGCAATGATCACGTCCTTTTCCTTTTGATCTGATAATTTTTTATTTGTCTGATTTGATAATCAAATGCCACATACTAAACTGATCGTTATTATACTTAACCCATTGAAATTTAAGAAGAAAAGGAGGGGGAAAATTCCAGTGAATATGCTGATGCTATAAGAAATTATTGTTTAACAAGTAACTTTCTGCTAACTATCGAGTACATACTTTATGTTGCCTTTCATTTAGGAATCTTGCAAATCAACATTGTAGCAAAATGAGCAGTAATGTCCTTTGATGTTTGTTGAGTGTTAGCATTTTCATTTGTTCCGTCTTTAATAACCCAGATTTAACTAAAATGACAATTGTTAGCCATCACTTAAACAAAGGAAAGTGGGTTTTGTGTTGAGACGTACGTTACGTTGTGCTAACCCATTAACCAAGATTTGAATCCATTTTCATGTTTGGCGTGCTAATGGATTTGAAGCCTGTAGCTTTTAATCACTATAAGTTGCTAGCTAAATATTGGTTAAAACACATTTGATGGCGACAATGAGGTTGATGTTTACATTACAAGTGCTCGAGCAACGGATGAATGGAGTTTGTTCAGAGATGATATTGCTTTGGAGATGTTCAATGAATATGAAGCTCGGAGAGCTCGTGCTACTTGAGATTTTATTTTATTTGTTGCTTAATGTGTTCTATTAAGGTTTGTGTTCTATTAAGGTTGTATGTGAATATAGTGATAAACTTTCGTGTTTATCCTATTTGGATTTTATTTTACTTGAGATTTTACTGTAATTTTTACCCTTATTTGGAAAGGGGAAATTAAAATGATACAGAAGAATATTGTCATCAAATTGTGCCTAATACGCAAAACTTACCAAAACATCTGTAAACTTTACATAAATCTTACGGAATCATAGTCTATATATTTAGGCTTTAGACCAGTCACTGATTTGTATATCCGGCCAATGGCATCTTTGTTGTTTTGTTTTTTGAGTTTTCTATCTCTATGCATGGCCCTAACAAGGTATCATAAATGAACACCATGTAAGATACAGGTTTTGAGCTAGCATTTCTCTCATATATAGAGAGAGAAGCTTTATTAGTATTTAATTTCGTTATGGCATATATTTTCGTTCAGTAAAATATTTGCATGTATGTGTTTGTGTGTGTATCTATATGTATCCATGCCTATATTTATGTGTGTAGATATGTATGTCTATACATGAATAACCTGTATTTAATTTTGAAATGGTTAAAGGTTCTTATTTTTGTATGTTAGCTTCTCGGTATGCTTGCAGCAAAGAAATTAAATACATATGCTCATTTATTAATAATCTTGGCCAATGCATTTTAATGTGTACTTTTGCAGACTGAATCTATTTTGTTTAAGGATCCTGTGATGGTTAATACACTTAGAAAAGGTAAAGAGACTTTGCCTCCTACACAAGGAGGTAGGAAAAGGAGTTATCTTACTTGGAATCCACAAATTAAACATTATTTTGCTTGTCGTCGACTTTGTTTAGGCGACTCGAACATTTTGCTCTGTTACAAAGAAAGTATACTTTCTCATCAATCTGTGTGTGTGTTTCAAAACTGTCTTTTTAATTTTTGAGGCATTTTCTACTTAATAGAGTGGGACATGAAATTTCTATGGAATTTTAAAAAAATTAGCTCCAATCATTCTTATGTATGGAAGTGGAAGCAATTTATATATTGTCGTCATTGGTCTTATCCAGAAATGGTTTAAAACACATACAATTTTTGTGGTCACATATTCCCCCAGTTTAGTTGGCAGTAGTCTTGCCTAGTTGTAGGAACTGCTTGCACGAGCACATAGAACATTCAAGATTAGGTTAGGAACTGCTTGCACGAGCACATTGTTCGTTTCAGTTAGAAGATCAACTTTGTAAGCATTATCACGTATCTGCTCATAATGTTGCTTGTGAATTAGTCCATTGCCTTTGTGCACAAGTATTTGTGCTCTTTACTACAGATGTTGTTGATAGACTAAATTTAGTTGAATATGAATTTAATTGAATTCTTTGTGATATTTGTTTTGCTCTTACTGTCTCATAAGCAGTATATTTCAAAATAGTGAATGGGTTTTGAAAGAACCCATCCTCTCAAAAGAAAGAAAACACAAACACCAAATGGGAAAAGAACAGATATACCACATCTACGCAGCATATCAGGACTTACAGGACAACATTTTCCTTGCTATATATGTTATGCGCTTATCTATTTGTTTTGTGTTCAAGCTTGTAAGAGATTTCCTCTAAAACAATAAAACACACACGCAAACATGCACGTAGAAAAACTATACTATTTCTGTGGATACTGGTCTCATCATTCTGTTATTAGTGAACTTAGCTTTTCTAAATATGTATTGACTATTGATGATTGCATCTTTTGTTGATTTTTATATATTGTTGGAAGAATACTGGTCTCTTTTAGTTCATGTTATTCTGTTATTAGTGAATTTACTAATTTAGCTTTTCTACATATGTATTGGCTATTGATGACTGCATCTTTTTGTTGATTTTGATATATTGTAGGCAGAATCTGATATCGAGCAAGATCCAGTTAATTTCAGGAATGAAACTTCTCTACCCATTTTGTCTGATATTAACACTTTTGCCGCATTGTTTTTTTCTCATATATATATATATATATATATATTCTGATTGTAAGTTTGTACACTTGCTTCCTTTCTATAAGCTAATATTAATGCTTGTTATATTTCATTCATGCTTCCATAAGTTTGCATATTAACACTTTTGTCGCATTGTTTTTTTCTCAAAAGCTTCTCCAGTTCTATACATAACAGTTTTTTAATTTTGAGCAGGTTCAAAGCATCATTGTTGCTGAGAACCATGAACTGAGGGGAGAAAACTACAAAAGAAATACAAATTTGAAAGTGTATAAGCATTAGAAAGAAACTCTCATTTGAATCAGATGTAAAAGTCTTAAAGAAACTAGTGCGAGAGCAACTTAAGCATGACACTCTGTAACAGCGAAATATTAACTTTTGTTGGTTTGTATTTGTTGGATATTTTGGATCTCTAGTTTGTTGAATTGTTATGTGCAATATTTGAAGTTTCTACCTTATTTATTGTTTTGGTTAGTGGTGGATGAGTTTATAAAGTTTTATTGATGAATAATTTTGGTTACTTTTATGATGATTATCAGGTCAACTATTGACATTACTGCATTTAAGATTATAAGGTATTTTATCTATATGTCAAGTTAGTTGGATATGTGATATGCTATTGGTATTTATTTTCACCAATTTCGATGCAAACCTTATGTAATTTGAGTATCTTATTTCTAAATTATCTTCGAGCTACAATTTTAGTTCAGAAATTAGAATTCTACTAGTTGGCAAAGAACACGATTGAAAATTGAAAATTTAAAATTGAAATTCTAAAGTTTGCCAAACATGAATTTCAAATTAAATTCTGGAATTTAAATTTGGATGTTTCCCAAACGAAAGAATTGAATTTGAAATTCTGGATTTCAAATATTAGAATTCAATTCTGGAATTTGAAATCAAATCCTCGAATCCAAACGCAACCTTAGTTATTTTCTTTTCATGACACATATTACAGAACCATAGTGTTACATAAAAGTGAATTTTAATTAATTGTAGTTAGATCTTTTTTGTTTTATATTGAAAAATAGGGCAAGATGCCCTTTTTAAATATATTAAGAGAGTACATAAAACAATGTACATGACTGTTAACCAGTTCTTGATCTTTTAGTTCCAAATCTAACAAAAATGATGAAACATCTTAAATAGAAGCTTATGAAGTCTGCAGTTATAGTTTCTAAGGTCCATTTTGTTAAATCGAAATACCCATTAGTTAAACCAAATTCTCATCCTACTTATCTCTAATTAAATCCTTCTCCCACAATCATCATTGTGGATTGTTTGTTCCAAGAGAAAAAGAAAAAAAGAAAAAAGATCCTGCGCTGGAAGAGGACCATGATCGATTTTGGTAAAAAGGGTAAATTCCCCTAGACTTTATACATTCTAAATAATTTTGCATGAACTCCACTACAAAAATTTGCATAAGATCAAAACTTATGCTACAACAGGGGAAGACTAGTTATTTAGATGTATAATGAGCAAAATATGGCTAGAATATTTTATAAGATCAAAACAAGAATTTAGGACGTACTGTTGATAACTTGACATAAAGAGTAATAGATAAATCCTTGTTGTTGCATACTGAACAAAAGATGGGCTCTTGAAGTTGCCAAGATCAGTCAAGGTTATTATGCCTCACACTCCCTCGATACCAAGTGATCTAAATCAATATTAGGATGTATATTTCATAACTTATTGTTTATGTATTATTTAACATGTAGTATCTGAAAGAGCTTTATTTGAGACGGCTAATAATGAGTTGATTTTACAAAGATTCCAAATTATAGAACTCGTCAATTAATTTGAGGGAACAAATAAGAATATAAGTAAACTAGTTTCTCTTTGCTAGCTACTGCAATCCAATCAATCAACTTGAGGCACATTACGTGGCATCGGAGATTATTGCTACTCCTCTCTTACTTGTCAAATAGAAGAATGTCTAATTTTAGATCTCGCAGAACAAGAAATAAATTTTCCTTACTACCAAACTTTAATATATGAACAATTACCACATGTAATGGATTTAGGTTCATTCAGTGGAAAACTCACCAACATAATCCAGCCTAAAACCCTAAGATAGTCAGCTTGACCCACTCACGGGAAAATGAGGATTATAGTATTTATGAATATCAACAGATTCATTGTATAATTTAACACAAAGTTACACAAGAAGTTGCCGTCGATTCGCGATTAAAAGAGAAATAATAATTATTAGAAAGAGGGAAATTATATACTAACCTTAGACATCAAAGACTGGGTAGGATTCAAAAGACCCCTGAAAGTTGTGTTGAATAATAATCTTGCCATGCTCGTAGATAACGAGAAACACAAGATTCAAACCTGATGTTAATGAACTGTGCTTCTCTGCAACAAAGAGGCATAAATAGGGTTTATTGAACATTAAAGAAAATTACTTCTTTTTCTTCTATTCTAGTTCTATTGGTAGAAAATTAGCATGAAGAAAGGATAAAGATGATTTTTTTTTTAAGATATATATCTAGGGCAGCAAGCTCTGAAGGAGGCTCTCAAGGCTGACGTGGCCGTGGAAGTTGGCAGCCCCCGCCCCCCCCCCCCCCTCCCCTCCAGCAAGCTCCTAACCCCTCCCAAGCCCCTCTCCTTAGGCCGACGTGGCTTTGGGGAGTTTCCGAGCTCCCAAGCGCTCCACAAATTTGTGGAGCGCTTTGGAGCTCCCAACTGGTAAAGAATTTAACCCCCCCCCCCCGCCCCCCCCCCCCCCCCACTTCACAATTGCAGAGCTGAAAACAAATAGTGAAATCTGCCCAAACTTGAAGCCAAAAATCCAACCTTTTGTGTGCGGTGCGAACTTCACCTTCGCAGTTGGACCCTCTCCGATCGGCGGCGGTGGAGGTTGCGGGAGAGGGTTTGATTCGACGGTGGCTCGGTTGGGGAACCCTTGATTTAGGGCGCTCGGTTGGGGAGAAGAAGAGGCCTGGACTGGATTCGAAGATTTGAGGAACTGATTCGAGCAAGGGCGATGACGGAGATGAAGATTTGGGGAAACGAAGAAGAAGGGGCGCTCGGTTGGGGAGATGATTTGGGGCGACGGTGATGAAGAGTCTTTATGTAATTTTTTTTTAATTGGCTGCAAATAAATGAGTCACCAGAGTTGAAAATGATGTCGTTGAACAGTAAGAAAAAAGCCCGTTAAAAATGACCGTTGAGTGAAAAATAATGCCGTTGAGTGAAAAAATGCTGTTAAAAATACTGCAGTTAAAAATGATCGTTGAACAGTAAGAAAAACTTTATAAATTCACAATTCACTACACAAATCATTCCACACAACTCTCTCATAAAAAAAACTCTATATTTTCATATCAAATTACAAATCTCATGGATCCTCCCAAAACAACTACTATTCGCAACTCTTTACCGGTAAAGGATCGACCTTATACTCGCCGTTCTATACAGAAGTCGTAGAAGAAGGTCATCCCATCGAGTTATCGCAATCCGCAACACAACAAGTGTCATCCTAAGAAACACCGACCACAAAGAAGAAGAAGGCTTACACGCGGTCCGAAAATTAGACTGTCCACGAGGATAAGCTTCTTGTGTCTGCTTGGCTGAACACGAGCCAAGACGTCATCCAAGGTATGGGGCAACACAAAGATAAGTTGTGGCACAGAGCTAACGACTACTTTATCCAATATTCCGCCGATCCAACGAGCCGCACACCAAACCAAATGATGCATCGTTGGTCAACGATTCAACTGTCCGTCAACAACTTCTGCGGGTGCGTTGCTCAGATTGAAGGAAGACAAAGATCTGGTACGAGAATTATTGACCAGGTAAATATTTAACTTATATGTTTTTATGTAAACAACATAGCATTGAAGAGAGGAATATATATGTTTAATTATGTTTGATTATTCTAAATTTAACTCTTGTGTAGACTGCAAAAGTAAAAGAATTATACCAATCTCTTTATGGTAAACCATTCGTGTTTAACCATTGCTGGGTTGAGTTGCGTCATCATCAAAAGTGGATCCAACAAATGGAAACTTACAATAAGGTTCGATCACAGTCGAGAAGAACCACAAACTCTGATTCCTCACCAAACAATTCCATGCCAACGACCCCCATCGAGTTGAACACTGACTCGGATGATGTGTTAGTAAGGCCTGAAGGGAGGAAAGCGGCAAAGCTCAAGAGGAAAACCTCGTTGTGAACCTTCCTCGAGCAGGCGAGCAACGTCTTTATTAGTCGATGAACAAAGGTATTCCTCTCCAAAGATGTTGATAATCGATCGAACGAACCTCTTCACGCTCTCAAGCGACGTACTTTTACCGATCCGAACGTAGTCATCAACGGAGTCAGCGGATGCTCCATATGCGAGCATCCGCATAGCTACAGTAATCTTTTGAAGACTAGATAGTCCTAATTGTCCAGCATCATTCATCTTTTGGACGAAGTACTTGTCATGTTCGACGACTACGTCGTGGATTCGAAGGAATAACGAACGCATCATTCTGAATCTTTAACGAAAATAATGAAGAGGATAGGTTGGTGCGTCAGCAAAATAATCTTGGAACAACCGATTGTGACCTTCTAATCAGTTTCGATGGAGCACGATACGTCTTTTATGCTGAACTAAAGTTGAACATTTCTCTTGTTCTTCTTCCTCAACGACAGCAGCTCCCATAAGAAAGAACGTCTTCATCATTTCATCATCGCTAGAGCTAGATACCTCGAACTTCGTGCCCAACCTCGAAGACCGCTGGTTACCTCGAAGACCGTGTGTGTTCCCTCGAAAGCCGCGGGTTACCTCGAAGACCGTGTGCGCTCCCTCGAAGGCCGTGGGTTGCCTCGAAGACCGTGTGCGCTCCCTCGAAGGCCGTATCCAACGGTTAGAAATAAAATACAAGATGTTTAAATATAATTGAAAGTAATAGGTAAAATATTAACATAGAAGAGTGGTTTTTTTGATATTGTTGGAGCTCCTAACTAGGAGCTTGTTGGAGCTCCATAAAAGAAGGAGTACCTCCCAAGGCTTAATTTTTTAATTTTTTATTCTAAAATTCTTGAGAGCTCTTGAGAGCTTGCTAACTAGGACTCCCAACTGGGAGCTCTAAGTGCCTTTTGATCAGAGAAATGGTGGAGAAAGAAGGGAGGAGAATCGGGCGAAGAGAAAGAGGCGGCTTTTGAGGAGGTAAGCAGTGAACAAATTTGTAATAAATTAACATATGAGAATTGGAACTCAACAAATCAGAGTGGCGCAGCGGAAGCGTGGTGGGCCCATAACCCACAGGTCCCAGGATCGAAACCTGGCTCTGATAAAATTAGTGGAGCTTCCTTCATTCTTTTTTGAACTTTTATTTTCTGTTTCCCCCTTTTTAAAATTTTATTTTCTGTTTCCCACCTTTTTTAAATTTTATTTATTTTCTGCTTTCCCCCTTCTTAATGTAATTCCTATAAACTCTATTATAACATACTAGTTTCAGGCCCGTGCGATGCACGGATTTTGTTTAATATACAAAAAATGATATAGCAAAAGAATACAAAATAAAACAGTAATAATATATAAGTAGTTAGAAATGATACAACCTAAGCTGCATATATGTTTGACTTACTATTAAACTGTAAAAAAGAATCAAAATATAATTTTCCTATTATCATAACAAAATAGATAAAATATCTCTTGTCTATATGATTAATGTTATAATATTTTACTATACCAAGTAATTAGTATGCATCATAAAGTTTAGTTCCAAACAAGATATTTAAAGTACATAGAGATACATGTCAAGTATATATATCTATGAATCAAAACAATAATTATCAATATATTGATAAACAAAATATCTATCATAATCATACAAGTAGTTAGGTTTCTCAAGTAAAACCACCCAAAAAAATATAGTGCATACAAAAGTTAATAAATAAGGTTTTAGTTCAGAAACTAAATATAAGTTTCGAACATCATGAATCAGATAGAGATTTTTCAAAAAGGAGCTTGAACTCTCTGTAGAATATTCTAATTCTCTTTTTCAAGTTTGGTCTGTTTTTGCTTTTTGTTGCTAGACATTCCCGGAGAAATCAAGTCTACTGAAACTAAGTACTCGACATCAAATTCCAACAAATTTCTCTTGCAAGGAGTAATATTATCCGAGGAACAAATTTCAACTTTATTGTTACAAGTGACCAATAGCGAGCCTTGTGTTTCAGTATAACATAATAGTTAGCATGTTATTAAGGTGGCGGGAAAAGATTGTTGTACAATTAATGTGAAGAATCAAGAAATCAATAGTAAAAAGAAAAGAAATAGGCAATCCAAAGTGATATGGTGAAAGTTGTAGCAACAAAAGATAATACTCAAAAAGATATTAAAGAATTTGATATTACATTTAGAAGGATTACTATGACAACCTATAATCAGAAATCTTCTCGGTGAATTCCAGTAATTAAGCTAGCTACTTTTCTCAATTAATCTATGGTTAAGTTTTTCATGATCAAGTAAATGTATGGTTCAATTAAGTATTTAATTTTTTTTTAATTTGTACATCAAGGAGAAGGTGGTGGAGGTTTTTGATGCGAAGTGTCCAAAGTTAATTAGAAGCTTCACGGGATTGATAATGTGTCATTGACAAATCGAACACAAGCCAGAAATAATGTTAACTAAACTTGAAGCTTTCATTTGTTTTGAAAACTTCTAAAACTCAAATGGTAAAAAATCCTTGTATTATTAAAAGTCATTTTACTCATATGTTAGATAAGAAGCTGACAATATATAATACATTCTTTTAAAAAAGCCAACATTAAAAACATATTCTACACATTCTGGGAAAATAAAGTCATGTTAATTTTATCTATTTACTTAGCATACTAATAAGATATAAAGAAAAGATTTTTGCACTGTTAATGTGAAGAATCAAGAGAACAATAGTAAAACGAAATTCAAAGTGATAAAGGTGAAAGAAGCAGCAACATCAAAATAGTATTTGAAAAATAATTATTGTGAAATATACAACAAAAGAGAATTTGAGAGTTTTGCCTTGTCAGGTTGTCCCATAGATTATGGAGAGAGGTGTTGAAGTGTTACTATAAGTATTAGTTTTGATCATAATTGAGTCCGGGTTGAGGTTGTACATATAATACTTTTGGGATGACATGAATACTTACCTTTCATTTCACAAAAAAATAATAATAAATACAAACATGAGAAATGAAAAAGAAAAAGAATACTAAGTGTATTGACTTATATTATCAAGATCATCTTTCATTTTGGAAGATTCAGCTTCATTAGTGAAATATTCTTGACCTGTCGACTCCTAATGATTTAGAAGGAAAAAAATATTACTAATATATTGCTCAACCTTTTCTATATATGCAGATTGATACATGAAATGAATAGATATGTAGCTCTATAAAAGAAGGAAATATGTAATGTACCTGGTTCAAATCTAAGTTGTCTCTGAAAGCTGCTATTAGATTTACATCATCGGGCATTTTAGAGACAGGAAATACATGCCAATTTTGATTGAGATTGAATTCTGAAACTTGAATCTTGAACAAAAGTTTCTTTTTCACCAACACATCTAACTCTTGAGGAAATGAATCATCATCACCTTCCTGTGAATGATATAAAGAAGCAAAGTAAAGCTATTGAATTAAAACTTTTAATTTTTACAGAAAGGAATCAGAGTGATTACTTTTGTCAATCGTTCCCTCAATTCGACTACAGATTTGTATATAACTTGTTTAGCTTCACGATCAAACAGAACAAATGATGCAGTATATGTATGGTTAATGACTAAAACCTGAACTCTGTACCGATGAAACTCAAAAATTAAAATAAACCAATAAGAACTATGATCTAAAGTGTACGTTGAAGATCCAAACATCCATTAATGAAGCATATGATGAAATATAACTTGTGACGAAACTGACATATATACTTCCACACATACCTTGGGATAACAAATCTTACGTTTTTATTGTATTTCTCATACCAAATTTTACCATTTTCAGCCTTTACCTTCCTTTGACATTTTTTGCAGGCATTATAAAACCAATTATAATCTGTTTGAATTTTCTCTATAGTTGCTAATGTCACACATGTGCAAAACTGAGTATTATTAAATAGTAAGAAAATAAAGTTACGAATAATTTGGTAAAAAATTATCAATTGTCTTCAGATTAGTTATCTAGTTTGCCACTAATCCCACATTTTAAATAAGCAGTGCAATATCAATAAAGTCACTTCTTCAAAATAATTACCTCTCGTGCCTCTCGAATTTCATCAAGTGTCTTCCGTTCAGTTAATAACAAAAAATCATCCTCGATGGAATAAGATTTTTCAGTTAGAATCTGACTAAATCGTTGAGACGGGCAATCTTCCACAAGTTTCAGACTTATGATAGTAAAGTTAAATTAATTAGAAATAATATCAAATTACTTGTAAATAACTAACGAATAAGATAATTCATCATGTACCTCTTTTTTAGATCAACAACTTCAGGTATGTCGGGATTGATTAATATCTTGGACACATATAAGGCATTTGTAATAGTAATTTTACATAAGAAGTAAAGTTTTTAAGTTCATGATTCTGTCAATATATAAGCATAATCTACGAAATAAAAATATAACTTTTTTGATAAATTAGTATACATCTAATTTGATTTACCTTCATATGATTTTGTCTTCGCAAGCTGAATCACCATTATAATAATTCCTGAATTGGCATTCTGTACATAGTGCGAAACTTGAACAGCGTAATCACCCCACAAACTGTGTTGCAATTTAATGTTCGAACAACTATTCTGTAAATATTGATATTTAAACAACTATTAATAGTTGGCATTCTAAGTAGATCTCTTTTAAACTCTTCCAAACCAAAGTATTCCACTCATATTCTCAGCTCGGGCACTACAGATGTTTGGTGCCAAGGACAAGATTGTAGTGCGTCTACATAGTCTCTTAAAATCCCAGTCAAAGTTAATAAGTCTTATTTTATAAATAACCTCATCAAAAGTAGACTTATTAAGCAATCTATACTTAATAAAACCAAACTCATCCGGTAAGGAATTGAGTAGTCCATCTATTTTTTTTACTCAATTCAGGCTCCATTTGAACTTCCATATTAAATAATATATTTCGCATGTTTGAAATATGTTCATCTAGTGTCTCATTTCTTTTCTACTTATGTGTCATGTACTCTAGCTTTGTTGGTTTGCGATATGGGACTGGGAGCCTAGTTTGATGA
Source organism: Asparagus kiusianus (assembly GCA_022839385.1). Lineage (NCBI taxonomy): Eukaryota > Viridiplantae > Streptophyta > Magnoliopsida > Asparagales > Asparagaceae > Asparagus > Asparagus kiusianus. Next base: position 150,220 of record BQKN01067383.1, read on the forward strand.
CCATTCCTTCCCCAGAATGCTAATGTTATTTTTCTTGCACCTCGTTTCACAATCGCCATCACTAAAAAATTTAAAAAATGTATGTTAGTATTTGTGATTAGAACCCTAGATGGGGAAGGGATGACTCCAAGTTTCTACATAGTGGAATGTATAAATTTTATAAAAATAAATCTTTTACAAACTTAAAAAGATCTTTTGCATAAATACGTAGGTAACATTCACAAGAAAAAAACTTAATACATATATTATTGATCTTTTGCAAAAATACCTAAGCTTAAACAAAACCATAAATAAATTTCTTCGAGCATAAAGGATAGAATTTATGAAAAATACATACTTAGTTTGAGACATCTCCAACATTCGAAACAAAGAAAATTTGGAAATAATTTTCTATATAACCTAACAATCAAAATATAAAATTATACCTCTAATTCAATTGCAATTAAAAGAGTATAATATGTAAAATCATACCTTTCAACCTGAACAACTGACTCTGACAACCTTCTGTAACATTGAATGAAAATAAAATAGTTAAAATTTTCTGCTAGAATCCATGACCGGCTGAAATATTATGAAGCTTTTGGGGAAAAAACAATATTCCTTTCAATCTCTGTAAAACCCTCTTGAATGTAGTCTTTTGCGAACTCTTAGAAAACATGAAGCTAAAATATCCATAACACTAATCATTACGCAAACTATATACATATTAACAACATTAAAAAATGATATTACATAAAGGAAGGTGTTCAACAAGCTACAGATAAAAAAGGCATGTTACCAGTCTTCATCTATGAAAGTATCAATTACTTGTTCTTATATTTGAACCATATCCATATTTGTTCCCTCAAAATTGATCCGTCCCCTTTCCAGTTATATGGGTTACACACGAATTTCTTTGTCAATATCCGCATTCATAAATAGTAAACGGATACGAATAGGGTAATGTCAGTCACTTTGCCCCCAGTTCAGTGCATTACCATGTTGCGATTGAGGCAGTCTCGTAAAAAAAAGATACCAACTTGTCAAATCAAGAGACTCTAACGTCTCCATCTTGTTAAGGTTTATGCTAAAAGATACCAGCTTGTAGGATGAAAACAGCCAAATTAAGCAGCTCAAGCATTCTTATACCCAAAAAAAATCCTAAATTTGCAACCAAAAGAACTCAGTCCGCAAAGTTAAAACCAAGAATCAAACTTCAACTGGGCAACGATAGCTGCAAATCCTAAGAGGCAGCCCGAGATCCCGGGCACCATCATCATGGGCGTCCCACTGCTTGACACGTGCCCTAATGTACTGCTGCCACGAAGAGCTAGAGGAAGAAGAGGAAGCAAATTTATGCCCTAGCATGGGTTTGGAAACAATTATCCCTCGCTTCATCTTCTTCTTCTTGACGAAGAGGAGGCTTGGATCAATGCCGGTGCTCTCAACGTCCTCAGCCTCTTCGATCTCTTGGGGAATTTTGGAGGATGGGGAGGAGGAGGGGCAGGGTTTGAGAAAAAAAAGGCTCTGGACTCCATGAGGGAGAGAAGCTTTGTTGTTTTTTGGGTCAAGGAATCAGAAAGAATAAAAAGGGGTGGTGGTAGACAATTTTCCAAGAAAAGGGATTCGGCTCCCCAGTCTCCCCAAAGAATTTGAAAAGGCGCATTATTAGGTCTGTCACGTGCAACGTAACATGATGATTTCGTGATGTAGAGGCTTCACAGAAGTTTGGAGAGCTTGGAAGTTGAAGAGGCTTCACAGAAGTTGAAGAGACAAAGGAGTTGAAGAGCTTAGAAGGTTGGAAATGATAAATTTTCTATTTTCAACATGCCAAGTTTGGAAAGAGGGGGTACTTGATTCTAGAAGAAGGAAAATAAAGAATTATTAATTTATTATTATGTAAATAGGAATTCAAAAAGCTAGGATGTAAGTTTTTGAGACGTGGGAAAGATTTGTTGTTTTATTAGTTTAGTATTTAGTATTATTAATAGACATAGGTAGATTGATATTTTTTTATTTTTTTATATAAAATGATTTAAAAAAGAGGAAATTGCCAAGTGACGTTTTCAAGAGGAAGAGGTGCCATGTGACGGTTTCAAGGGGAAGAGATTTTAGATATAGAATATAGATGTTGCGCTCTGCTAAAGTACAAATATGCTTCTACCAGAATATATTTATATTTACAATACTATTCTGGAAACTGCTACTTTAATTGGTCAAACACAAAATTGGTGCATGTAAAGCGAAAAAGAGATTATCTAATCAGATTAATCTTACCGCTTGTGGTGAATGAGTTAATTCCTTTACGACAGATTTATCTATCTTTAGAATAATCAAAAACATGATGATATTTTCTCAACGTTTTCTTTATAATATTACCTGACATCTATAATATTTTGACTTAGTCCCTCAAATCATTGAAATTGCTATTAAAACCCCAATTCTTTGTAAGATGTTCAAAGTAGATCCTCAAATCATTCCAATTGTCATTAGGTCATGCAATTTATAAAAAATATGTCAAATTAATCCCGATTAGAGGTAAACAGTAGCAAGATATAAGAGTGGTGGAACCTAATAGCAATTTTATGATTTGAGGGACTATTTAAAAAATTTAGGGGACGAAGAGGCGGAGGTAAGGATAATTAATTTCACAAGCTTGGTAAATTAACTTAATTCTTTTTTTTTATTTGTCATTTTAAACATTTGTCAAGTAGCTAGGACATTAATGAATTAGTTCCTAACTTTTAACCATTTCTGGAGATTGACAAACGACTAACACTATTACATTTCAACCTAATGTTCCGTCTCTATGTTCCGTCTCATTAGAACCCAAATGTAAATAATTTACACATTCTAAAATTATTATCTACATATTATCTCAATATCCACATAAAGACACCACAAACTTATTACATAATTAATTATTTTAATAAACATTTTATATGTTAAATTATTAAATATATTTATCAAGTTATTTTAGCGAATTTATAACATAACTGTTATTTTAATAAACATTATTATACAATAAATTATTTGAATATATTAGCTTGAATATTTGTAACATGTTCTCTACAGCTGCATCTTGCAAAGATTTAGTTGAGGGGTTAAAGGGGTTAACTCTTCACTAACCCGTCCAACACGTATTTATTCATAAGATCTTTTGTTAATCCATGATTAGCGGTTGAGACCTCTTAACTTCAAAACCCATCATTTTGAAGGGTTACCAATTCCCTCGGTTGAGAGGGTTTAAGATTCAACGAGAACCACCTCTCGTTGCAAGAATGAGGTGCAATATTTATGAAAGAAAATAGCACGTGGGTCTTCAAAGAATGAAAAAGGGAGGGGTGTTGCTACAGGGACCCAAGGCATGGGACATGTGAGGTGTCACCATCCGATTGCATGTTGCATGTGCAACATGCAATCGGATGGTGACACATCACTTGTCTCATACATTGGATCCTCCTATTTGGGTCGCATTAATGTTACAATATACATACTGAAAGTTTGCTGAAGACACTTTCATTATTTACAAATTATGAATATGTAGAGTCACTAATTTATTGTGTACTTGCATTTTATAGGGGGTGTCAGAACATATATTTTAAAATTTGATAAAGTTAAAAGTTGGTATACCTAAAAAACACTAAGCATATTAACTTACTTAACCTTCTTTAATTGCCAAACATAAAAAGGGAAAAAGAACCCTCCCTTCATTTTAACCAGCCAATCTAAACAGAATTTAATTATTTTTAACCCCTCACGCCTACAGGCGAAACAAATCATGGCCTCCACGCTATTGTTTGGGGAATTCGATCATTGCTTTGCCAGCACCATCCGCAACACCAAATACTATAATGTCTGATGGCAGGAACTATAATATATCCAAGTCTCAAAAGAACGGATATATGAGCAAATCACGTGTCCAGATGAAACACATTTCACAAAACATTCAGCTTCTTGCATCCCCCGCGCTTATATAAACTTAATTAGCTTACACTTACAAACCTCAAAGTTCACAGTCGAGCAAGGCTTTCACAACTTCAATTCATACCAAATGTTAAAAGGAAAATATCGTATGGAATGCAGAACGCATTCAAAAAAACAATGACGCAAAAGAAACTTAAAAGAATTCGCAGAATCTCAACCCATTTTGTCACCATCACTCACTGTGCTGCTGCTTTTCTCCTTTCCAAATCCTTGAATCTTCTCCATTTTGCTTGCCCTGATAGAGAGGCTTCAGGGAACTGCAAACTTATTAGCTGTAAAAACATTATAGAGAATGAAATAAGAGGCGGAGCACTAGCAGTAAGATCAAGAACAATGGCAGAAGAAGAGTAGAGAATCTGACCACGGATCGCAAGCATCCGATGAAAATCCCCAACCAGCTCTTGAGACGAGAACTGATAGAGGTATGAATCTTAGCATTCACGGTAAGTCTCCATCATCATCGCCGTGATCATCACCAACCTCGTCGTCTGACACCATCATCCGGTGGCGGCGCCTTCTCCGGCCTCGTCTTGGGGCAGCAGTGACCTCATCAGACCCACGAGCAATTTCATCGTCCCCTTCATCTTCATTGCCGTTGCCATTCTCATTCTCATTGCTATCCATGTCATCAATCATTGGTTCATTGTAAGTCTCTCCCCATAGGGTTCCCCTCCCTCTTCGCCTCCTCACAGAAGACCTTGTAGAAGTCCATCCACTGCCTCCAGCAGAACTAACCCTAAATATAAGCAGGACAGCCATTGAGGAGACGTGGAAGATGCTCCTCAGCCCAACCTCTTCATCATCCTCTAGGAGACCCCCAAGCCCTCCATCCTCTACACTCATTGCTGACTGCATTGTACTGAAGAGGTCTCCAAGATCCATTCGTTGTTCCATCCTCCTCCAATCTCGCTGACGCTCAGGGTCGGCCTCAGTTGGCCTAGTTAATGGGTGATCATTCCTAGCATGTTTCCTAAGCTCATTATAGGAACCAGTGAACTCACACGACTCTTTGGAGCAACTCCTGACTTTGGAGTTCATATATCGGCGAGCAGCTTCCACTACTCCCCACCCAGTGACTTTTCCACGACAAAGAGGGCATGAAAGCTTCGATGGTTCCTGATTATTGACGTCTTTTTCTGATGAGGATCCTGAGAAGGCCTTCTTGTACTGATCTAGGCAGTTGGAGTGGCGGTAGCTGGTGTCGCACATGAAAGGCTGGCAGCCTTTGTCGCCAGAAGAACAAGCGAGGAGAACAGCATTATGTGGGAATTCCATGCACACAGGGCATCTGACTTCATCCCATTGTTTTGTGTCTTTGGTTGCTGCAACTGGAGGTGAGTTTCGTGAGGATGAAGAGGAACCATGATGGTGAGAGGATGAGCTGCAACATGGATAAGGGGATGCATGAGACCGAGCTTCAAAGGAGACAGACCGAGTTCTTCTTTCCTTTGGCATGTTGATAATCTGGATATTAACTGACACGTGTCCTTCAGACTGGAAGCTTCCAGGAAGAAATTTCTTGGTGCGGTCTTCTTTAAAGGACACCTTGGTAATTGTCAAAGTCCTGGGTCTGCGAAACTAAAAAATCTAAAGACTGAATGCAAAGTTTCGAACACTTTCTCAAGCTAGAATAGCAAGTTTTACATAACTAGAAACTTCTTTAAACAAATAAATCTTCTTATTAATGAAAACTTCATACAGAGAAGAAAATGAGAATAAAAGGAAAAAAGGCCAGCATCAAATGAACAAAACTTTCCAAAGCAAATCTCACAGTATAATTACAAATACATAAAGTCACTGCATGCAAAACTGAAGCTTCAAAGAAGCTAACACATAAACATGACTCAGGTTCATCAGCAAATGTAAACTACAATAAGAAAAAACATCCAAATAAAGTGGCATGAACAAGGGATGATACGGAACCAGCAATAAAATAAAAGAACATCACAAATTATAATTTGTAAATCATGCCAAGATTACTTAAGCCTATTAAGAGAGTAATCTACATAATAGGATTCCACTTCAAGAAATTTTCTACCATGATAAACTCACCAGAAATCAAGCTATCAAACATTAAAAATAATCATTCATGAAGATCATATTCATGAATCTACATCTGAGAATAAAAAATATATACTATACCCACATTAAGAATATATTGAATGAATGTTTGTCTAATGGCAACCTGAAAAGGGAAAACATCTAAAGACACCTTCATTTTATAAACAATATTGAACAAACACAATTAACAAAAGGATCATAAAAATGCCTCCAGTCTATTATATTGTGAAAACACTTACTACTTTCTGCAACCTTCGTAAATTCTTAAAGCCCACATATTATTTGCTGTTTCAAAAGATCAAAACGGCATATAAAAAGAATAGAGCCTTTTGAACTCATCAAATATGTAGAAATAAGAGCACCAATATAATTTATGCACCAATATAATTTATTTTATCATACCAAAACTAAAGCTTTTAGGCCTGCTTGAGAGCAGGAAAACCTCCGGAAACTCATATAACTTCCACCTTAAAACTCTCGGTCCGTAAAAGAGTATAATTAACAACACAAAATAGCTAATCCATAGTAAGAAACTGCTTCCAGAATATAAGTTAATGCAACTATATTTAGAATCAATGACCACATGCCTCATCGAAGAACAATTCAAATAAAAATTTCGGGTAACAGCCAAGCTGATGGAAAATAAGAGCCCTTCAGATTATGACTTTTGCAATAAATTAAGCAAATCATATATAAAAATTGTAGTCACAGACAGCTTCTTATTGTACAATCAGTTTATGCCAGCTATTTTCAGTATTTCTCACAAAGGACGTAACTATTTTATGGAACACATTGTAAAATTTTCCCTTTATCGAATCGGCCCCAACAAAGCGATAACACGGCATATTTTGCTTTTTCTAATGAATTAATACAAGTGAAAAATCGCTAGCGCATATCTCTAAGCACCTCAAACTTAAAAACCCACAAGGTTAATCATCATAAATTATGAAAACACAAAAATCTAGGATAAAAGGGGGGAAATAATCGATCTTCATCTGAAAAGAAATTAACCACCTCGAAACTCAGTAAAAGTACAGATCAAGCAGAATCAAACATATACACCTAGAATCCGTGGTCAGAAATTACCAAAAAAAGTTCAAATCTTTTAACGAATCGGCAGAGATTTCGGCTTGCAATCAATGGATTCGATTGTTTTCAGCTGAATTTTTTTGAGTCAAAACGAGGTCAGACAGAGAGAGAAAGAGGAGAGAGCCCTAATCTTCTCTCTCTAGAGAGAAGAGGAGAGAGAAAAAAAGACAGGAAATGGGAAATTTTGGGGGTGGATCGAGCCTTATGTAGGAGAGGCGGTGCTGACGTGGATGGCTTGGGGACCGGCGACGGCGTCTGTTCAAGTCGGCTAGAATGCTTTTTCCTCTCTTATACCTAATTTTAACTTATTTATCTTTCACATCTTATTTTATAAAAAATTCCTCAAACATCCAGAATATTAGACCAGCTGTTGGACAGATGAGGTATCCTCCTCCTATTGCATAATAAGCTGGTCAACACTAATGATGGCCAGCTCATTATGCAATAGGAGGAGGACACCTCACTTGTCCCCCATGTTATTCTAATATTTTGGGTCCCTGTAGCAAAACTCTTATTTTATTTTGATTGGCTCTTAAAATCTTAGTTAATACTTATTCACCGATAAAGTTACAATTATTAAGCTAGTGCTTGCACGAGTTTTTTTTGGGGTTTGTATGCCCTTTGAATACATTAAATTAACCTAGTATAATAAAAGAGATGATTAATTATATTTTTGTTAGAATATAACTTACAAATCATATGTTAACTAATGCATTAAATGCTTATGAACGAAGAGACAATTAATACTCCTTTTTCCTATTCCTATGAGAAGAGTAAAATTGAATTTTTTTTTTCTTCCCCAATTAAAGTACATAGTTTGAATGATATGGTATTTCTTAAATAAATTACGGTCTCAAGTTTAAAATTTTAAATTTAGATATCTTAACTATCAATCTCCTTTACAAATCTAAATAAAAAGTTTACAATATTTAAAAACTAAGAACTGACTAGGATTTTAATGTTTAGAGATTTTAATCAATGTTCGTGTTTGGTACACGGGATTAAGACACGAATGAGATTAGGACTTTCCACTATTCCCCAAAATTGATAGGAGGAAGTTCCACCATCCCCTAATATTAAAGACATAGGACTTCCTATG
>BQKN01067383.1:174118-198335 GCA_022839385.1 Asparagus kiusianus
ATCATGTTAAGTCAAACAATAATTCATGTTAAGTCTAATTTATTTCCTATTAAGTCTAATTCAACTTATTTTAAGTCTAACTTCATTTTAAGTTCAACTTGATTCATGTTAAGTCTAATTTTAGTTTCGATTAAGTCTAATTTCAGTTTATGTTAAGTCTAATTTCAGTTTATGTTAAGGGGTTGTTTGGTTCGTTTCCTATATATAGGAAAATGCATTTTCATGTACAAAAACACAAGTTTTGAGTTTCCAAACTTTTCCAAAAAATAGATTGTTTCGCTTTGGTTCGCACAAAAAAATGGTGGGAAACCAATGTATTTATTTTTCTTGTGTTTAGTTCGCATGAAAAAAAGGGAAAACTTTTGTTTATATGGCAAAAAGCTGACGTGGCTGTAGTTTTTGTCGATTTCACTAGGTTGATGAAGGAATTAGGGGAGAGAAAAAAAATCTGATGTGGCGACGATTTTTACCGAGTTTCCCTTCTTCAACCCTAGCGAACCAAAGATGCAAAAAAAAAAACCCGATGGAAAGCTTATATCCTACTTGGCCACGAAAAATCTGATGTGGAGGCGGTGTAAAACTTTTCCACCGAGTTAAAAAACGAACCAAACAACCCCTAAGTATAATTTTAGTTCATGTTAAATCTAATTTTAGTTTATATTAAGTCTATTTTTTCCCTATTAAGTCTAATACACCTTTTTTTAAATTTAATTTTATGTTAAGTCCAATTTCAGTTACTGTTAAGTCTAATTTCAGTTCATGTTAAGTCTAATTTCAGTTTATGTTAAGTCTAAATTAACTTATTTTAAGTCTAATTTCATGTTAAGCCTAATTTAATTCATATTAAGTCTAAATTTAGTTCACGCTTAGTCTAATTTCAGTTTATGTTAAGTCTAATTTTATTCCATGTTAAATCTAATTCCAGTTCATGTCAAGTCTAATTCAATTTTTTTAAAGTCTAATTTCATGTTAAGTCTAACTTTATTCATGTTAAGTCAAATTTCAGATCATGTTAATTCTAATTTCAATTCATGTTAAGTCTAATTTCAGTTCATGTTAAGTCCAATTTAGTTCATGTTAAATCTAATTTTCAGTTTCTGTTAAGTCTAATTTCAGTTTCTGTTAAGTCTAATTCTTGTTTATGTTAAGTCTAATTTCAGTTCATGTTAAGTCTAATTTTAGTTTACGTTAAGTCTAATTTAGTTCGTGTTAAGTCTAATTCCAGTTCATATTAAGTCTAGTTCAACTTATTTTAAGTCTAATTTCATGTTAAGTCCAATTTAATTCATGTTAAGTCCAATTTTAGTTTATGTTAATTCTAATTTTAGTTTATATTAAGTCTAGTTTCTGTTCGTGTTAAATCTAATTCCAGTTCATATTAATTCTAATTTCAGTTCATGTTAAGTTTAAATTTAGTTCATGAAATTAAATTGGACTTAACATGAATCAAATTAGATTTAACATGAACCAAATTGGACTTAACATAAAATTAAAATTAAAAACAAGTTTAATTAGACTTTACATGATTTAAATTAGACTTAATAGGAATTAGATTGAACTTAACATAAAATTAGACTTAAAACAAGTTAAATTAGACTTAACATGATTTTAATAAGGTCCTTTTTTAGTTTGTGTGTGTGTGGTGTGTGTGGGGTCGTTGGGGGTGGGGGGGGGGGGGATCTTGGAAACTTAATGAGAGAAAAGAAACGAACAATATGGTAGGAGAGTGCACATAAGGTCTGCGGTGGCGGAGGTGGATGTTAGCATCTGAGAGAAAAAAGGAAGAGAGAGAGGAGGAAGCAAATGCATTAAGAGAGAGGAGAGGAGGAAATGATGATATTTTTAGCTTTTATATTTGTTTCTCTTTTTTTTATGCTTAATTAGCATAGAATAAATGACTGAATTATATAAAAAAATAATTGAATCACATAATGTGATACTTTTTAGACTGAACCACAACTTAAAAAAAAAGTAAAAAGACCGGGTCACATAAGGTTATTATTTTAGGCCTTAACGGTATTTTTCCAAGGAAAAAATAAAAAAAAGAAAAGGAAAGGAAAAACTCCGGGCCAAAATCCTTAAACCCCAAAACCCCGGAAAACCTCGCTGCCCGAACCCGTTCTCTCCCCCTCTCGCTCGCCTTCGCCATGGCGGCAGCAGCTTTGAGAGCGCGAGCGAAACCCTACCCTCTAATCTCCACCGTCCCCCACCTCCTTTCTCGGCGAAGCCTCGGCCATCTCCGCCGCCTCTGCACCGATAGCCTCAGCTCTCTCGATCCGAACACCGATCCGTCGCCGGAACCCTCGGTTTCTGTTCCCGGACGGAAGATTCTGGAGACTTTCAGAGAGCAATTCGACGTCGGGAATCGAACCGTCTCGATTGAGACCGGGAAGATCGCCAGGTTTGCTAATGGCGCCGTTGTCATTACTATGGACGAGACCAATGTTCTGTCTACTGTCGCATCGTCGAAGACTGACGGGTCTCGTGATTTCTTGCCGCTCACGGTAAAATGTTTGAAATTTGTCCCAATTAGCTGTAAATGTTTGAACTTTTTTCTTTAGATATGTTGCAGACTATCTATTTGTTCTTATCTATTTGTTGAAAATACTTGGGGGTTTGGAGATAATTTGCTCTATTTAGCTGCTTTTATTTCATTTTATGAATAACTAGCAGGCGTGATGGTGATTGTGGAAGAGAACTATTGGATATGAGAGAAAGTGGGGGCTTTTTAACTTACATAATGTGCATATGTTCTTTGCTTAATTTCTTGATGAATGCTACTTTAGCATCTTCATAATCTCTCGGCTCTCCCTGTGTGTACAAATATCGTCTCTGGGCATATTTGTTCAGTCTGATTTTGTGCATATTTCTTGTGTTGCTGATTAGTTAACTTTCCGATATATAGGTTGATTACCAAGAAAAACGATTCGCTTCCGGGGTCATTCCAACAACATTCATGAGGAGAGAAGGGGCTCCCAAGGAACGAGAACTTTTGTGTGGCCGCCTTATCGACCGACCTATTAGACCACTGTTTCCTTCTGGTTTTTACCATGAAGTCCAAGTATCATTTTTGCTTCGAAAGTACCTTTTTGAATTTGTTTTCTGACTTTTGGTTATTTCTACAGTCTGTAATTTTTCTCTTTTGTTTTGTTTTGTTTTGTAAATGTTCTACGATCTGTAATTATTCTCTTTTGGTTATTTCTACGGTCTGTAATTTTACTCTTTTTTGTTTGATAGGTTATGGTAAATGTTCTTTCTTCAGATGGGAAGCATGACCCAGATGTAATGTCTGCAAATGCCACATCTGCTGCCCTCATGTTATCAGATATACCTTGGGGTGGGCCTATTGGTATGATACGTGTAGGGAGGATAGATGGGAAACTAATATTCAATCCTACTATGGATGAGGTGCTAACTATTATCAATTACATAACGTTCCTCCTAATTTTAAGTTCTTGTTTTGATTATCAATTAAATAATGTTATTTTGACATTTTCCTACAAATTTGTGATATTTGATGCAGCTAAGCCTAAGTGATCTCAACTTGGTTTATGCTTGTACACGGGATAAAACTTTGATGATAGATGTACAGGCCCGTGAGATCTCAGAAAAGGATTTAGAGGCTGCTTTAAGGCTTGCTCATCCAGAGGTTTGAAGAAGCTGTTTGCCTTTTTTAACATTTTCTCCTATAACAATTTAAAAATGTCATTTGTCACTATTTTCAGGCTGTCAAATACATTGACCCTCAAATTAGATTGGCGGAGAAAGCTGGCAAAGGAAAAAAGGAGTATAGATTGTCAATGATTACAGATAGGACCTTAGAAAAGGTTAAGAGCTTAGCAGAAGAGCAGATTGAAGCTGTTTTCACAGATCCAACATATGGCAAGGTACAGTGTTTATTCTTCTCTTGACCAGAATCAATCTTGTCCGTTTTTACGTTTTTGAGCATAGAAGGCGAAGCTCAACACCATGAGTTTGTGATCTACTAATTGATTTCTAGCAAGTAGTGGAACTTTTATCTGTTTTCTTTTGCTCAGAGTCTTAGACTATCTGCTGACTGATATGTCATTCACTTTTAGTTTGAACGAGGAGAAGCCTTAGATAAAATTACACAAGTTGTTAAAGCAAAACTTGAAGAAGTGTGCGATGAAGATAGTTTGAAAGTTCTTCCAAAGGCAGTGGACACTGTCAGGAAAAAGGTACTGAGGAGTTCCTTGTAATTAATATATCTTTTCAATATATCTTTTGTTACATTTGCTCTTATAACTGCATAAAAATTATTGATGTTACACCTACATGCATATAAGGGATTCATAATAAATTTTCTACGTAATTAGTAGCTCCTATAATTTGTTTCTGTAGTTATTACTATGCATCTCCCTTTTGAAGATGTAATCTATGGTTCATGGGAGTCTCTGAATTGGATAATTTGAGCTAGCGTTTATTTGTGAAGTTCTAGTCAACCCCACACATTTGGCATAAATGCTTTGTTGTTTTTATTTTTGTAGCATTTGTTGTAAGATTTGATTTTCGGGGAAGTGTCATGTCAGTCTTAAAAGAGAATAAGAAAAATAGGGCTCTTATACTTTCAGCGTATAAGAGGAATCATCTTACTTGCCACTACCTCCGTTACAGATTTCTTATGTGCTTAAGAATTCTTTAATCCTCAAAATTTATAGGTCCATTGCAGCCTGGTCTTAATTTTTGGATTATAAATGAAAGGCCTAACGCTCCTGATGGGGGACGGTCACCGAGAAACTTAATCGGTAAATCATCGGAGAAACTTATCAGAGGTCGATGATAGTGAGAGGTGGCTGGTTGAGATTTGAGGATGGAATAAATAGATCAAAGCTAATGAAACAAGAAAGATACAAGATAAACTCGATAAGCTGGATTCACTCTCAGCGCCTAACCAAACAATGTGGCTTCATGCCTATAGAATCACCCCAAAACATCTCTCATAACTCATATTTTATTCATTAATTTTCCATTTTCTCAAACAAAGAAATGCATCATTATTTATAGGATTAAATCCTAATCAAATCAAACAAAATCGTAATTAAAAGGTTACAAAAACCATAAATATCCTAACTAACAGATAAAACTAAGTAACCATTCCAACTAAAACATCTTGACTAAAATCATATCAAATCCTTACAAGAAAATTATCCTAAAATTTAATCTTCAACGTCCTGCATGAGCTCCCTTGTTGGGTAATGACCTTAACTAATTGAAAAATGATGTCTCTCACCTTTTTAATCAGTGCATTAGACAAATAAAGTTAAAATATCCACCATTTTTTAAGTTGTGAATTGCAAATTCAGCAGGTTTACACAAAGATAATATGTGTTGGAGATATATTGTAGGCTTATTGATTTGGTATTGTTTCCTTTATCTATATGCACCTAATACTTGATTGTCAGCTGCCTACTTCTGGTTGTTTTGTTCGTATGTTGTATTGCTGAAACTTAATTTGTCTTGACAAGTATCTGTTTATGTTATGTCAGTGATTTCACTAATTTTCTAGATACCATAATATTACTTATCCACATAGTTCAACTGTGAATTCAGTGGACTATTGCATCAGATCAGCACATCATTTAACCCCTAGCAATATTAGAAGGTCCATCATAACTATCTGACATTTATGTTCTTATGCATAAAGTCGAGTGTGTTTGATTTTTTATCTTTTAGGTTGTTCGAAGAAGAATTATTGAAAAGGGTCTTAGAGTTGATGGGAGAGAACTTGATGAAGTTAGACCTTTGTATTGTGAAGCTGGTACATACCCAATCCTGCATGGATCTGCAATCTTCTCACGTGGAGACACTCAGGTGTGTGATTCATGTTTCTAAATATCATTTTCCTTATATCTAACGATTGAAAGATATTATTTTGACATGTCATATGAAATCAAGCTGTTTCTTCTGCTAATGGTCCTCTTTCATTTTGAAATTATGATGGCAGGTTTTGTGCACAGTAACCCTTGGCGCTCCCAGTGATGCTCAACGGTTGGACTCTATTGTTGGTCCCCCAACAAAGCGCTTTATGCTTCACTATAGTTTTCCACCATTCTCCATTAATGAAGTTGGCAAACGTGGCGGACTTAACAGACGTGAAGTTGGGCATGGTAATTAATCACTACTCAGCCTATATAACTTGGCTATGCTTTAGCTGTTTATTTTTGGGGTAGTACTTTCTACTGAAGCTGAAAATTTGAATAACTTTTTGTTTCTTTTATAATCTGTTTTGCAAGTGCCTAGTGGCAGTATAATTGCTTCCAGGGAGAAGCAATCGGCTAGTCGATCTAAATTTAGTAATAGTACTCAAATCAAAGAGAAAATTTTGAACAATAACTGCCATGGGTACATATTGGAAATCAGGATCCTTCTTTTATATCATGTGATGTGTGATACTTTGCAAATGTAAATGCAGCTTACATATTAGAGAACAGAGTGAAATTTGTGTACTCATATGGGTTCATTTTGATATTTATATTATATTAATTATATTTCACATTGTGTCACTTAGCATATTGTGTCATATTATATATATCATATATGGCAAAACAACTTATGATAATAAATAAATATGTAATGGGAGTCCAATCTTAGCATATGATTACAACTCAGCTCATATAATTGGCGTAATTTTGTGAAATTACTATTATAGAATCATGTCGGACTATCGAAGTCAATAGGAAGCATAAAACTGTGTTGTTGAATTTTATTAACTGTTTCAGGCACTCTTGCTGAGAAGGCTTTGCTTGCCGTCTTACCTCCAGAAGATGAATTTCCATACACTGTTCGTATCAATTCAGAAGTAATGGCTTCTGATGGTTCAACATCAATGGCAACTGTATGTGGAGGTAATATGTTTGTTTTCTGTTCTTCAAGATGTTCAAGTGAACGTTGACTTTCTCACTAAAGCACATTCTAGTCAAACCCTTTTAGTAATAAATCTTTTGCTAAATTGAATTTTTGAATGGTAATGTTTCTTACACTTGGGCATGTATCCCCTTGGACTTTTCAGCCTCCATTAGTATTTGGTTGCTGATAGTTTCTATCTAACCTTTGTTAGCTTACTAACTATTATCTTGATCTTATCTGTAGGGAGCATGGCTTTGATGGATGCTGGTATATCATTAAGAGAACACGTAGCTGGTGTTTCAGTTGGTCTTATTAGTGATGTAGATCCATCAACCGGGATGATTACAGATTACCGTATAGTAACAGATATATTGGTAAGAACAGTCATTCACCGCAAATTAGGTGTTGAAACATCATTCACATGATTTACTTTGGAAATTTCATAAAATGGGGTCCCCATACGTTTGAAATCAAATGAAATACAGAAAGAGGACCAAGTTAGCAAAAAATTTCTTTGTCATGATGTTAACCTTTGCGACAATGTACAGATGTCCTTCGCTGTTTGGAAACTCTCTTATTTGTATTGCATTGTTTTCTAATGCTAGGGTCTTGAAGATCACCTTGGGGACATGGACTTCAAGATTGCGGGAACTAGGAAAGGAGTTACTGCTATTCAATTGGATATAAAACCTGCTGGCATTCCTCTAGATATAATTTGTGAGTCCTTAGAGCCTGCTCAAAAAGGTCGCATTCAAATTCTTAACCGGATGGAGCAGGAGATAAGTGCACCACGTGTTATGGATGATGGAAGTGCTCCACACTTAGGTTGGCTACTTTGTAATTCCTCAAGGGCATATGCTTTTGTGGTAGATTGTTATATTTTTACATGTATGCATGTATTCTTGCATTTGCATATCTGCGTCTGCAGACATATGAATATGCATCCTATATTTATGTTCCGTAGGTTATTAGTCTGATTTTGCTGGTTTCTTTTTGCAGTCACTCTGAAATTAAGCAATGAATCTCTTCGACGCTTGCTTGGGACTCTAGGTTCTCAAAGAAAAAAGATTGAACAAGAAACAGGTTTGTACACATCTTTTCTGGGAACATAATTTTGGTGTTGTAAATATATATTCATTTATTGGAAGTTGATTTTTTTTATTCATGCAGTTGCATGTTCTCGTTGTTACTCGGACCGTGCATAGATCTTCTTGTCCATGGTTATCATGCTTGTTGTGTAGCTTAGAATTATTTTTCATAAGCTAGCGTTAGTGTGTTACTCTTAGCTAAGGCTACTTCTATAATCAACAACAAAAAATTGCTAGATGTTTTTTTCTTCCTATCTAGATGATGTCTGGTATACATTTAAAGTCAAACATGGTGGCTATTATATGGGATTGAGCATAATGTGTCATTTGTCCTATTTGGTGTCAACTCTTCCAAGGGGCTTGTTTTGGAAAAGAAAATCTTAAGCTTGATCTGATTCATACATCCCGAAAATTCTCAGTTGTCTGTTGCCTAGGCTGTTTTCTTGTTTCATATCTAGAATTTACTCCTTATCTTGCTATGATAAATACATCCTGGTCATTATCTGCATTCCTTTTTCTTGTTTTAGTTGAATGATGTGTTTGATTTTCCTCTTTAAGGTGCACGAATTGCTATCAGTGATGGAATGGCAACTATAGTTGCAAGGAATCAATCGGTTCTTGAAAAAGCTCAAGAGAAGGTATATTTTATTTACCTGATAAATTTGGACGCACATATAAGTTTTTGGCTTTTGTGCTAGGATATTCTTATAAGTGACATGTGTTTGAGTGCACGAGTTTTTAGGGCCGTTTACTCCTGTTGTGAAGTTAGTAAAGTCATCTCATCCTTTTCCCCTTCGAAAAGAGATTCCGCTATGGATGGCAACCCGGAGTTGAGAAAGCTCCAAGAGTGTGCTGGTTTTTTAGTCTGGCAATCAACCTCACATCATCCATCTATATGGTGCCAAATTCCTGTTGGGAAACAAAGGAGAACCCAACCCCAAGATCTGCGTGAAAGTAAGATGAACTAAAATGCATAATAAAATAGCACACAACTAACCGAAATGAATGGTTAAGTCCAACGATCTGGCCGGCCAACAAAGGTTTAAAGTTATGAACAAGGGAATGTCTTGCTGTAGTACCTTGATGGTTCGCAGATGGCTAAGTAGATCTATGTCTGATCTCAAGCTCCCAACTCTCCCAGGTTAGTTAAGAGAAGAAGGAGGTAAAATGACTTTTGGGATCCGCATTTGTATATGTGGCAAAACCCCAATTGAATTCCATGCAGTGTTGAAAAAGCCCCGGTTTTGCCCCCCTAAGCGGTTCGCAAGGCAGAAGCAAGGCAGAAGCAGTGTCTCACCGCTATGCTTTTGTTAAAAGCGGCCAATAAAAGCAGACATGACATTTTCTGCTTGAAAACGTGGTAGAAAGCTTGTAAAAGCGCTATTTAGCACTTAAAAACACTTTCAAGCACTTAACAACGCTTTGAAAAAGACAAATACATACTTACATTCAAGGTTTTAAAGATGGGATATCGAGGAAATATCGGATGACCAAAATTCATATCGGATTGCGGATATCGGGGAAATATCGGGGATATGTGATAAATATCAGAATGTCATAATGAATGTTTGCATACATAGTATAATGCATTAAAATGTAATCTCAACATATGTAATGAAATTTAAGCATACAAAATATGAATAATATATGTTTAGGATCACTAATCAAACTTCTAAAACAAACAAAAGTGCAAAGCAACGTTGCTACATTCGATCTGTTTTTTTAGGGCAAAATGTCATTTGATATAATGGGAAAATCTTGATATCTTGCCCAAAAATTCCAAACACGATATATTATTTTGTAACAAGCTATATAAAAAGATATATTGGTCCACATATCGGCTACTATATCGGCCATATCAGAGATTTATCACTCAATATAGCAAAAAAGCGGTAAAAGATATTTAAAGATCATATCGGTTGCGGCAAGCCCTGTAAAAGGATATATCAGGTGGTATATCGGGCCATGTCGGGGATATTTAAAACAATGCTTACATTATACCCGACTGAAATCGGAACCTGACCAATTTTCTAAAGTACAACCCTATGCTTTTCTCTCTCGTTCCCGCTTCGGTGACTATAATAAATGCTAACCCTAAATCTCACTCCAGCCGCCTTGCCTCTGACCGACTCCACTGCCTCCCACCACCAAATCCGCCTCCAAAACCTTATCGAGCAAGCTCCACTTCCACCATCACCATCACAACATCTCCTTCTCTTGAGCTCATTGAAGTTCACCATCACCATCTCCAGTTGAACCTCCTCGACCTTCTTTTCCGGTTGAACCCACTTCATCCTTGTAGTCCGTTCTCTCCTCCAATATATTTATACATATTTAAACTAGACCACATTTTTACTTGAAGTTTTTTGTTGCTAAATGTCCAAATCCTAAGCGGTGCCTCACCGGTTCGCGCTGCTTTCCGCTTTCTACAACCTTGATCCCATGCCTGAACAACATCGATGAAAAGTTGTTGCAAAACATGTTATTAGAACTAAAATTTCTATCACATCTTTAAATTTTTGTTGTAAAACAACTCGTTTTTGAACTAGACACTCAAACAACTCTTTAAAATCATAGTTTTGAACTTGTGTAAGGGCTGAAACAAACCCAATCTATGTCTAACGAGTTTCGAGGAATGGATGTGAAGGGTAGGATAAACGTCTAAGAAGTGTATGATAAGTGTTTTAAATTAAAACATTTATCATATCATCGAGTACATGTTTGAATAAATGTATGCAGGTATCCAAGGAACGTAAGTTTCACTATGACAACGTGTCGGGTACATGTTGGGTACGAGTATGGCTTTATGATAGAAGTACCTGGGTAACACAGTTCATCACAAGTTTATATTAATTGATGAGATGAATTTCAAGGAAAATTGTTATTGTTCTGTTATGTACAAGTGTATATTTTCTCTACATGGTTTAGGAAAAATAACAATTATTGTTTGATTTTGCCGCAGATTGACTTTCTTGTCGGACGGGAGATTGAAGTTGGCAAGATATATAAAGGTGTCATTACATCAGTCAAAGAGTATGGTGCTTTTGTGGATTTAGGCGGCGGTCAACAAGGTCTCCTTCACATTTCTGAATTGTCACATGACCAAGTAAGTACTACCCTGAATGGCTGATCGAGATTTCTGCAGTATATGGGGGGAATATCTCTAGGCATTGCAATTTATTTCACACCTGATCTGCATTAATTTCTCTTCTCTAGGTATCTAAAGTCTCTGATGTTGTATCTGTGGGACAAGAGTTATCATTAATGTGCATTGAGAATGATATCAGGGGTAACATTAAACTTTCTTCAAAAGCTATTCTGAAAGGTGGTGGTTCAAAGAAAACGAGTTCGAAACACCAAGGCTCTATATTTCCTGCGAAACCAGCAACTAGTGTTTTTACCTCTGAAGAGGGACTTGATGAGGCACCGACTAACAAAGAACAAAGTGAAGATGATGACTCTTTCATAACATCAACACCTTCGTTTGTAATTCGGAGTAGTTCAGAATGTGATTCACATGACACTTCTAGTGAGAAGAAAATAGTCCCGAGGTCTGGAAAAGGTGCAAAGTCTCCAAGGCCTTATGATCCATTACAGCAGAAGAATATTAGGAAATTTCCTATCTCTAGTGATGGTAATTCCATTAGGAAAGACGGGGAAACCCGGGCTACCAACAGATGTACAAAAGAAAGTGACAAATTTGATCTTGAAACTATGTTTAGTGTGTTGACGAAGAAAGTTGGAACAAGTGATAAGCCTAAAACTGTCAACACAACAAAAGTCCAGGCCCATTCTTTAAAGCTGGGAGACAGAGTAACGGCAACTGTACACCAAAAACGTACACATGGGTTGGTACTCGAGATGGGTGGAGGATTGCGGGGAATGTACAAATTTGAGGTATCTTCTCAGCAAAGTTTTTCGCTAAATATGAATTTTATGTCTTATCACTGCTTTTTGTGCGTATTGCATTCATAAATTGTTTTGTGTGTGTGTGTATTTGTTCTCTCTAAGTCATTGAGTTTTCATATCTGACTAGATTGTTTATTTTATGTCGAAGTAACTTCATGCAAAATTTGTGATGTCCTCAATATTGACTTTGCTATATACAATTTATTATGTCTGTTCTGAATATCGCAAGAACTTGAGATAATCAGTTTACTCTTAGCAAGATGCGGCGCAACTATTAACAAACTTGCATGATTCTGCTATATAAAAAATGGTTAACTGTGGATAGACCCCTTGCACTATCGCGAGTTGCAGATAGACTCCCTGTAGTTCTATTGGTGTGAATAGACCCCGGATGAACATCTTTGACTCTTTTAAGAGTTCAAAAAAAAGCACACAGGGAGTCTGCTCCGCACTTGGGGAAATATTTTTTTATTATTTTTGTGCGTGTGTGTTTTTTTGGGGGGTGGGGGGGGGGGGGGGGGTTGTCTATTTGCACCAATAGAACCACAGGGGTTCTATTCGCAACTAACCTAAAAAATCCTTTCATAAAATCAGTCCTAAATGGATGTGGCTGGGGGTGATTAAAATCAGAGTAGATTGTGCCTGAACCAAAGTTGTGTATCAAAAGTGAAAATCGTGTTATACTAGTCGAAAAGGGAAAAGAGAATTGTTGTGGTAAACTCATCTACTCTCTTCTGCAGGTTAATGGAAGAACGGAGTTTGAGTTGGGAGAAGAGCTCCAAGTCAAGTGTTCAAGCTTCAACAGCAAGGGGGTACCTGTATTTTCTTTGGTGGAAGAAGAGTAATTTCATCTGGAAACAGCAACTGTTTCCAATTAAGGTTGGATAAAATTTTGGCATATAAATCTAATGATTAAGTAAAAAGAAATTGATTTTGTCAAGGAGACCGAGTAATTATCATCAGATGTAGTTGAATATGGAGAGATTCAGCTTTAAGTGCTTTGCCGCGGTGAAGAAAATTAGAATTCACATGCATATAAACAAGAAAGAATATACTCACAATATTTCTCCCTCTTTGACAACATCAAAAAGGGACAAAGGAATTAAGAGAGCGAAAGCTCCCCCTATCAATAAGCATGGGTGAGTATAACACATAGAAAGATATGGGGATTGCTCCCCCTATCAAAAAGTCATATGAAATATGTGCAATAAAGATCATGGCAAATATGTGAGCAAGCATAAATATAAAATATGCTAGATATCACTCACATACAAACAAGATAATGAGAACACATAATGATATGTCATTATGAAAATAGTGTCTCATTAACACCAAAAAAAAAAAAATAGATTTATGAAATCAAAAGAGAGAAAACATGAGAATCATGCAAAAAGAGTTTTTGAACGAAAACAAATCAACCAAATAAAGTCATAAATCAACCATTTAAACCAAAAATGATGTTTGATCAATAATAAAAAATTTCTTTGTAAGACTTGATCAAATCACTCATAGAATACATTATAAAGCACGAATAGATGATCCATTAGCACAAACACATAAATATCATCATATAGGTGAATTATAATGAATTCAAAAGCAACAAATCAAACCACACTTTTCAAGAGAGGCAACAATTATATCAAGCTCTTAAGCTTGTTCCAACCCATATAATCATATTAGCATCCGGTAAACATGATTTGGGAATAAACACCCAATAAACCCGGAGGGTTATATAAGTACAAACCTCTCATCAAAATCAAAACTAATAATCATGAAAACAAAAGATTTGATAAAAGAAGAATTGTTTTCATAACCAAAAAATCTTAAAACATAATTTTCAAAACCAAGAAAAGAAAAAGTAAGAACACTAAAATTCTTGGTTTAAAATCAAATTTGTTTTGGTACCCAAAAACTCTAGGTACCAAAAATTTTAGGGACATGACCCCTTTCATTTAAGCTCAAAGCCCTAGGGCTATGAACCCTCTTGGGCGCATTTAGTGCACGGGTCCGGTCATAGCAATAATTATGCAAATGATCCATTCGATTGTAATAAGTGCAATGAAGAGGATGCATTTGGTTATGTTGACCATGTGGATGTGCACGAGGAACATTTGCAAATAAGGATGGTCTTTTAAGATTATTTTGCAAATGAGAAACATTTTGAAACAATGTTGGTCTACTTGAAATATTTTGCGATTTAGAAACTTTTCGCAAATCAAAACAAAACTTAGCTAAGTGACCAACTCTACCACAAAAGTCACAATGATACACATGAGCATGCTTATGATGAGCAATAGGTGCATGTGTGTGTACATGTGATGAAGAAACTTGATGAGATGCACAATGAGCATTAGTATTGTTATGTTTGTGTACATCATAGCAAAATTTAGCTAAATATCCTTTACGACCGCAAATAGAGCACTTGAAAACTTTGCTATACAAATGTGCATAGTGTGTAGGTGATTTTGTAACACTAGACTTAGCACACTTGTCCATAAGTTTCTTATTATTAACAATACATGTTTTTAAGGTTGAATCTAAACAAGATATGCGGTTCTTAATATGATTCAACTCATCATTATGCATACAAGTATTGTTATTAGAAGTAGAACATATATAATTATCTATAAAAGATTCAGTATTATTCTTTATGTTCTCTACTTCTAACATGGCATCATCTCTTTCATGAGTTAACTTGGCAAAGTTTGAAACCAAAGAATCATGATCGGTTTGGATCATGTAGCTTTAAGTGCTTTGCCGCGGTGAAGAAAACTGGGAACCTACTAAGATATACATCACTTAATTACCATCAGGAGATCGGTTTGGATCATGTAGCTGCTTCTACATTACTCATATTTTATTTATTTTTGATAATGAATAGTCAGGTATGTTCTTGTCTTGTTTTTCCACTATGACGAGTAACAACTAAATCTCATTTGGATCATTTCAGTGATATCCTTTGTAATTTACTTCAGATCAACAGGAAAGTGTTGGATACAGGAAGCTGTGTTGAGCATGACAAACTAGCTACATGTAACTTTCTTTCAATGCCTTAGAATTCAAATCTTTGGCATGATTATATATTGTTTTTCATTATATGCACATAATAGCATTGAGCATCCCTATATAATCAGATAGCTCCCAGTTATGTGACACAGTGGAGATTAATGTTCAATTATTTGTTTAGCTTTGTAA
This sequence comes from Asparagus kiusianus, assembly GCA_022839385.1. NCBI lineage: Eukaryota > Viridiplantae > Streptophyta > Magnoliopsida > Asparagales > Asparagaceae > Asparagus > Asparagus kiusianus. The sequence continues at coordinate 189,178 of BQKN01067383.1, forward strand.
TGCTGTTGTAATGTTTTCTACAGCTATTTCTCAAGAATATAAATGTTTTTCAGCTTGCCCTGAGACAGTGCTTTTAATAATGCTACATTCCTGCTGTGATATATGCAGCAACCTCGCGGATGGGTTTCCATATTTGGCAAAGTATTTGCTCTATATGCTAAGCACTGACTACTAGTACTGGCTACCAAGTGATGGTATATGGCTTGAAAACAAATTCTTCTGAGTCTTGATTTAATTGATCTTCAAATTTTAAACTTCAACCGGTAATCATTGAATGAAGTAATTTTTGATAGGATTACATAAATAAATATCAGTAAATGCCTGTGTTTGGAAATGGGACGGGAGTAGCAGATTTTGTATAACGCGTTCCATTTCCAGAGTTTTAGGAGGTGAATATCGGTTTGGTATTGATATTATATTGTGCCTGGTAATAACACATGATACTTGGAAAGAAAATAGATAAAAAAGAATGATAGCAAACAACAGCAAAATTTTTCTCATCTTGTATCTGATACAAATCCAGAAAGTAGCAGACATGTAAAGTGCACAAGTTACTCAAAATTTTCCTCAGCAACTTATACTTTTACAAGTTCAACACAATTCCACGATACCAATTATCAATCAATCGCTCATGACCTCACTTCCATCAGAATCATGAGAGTCAATAATAGCTCCCATATCTTCACCATCATCTTCATCGGTTTCCATTGCGTCTTCATTTTCTTCTTCTTCATCACTACTGTCCTTGTCCTCATATATTATTAAGGGGGTAGTACTGTCTTCCTCAGCCTCAACCTCAGGCATCTACATAACAAAAAGTATTTGCTTAGCAGAAGATGTCTAAAGGTGGAGTATAATACAGGGGAAAAGAAAAGACTCACCCTGGCGCATAGGACATCAAGAGATGTGGAGAGCTGGAGAGCAGATCGAAAGGTTGAAACCCTTGCTTCGATCAGCTGCAAGTATTATAGAACTTAATGCCGTCATTCAAGTATGTAGAAGACCATGATCCACAAAACGGGTTAGCCAAAAACCAGCAAAAGTACTCCTGTGTTTTACTGCTTATACTTCCAGCCATGAATATTTGAAACTTTGAATCCCACAAAGGCAAAAGAAAGAGAGAATCATAAGCCTCTGGTTGGACATAGGATGCGAGGCTATGGCAATAAAAGAACTATAAAATAACAAGACAAGGCATAAATCAATAAACCGCTTGTTTGTGCTAGTAGCTAATATGAATATGATATGATACAGGCATATGATATGAAAAATGTTAAACAAAATCAGGATACAGGTACACCATGAACGTATTTGTCGGGGGATAAAAGTGCATATATTATCTACCAAAAAGTTGCATATATTAAGGAGTTAATATTTTATGTATAACATGAATATGCAAGACTATTTATAATATATTTTCAAGTTGACTGCAATCTATTAGAAAATGGATGTAAATGCAAGTTGAATAGAGGCAGGTGAAGGCTAAGAGAGCCATCCATCAAATCTCTATGGTACAAGAGCACTCATCACCAACAATCAGTTTGCTTTGCAATCTTGTCCCTGTATTGTAGCAGCATTGGTTATGATATATTTAAGTGTATAGTAATGTTGCTCTAATTCTTTCATCACTTTGCAGTTTCAGAAACGGCAATCAGAAAATCCAAAAAGTTGATGTTATCTGTTAATTACCATGGTACAGTGGTTAAAATGCTCCTAGCAGTTCATTAGTGCTTGGCATACCCAAATTAGTTTATATCTATGGAGATCTTTCATCTATGCATATCATGCGTGTACTCGGCTGGAAGCCAACATTTTTCAGATGTACATTTAAAGACAACATATCTGGAGTATCTTGTATTATAATACGTAAAGAGGAAGTACAGGATTTGACCAATACGATGAAACGCTAACCTGGTATAAGGAATTGGGAATATGTAAGGACGATTCTTGTGATGCTATACTGCTTGCTTGTTGACAAAGCAAGCTTCTAAGCCAAGGAAGTGCACAGATCAACACGGCACCTATACAGGAAAGGAAATAGAATAGACAATTAGAAAAAAATGATTCAAGTTATTTGAAACATCAGAATTATCAGCACAAAAAAAATACATTGTGCTGATATACTATGATCAAGTACTTTTTATATTATAACCATCAAATGTAAGTAGACATGGAAGCCTCACATGTTGTCTACAGCTGAGGCTCAGAGGACTCTAATAAGTGTTAACATATTGATCGAAAAAAAAAAAACATATTGATCGAGGCGGACTACAGATATCTTCCCTTGAATGTCTGTTTCATTTTTTATTTTACAAACACATCTATTCTTTCTTATATTTACATCCATGTTAATTAACTGAATCTCCATGTGAATTCATAAAAAAGTCACTTATTATGCATAATCCTTATAACACTTACCAGTATTAACATCACGAGATAGGTTAATCTGATAACTAGAAGTTGGTTTGTGACCCTATTAAATATAGTTTTACTCAGAACCTGATAATTCATAGCGAATGCATGAGTCCAAGTTCTATATAAGGATATAAGCGAGGCCAAATTGGATAAAGGTGCTAGAAGTATCGCTAGGTGAATATTATGTTTGAAGAGAAGTTTCATTCAAACCATGTTAAAAGGTTGTATAAAATGTTAAGGAGTTGACAAAAGTGCGAACGGAGACTCTGGAAGGCATATTTTACCCAGATATCTGGAGGTAATTGAAAACGACCGACCTTTGACCTAGAGTTACCTTTAGTTGCATAACGAAAACACAAGTAATGTATTACTGTTGATGTTAAGTTGTTGGCCTGTAGTAAAATTTACTATCAGTTGTTAACTTGTTATTGATAATATAGAATGGTTTCAAAAAATACATTACAAGAAAACACAGCTCACCGAAATACGAAAATATTACTTGCAATCTGAGTTCCATTGGTTGATTACCTTTGCTGCACCATGGATGTAAGTGATTTTTAAAGCTTGAGAACATCTACTGATTTTAAAAGTGATGTTGACTTTGCAATAACCTGCATGCCACCACAAATTATATTAGAAGCATGTGGACAAGAAGGGAAGTGCAAAGGTCCTTGTGGTATCAAACGCGGCATAATATTAGAAGCATACGCGCTGATAATCTTTTTATATACGTAGTCAACTTCATCACCGTCAGCCTAGCCTATATAGCACTTCCACATAGGTACAGCATAATTTTAGAATATGTTCAACATTGTCGTTCTGAGATAGGTGCTTAAGTTTCAACACCAACCGAATCGAAACTCAAAGATCTGAGAGCTCACCAGTTCCCGGCTGTTGTGTTATATTAAGTGATGGTCTCCATGCTTACTGAGGAAAGGTCAAGATTTTAAAATTAATTGGTTCTAATCTAATTAGAATGGGAACATTTGTTCTATGTAGCACGGACACGGATCCGACACGGCCATCCGACACGCCGACACGAGGCAAATCCTAAAAAATACATAGGATACGTGTGTTCGACACGTGTGTCCGACACGGACACGACACGACACAGCTTCGTGTCAGTGCTTCATAGCATTTGTTCAGTCTATTCCATCTGTTGAGACCAGACCACTAGTTCCAATAAATAGAAAAACAATCTCCTTTGTATGTACATGAGTGATTATAAAAAAGGTAACTTGCTTGTTGAAGGCCACAAAAAAAAGAAAGAAAAAGAAAGGAAACCTTTTCATCCCTCGAGTACAAACAACCCAATAGCAACGCGTGGTCGTCAGCGTGCAAAGCTTGCTTCAGTAAAAGATGAACTGAATCAGCACTATAGAGGGTCTTGGGATGGGAGATGGCTCTAGCTTGTCAACATTGGATTTGTCCTCATTGACCAAATCCAAACTCGCAAGCTTCTCTGCCGTAGTTGGCTCATTCACGTTATATTCATCATCCACTTTATGGGTTACACCTAGGGATGTGTCACAACCAATGAGCAGGTTAATAATAAAAAAGACATACCAGAAAGTAAATGCACAAATGAAGCACTGTGGCAGCTGAAAACAGAGATCATAGTTTCCCTGGACAATAAAATGTGAAAGCAATGTTGCCTATAGTACAGTTCTCTACTAATAAAACACCAAGTAACTGAGCTGAGTTGATCCGCATTTTCTTAAATATTTTACAATTCATCTGATGACAGTCACCAGCTCCTAGAAGAGAAATGGAGAAATCATTCACAAGTGTGAAGATTCAGGGTTCAATATTTGTATTGTAACAGATCAGGTTTTGTAGCAGTAAACCCACAACCATCATGTTATTTGACCGACATGATTCTAACATAGTAAAATGGATCACACTTCAGAACAAAACCCCACTTAATATTCATCACATTGTGTGTGTGGCCTGATATATTTGATTCCCACTTATAACAAGTAGAATTTTTAACACTTGCATCACCAAAATGAGTTTAAAAGATTAGGATCCCAACTTCTATATTTTAACTCCCAAATTGTTACATGTCATGATTGAAGAACTAAGAAGGTTCTAGCATTTATCCTGCACATGACATAAGGTGTCTCCTTTTCTTCTCCTAGTCAAAGAACTTAAACTTGTGACTTTGCATAATCAATCCCAATCCTTTAACACTGAGCTAATGCCAGTGGCTACAAATGGTTTCCAGCGTAAAGATCTTAATATATAATGCTGACTAGGTTTTAGTGCTACATAATTTTATGATTGTTGGCACTTGGCACAAGGTATCTTAATATATGGTCTATCGAAATAAGATTATCAGGTATTATATCTATTTGCAAAGTGTTAGAAATTGGCATAACACTGATGTCACAGCTAACAAAAATTTTTGCCACACGGTATGAGCCACATGAAAACATGATCCAATTGTCTGTTAGGCCAACACTATCCACCCATCACATCTCATCTTCTAACCTTTTAATCTCAATTCTTCCCAGGTCTCTGGGAATTTGGATATTGCACCATGCCCGCTTGATCTTAAATTGCCCACACCTGCTTGATCTTAAACTGCCCACATGTTGGAGGTATGCCTTCCTACCTGTGATGTTAAAGGATCTACAACGAGGCACTATCTTGCTCATAATTCCCTTGTCTCTGTATATGGCATCCATTTAAATAAAGCTGCAGTCAGGTTCACTTTGAAACATAAAACACTACTTGCATTTTTTTAGCTTTTCAACTTTCTTCATGCTTCAGAGCTGACACCTTTTAAGGAGGGAAGCTAAAATCAGAATGATACAATATAAACCACAAGTTCTCCGTGGACTACTAGTTCCCCCAGTGTCCCCATGGACAGCTAGGTTAGAATGCACGTTGGCACACACTATGCAATCGAAAAGGAAAATAAACATGGCATCAGTTTGGCTACCCCCTTCAACTGGTTTAACTCTCCAAATGTTACTAGTCATGATTCAAGAACAAAGAAGGTTCTAGCATTTATCCTGCACATGACATAAGAAATCTCCTTTTCTTCTCCTAGTTAAAGAACCTGAACTTGCGACTTCACGTAATCAATCCCAATCCTTTAACACTGAACTAGTGCCTATCCTCGTTAATGGGACCACCTCCCCGGTTTTTCCCCCAACTGAACTGGTTTAAGGACCAAATTTTGAACAAAAATAAAGTTGGTTAATTCTGGCTTAGTTATTTCCAAACAGAATTTAGTCCTTCACCAGTTTGGTTCCAAAAACCTGGTAAGTAGAAGAGTTGCCAAACATGCCCTTCATATCTATGCATTTATAAAACTTTGGCATAGTTTAAACATAAACATAATTCTACTCTTGAGATTCTGAAAGCGCTGAAAATGAAATTAAAAAACTCGGAAGAAACTTTCTCAACATAAAACTTGGAAGTGTTAAATATGGCAGTCACCAACCACTAGATAGAGTAAAGCAAAAGGGTATGCTTCGCTGTGAACTGTAGACTTACATCCTACAGACAGCCAAGCACATAAATATTTAGCTGTAAATGTAAGGAAGGATCTGATTCTAACTTGGTCTACAAGCAGACTGAGAGATATCAAAATACGTTCACTTACCAGCATTAATGCATGTCTCTTCTTGTGAATCTAAAGCTGGCGCTGAGCGTTTCTTTGATTTGTTCTTCTCTCTCTTACCATCAGTATCTAGGATACCGCCCTCCTGCCCTTTTTCAACATCTATAACAACACCAAAAATATTAGGGTCATATGATTAATAGTAGTTCACCATCAATATAATTGGTACATGTAGAGATGACATTCGAGTTAATAGTTGTACACTACATGTGCTCGCATGATGCAACATAAAAGTTTTAGTTTTAGCTTTATGTGAGATTATTAAGTCGGTTACTGTGAATCGTATCAGATCAATGTGATATAAAAATGTGGTGAATTCTTTAATTAATATTTACTTATTCATTTATTTGGTTGGGTGAGGGAAGAGCAAATCCTCCTCTTACACAAAAAGGGAATCTCCTCATATCATATAATCTACTAGGCTGTGTATGATTCAGTAAGGAGAGTGATTGTTGAGAAATTGGGTTTGAATCATGATGTTTCTATGTGATATAAAAGAAGTGCAAATTGGATGGGTTTTCACCCGATCCAACCCATAGCAACCCGCTACCTAGGCAATATTGGACACTTTTATTTTACGAACAGAAATTTAAAACCCTTGCTAAACACGGGTCAAATGTGGATAATACTTTTCAGAACCCATACCTGGAAAGAATCCAATATAAGATAAAGCCTGAACTGGAACGGAGTTCAACGCATATCATATTAATTCCTATACATCCACATGGAAGTTATCACTTGAAGGCGGAACTAATAACAACTCTGTCTAGAGCAAAGTTATGAGCAATTCAGTTAGGAGGGTGATTATCGAGAAATTGGGTTTGAAGTAAGGAGGAATGCTACATCAGCAGTGAACAATCGGGCTGAACGGGAAAAACGGCCAACCATCCATTCCTAATAAAAACCTCAACACTAATAAGTGATTTCCTCAGTCCTCTACTTTTATTCTAGATTCATCATTGCTAATTCATTCATCATTTTTTCTTCCTCCCATCTCCAATCACATAAACCCACACCTCTCATATATGAGTCCACGACAAGAACAATCACATAATGTGGTGAAATTAACTCAGTGTTGTTATTAGAGCATGTGCCTTATAAATTTTTTTTGCCTATCAGGTTGTCGGTGCTGCGTTACAACTCCCGACAGCAGATTCATATTCAAAAGCTTCTATCTTGTGCACTCAACAAAAGGGGATTCCTTTGAGGAAAAGGCGGCAACTCGCTAATTTTTTTTTTTTTTTTTTGGGATGGGGTCTTATAATCCAATCGGAATGTTACCTGCCTTCTCCTTTTTTTTCTTCTTCTTTTGCTTCTTGATTCTTTTGAGCTTTTCTTCTTCTGTTTCTGTAATAGGGAAACAAACAAATGAGAATAATTGTAATTCAAATAAAACTTTAAGCTCCCAAAATTAAAAGTGGCCAAATGAAAAAAAATGATGGGGGTGTAAAAAATAGCCTATATTTTCACACTCCGCTAACCTGCGCCTTTGGGCGAAGCCATGGTCTCCGTCTCCTCCGTCGTCATCGCCGCTGGCGCCAACTTTAACGACGACATTTTTAGGGTTGAGCAAATTTTCAAAACAGCCCCAAATATATTTTTATTTTTCAAAATCGACCCGGTTTTTTTTATTTACCAAAATCCACCCGGTTTTTACCACGTGGGCTTAATGACGTTCCTAAACAGTCGGGGTTGGCAACCCTGACTGTTTAGGACATGCAAATTTCGGGTTTAAGAACATTAATTAGGGTTTAACACCCTCCTAAACAGTCGGGGTTGCCAACCCCTACTGTTTAGGAACGTCATTAAGTCCACGTGGCAAAAACCGGATCGATTTTGGTAAATAAAAAAAAGTCGGTCGATTTTAAAAAATAAAATTTTTTTTTAGGCTGTTTTGAAAATTTGTTCTTTTAGGGTTTTACTCTCGCTCCGCAAATATATCAGGGGTTTTTGTTTACAGAAAGAGTCGGGTGGGGTCAAGACCCGCTGCACAACCCAAAACCCGCTTTATTTTGGACATAAATAAATCAGGGGTTTTAGGTTTTTGAATTGATTTCACCTATGTGGCAATTTATGATCCGACCCATCAATTCGATCCGATCCGACTCGTTTATTATAGATATGAATCAAGTTATATGGGTCGGGGTATAAACGGATTATCTCGGACTAACCCGTTTATTAGATGGGTAAGTTAGGGTTGACCCGCCTGACCCGTATAACACAAACAAGCTGACCCGAATAACTCCGACCCGTCGTCCCTCGACTCCCTTCGTCTCTCATAAAAGAAGCCCTACATTTATCCTCTCTCCATAGTTCATCGAGCGGCGGCGGGCGGCGGTGAGAGGCGGCGAACGGCAACGAGAGGCGGCGAGCGGCAGTGATCCTCGAACCATAGTTCCTCTCTCTCTCCTCTCGAGCGCTCGAGTTCTCATCTCTCCATCGAGCCATAGTTCCTCCTCCCTCTCTCCGATCGAGCCCAGTTCCTCTTCAATTTGTCCGAGCGTCTCTCCTGTTCAGGTCTAGACCTTCGATCGAGCAATTTCAACATTCAGGTCTTCAATCGAGCTAATCACTGGATTTTGAGGTACACTCTTAACTAGGGCTTTTTGATCTTGCCTTCTATCAATTTTGGGGTTTTTCATCCTGTTTTCTTTCAATTTTGGGATTTTCTTGAGTCTTTATTTTTAATGTTATGAATTGAGGAGCTTTATAGTATGTTTTAGTCTTGAGATCATATTAGTATTGATAAATTTTGCTGAAATTTTGGTTTAATTTGAAAAGTTTCAATTGTACTACATTTCATATTCCTGTAGATTGAATTCTCAATTTACGTATCCTACTTAAATTCTTTTGGTGTTTGGTTTATGTCTGGAGTTAGGCCTGGCTCAATATTTGAAAGAGGCTGTTGCTTTGTCCCTAGAACTAGCACACAAGATTATTCCTCTTGTTCACAGTTTGATGGATGGTTAAATTTTCTTGATGAATTTAGTTTGAAGTGTTAATGGAAAATCTATATTTATACTAGATAAAATATGGTTATGTGATTACTATCAGATACACATATGTAAACTAGAACACTTGTTGAAAGTAAATCAATAGAATTCTCTAA